>CAJQZJ010033130.1:5562370-5594940 GCA_907164525.1 Lophiomys imhausi
TGTGTGTGTGTGTGTGTGTGTGTGTGTGTGTGTGTGTGTGTGTGTGTAGGTTTAGGTATCTGGGAGGCCAAAGGCTGAGTTCCCCTTGGAACTGGAGTTATAGGATATTGTAAGCTGCCTGACAAGGGTGGTGGGAGTTGAACTTGTGTCCTCTGTGAAAACAATAGGCCTTCTTAATCACTGAATCATCTCTCCCACCCCTTGAGGTGACTTTTACAAAACACTGTTCCTTAGCTTCACATTGGGAAATGTCAAGTGTATTAGAAAGCCACCTGAGCAGAAAGTAAAAGCAAGCACCGGACAGGACAATGAGGGAGTTTGGCTGTAGTGTGGGGAAACTCCTAATCATGAACTCAAACCCAAGCACAGTAATAAGATAGTTGTTATATTTGCATGTATAACAATAGATGTTGGGCCGGGGACTTGGCTCAGTGGATAAAGTTTGAGTACCAGTGTGCAGATCTCTGGAACCCACAGAAATCAGGATGAGGCATCATGCATCTGTAATCTCAGCCCACACTCTTCCAGATGGGAGACAGGGAGAGTTCTTGGAAGCAAGTAAGCCAGCTAACCTGGTGGCAGAAGCAGGGCACAACAGACCCTGCCTGGAACAAGGTGGAAGGCAGTGAGTGTACTCAGATTGTCCTTTAACTTCCACATGTGCCCAGTGGCATGTACATCTGCACTCGCACACACTCACATCACACACACCCTGCACACACAGACGTCATGTCATGCATGCTCAGAAAAAGAAAGCCAGATGGGTGGCAGTCCAAAAGTGACATTAGGCCCAGGTGCACTGCTCTGAGGACAGTTATTCTCAAACACTTCAGGAAGTAAAACCATATAGACCCTGTGAGGTGAGCTGGGTCTAGTAATCTCTAACAATGATTTTTTAAAAGGATGACTGTGTGAGACTATTAAATGCTATCCTGTTTACAAAAATAAACCTGTGACCATTCAAATATTCCTAAATAGGGGACTAGCTGAAGCCACCTTGGCACTCACATCCCTGGGGTAGTATGAACTTCCCAACAGGAGTTAGGAACATCTCAGTATTGTGGGTAACAATGGCCTCCATGATATGTCAGTGGAAAAAGCAAGACAAGAAAACATGTGTAGTGTACTCTCCATCTAATGAAGTTTTGTGTGCTGCAAATACAAGCACTTTTTTGGTTTTATTTTAAAACCAAATTATGTACCAAAGCCTTTACAAAGTATGGAGGGAAGAGAAATAGAACCAGACTGAGTGGCTATACCTTTTTCCTTTAGATTTGTCTGTGGAAGCAGGTACATTTTTATGTCATTAAAAATGTTATCAAGTTGAAAAAGGAATCTCCAGAAAAGCTAAACAGGATACATTATATATCAAATTGTGAGATGATCACTGAGTGTGAAACTCATTAAAAAAAGATTGTATTTTTAATTATGTGTATGTATGTGTCTCTGGTTATGGGCACATGAGTGCAGTGCCTACAGAGTTCAGAAGAGGGCATCAGATCTGGAGCTGGAGTTACAGGTGTTTGTGAGCTGACTGATATGGTTGCTGGGAATCGAACTCAGGTCCTCTGAAAGGGCAGTGTGGGCTCTTAATCACTGAGCCATCTCTCCATCCCTGTGGGTAGGGAATCTTATAGTTTGATTTTATAGTATGATCATCAGTGTGTTCTTAATTGTATATACTGGAAGGAAACAAATTCACTGGAAAATGTTTCTACCTTTTCATTGCTGATGTTGTTTGTCCAGTCTCTTGACAGTGTTAGGTAGTTGGTGTATCTACTGTTGGATAAAACAAAGGAAGAGTTATGGAGTATTATTGGAAGTCAGGGTTTTGGCATTACAGGCAACAGATAGGTCAGGTTAAATCAAACTCTCTTGTCCTGAATTTGAATGAAAAAAATCCAGATGAACTGATGATGTTTTTGTCTTAAGAAAAATAAACAGTATTTCATTGCTTGCTATGTTTATTTACAAGGCTTCAAAACAATCACAATTTAGTGGCAAAGAGCATCCCCAGTCTACCAGATGCTTGCTTCAAGTGCCATTTCCCACAAAAATTATGGGAGCTCTTTGGAGACTGGTCACTTCTAGATGTTAGCAAGAAATGCATGACAGGAGGAAGACACCCTGTCTCCTTCTCTGGCCTTTGCACATGCATCCATGGGCATGAAAACACTCCCTATATGCATATGCATGCATACTACTGTCCCCCAAACACAGATGGGGTAAGGTGTGTGATCACTAATTTATTTATCAACTTGTTTGGATCTGCAATCAACTAAAGAGTCTGTGAGAGTGCTTTATGGAAGGATCACTGGAGGGGAAGACTCTCCTACAGAATGGGCTGCATTCTCTCTAAGGAGCCTTTATATAAACTCTAAGGGAGGAAAGAGAGCTGCTTTGCCTGCTCGGTCTCGCCCCCTGCTGGTGAGTGCATCTACTAACCTATGCTAAGCAAAGCACATAGTTCAGTGATTTAGCACATAACAATATCCTTCAGCCTACCCACGTGGACTAAACGCCAGTGGTTTTCCAGGAAGCCTTTAGGCTGTCAGCACCGTATTGGGACTGCTGAGGCATCCAGCCACGAATACTGAACAGCTACTGGGTTCTCAACTTCCCTAATTTGCAGATAGTGGTATTGTTTATGCCATTTTAAACAATACCTCCATATTGACTTATAATGCTACCCTAATTACTCTATCTGTCTGTCTATCTGTCCGTCCGTCTGTCCGTCCATCTGCCCGCCTGCCCACCAGCCCGCCTGCCCATCCATCCATCCATCGTGTGTGTACACTCATGGATGCTACGGTACTTGTGCATAGGTCAGAGGACAACTTTCAGGGATCAGTCCTTTCCTGCTACCATTTGGTTCCTGTGAATGGAGCTCAGGATGTAAAGCTTGGAGGCAGGCTCCTTTACCTACTGATCCGTCTCTCTGGCTCAGCGTGTATTCCCTCTGCTAGCTGTGTTCCTCAGATCCCTGACTAACACAATATGCTTCTGAGAGTGGTCTCAGCTCTGCCTATTGCCCATGCAGTAATCTTACTGACAGTATCTAAATTTGACCAGGACTTTAACATTTTTAAATTTAATTTAATTTTTTTTATTTGTTTGTCTGGTTTGTTTTGTTTTTCCTGTTTTTTCAAGACAGGATTTCTCTGTAAAACTGGCCCCCCTGGAACCTGCTTTGTAGACCTGAACTCACAGAGGTCTGCCTGCCTCTGCCTTTTAAATGCTTAGATTAAAGGCATGCACCACCATGTGTAACCGATCTTTTAAATTATTATTTATCACTTATTTATTTATTACTAAATTCACTTATAACAAACACCAACAATTTCTTAACTATTAATCCTATAAATTCTTACAACCCCTTTAACCTATCCACTAAACCTATTGATAATTATAACAACTACTTTCATAACCTTTTAGAATGATACAGTCTCTGGGGCAGGTCCTCAGTCGTCAGGAACACAGTCTTTGTTGTAGATTCTTTAACGCACTTAGCAGTCCTTTTTCTGGATCTCTCAGATGCAGGTTCATCAGGGTAAGTTGGTTATTGCAGTCTCACCTTAAATAAGGCTTCATGCTTTCTTCTCTGTGGAAGACCCCAGCCGTCTTCAGGCCAACTTACTTCTTTTGAATCAGGAACTCAGCTGCTCTGCCTCAGTCCTTAAAGCCAGGCACAGTTTCCTTTAGGCCACTGTTCGGACAGATCAAACTCCTCTAGGCAAAAGCTGAGCCACAGGGTTTAGTCCTTGGCCTTTTGGTGTCTTGCTCAGGCTTTCTTTGCTCACCGGCTTCTTTCTGCTTCAGGGAGAGAGGTGGCCATCAATGGCCAGCCCTTTTTTCAGCAGATCTCTTGGAGCTCTCTAGCATCAGGGGCCTCTTCTCGTTCTGGGCTCCATGCACTGTCCTTAAATAGGAGGAACTCTGTTTCAGCTTAATTTGGGCTCTGCCCACTTAGCAGCTGAAAACAATGTCAGGCCAGATACTTTGTTTCTTCAAGTCTATTGAGTCTTTCCTGTTTTTCCTGACTTCAACCTTGTTTTTCAGTCTATTAAGTCTTTCCTGTTTTTCCTGACTTCATGCTGATAATGAATGCTGTTCATGCCCCGAATTAAGAGACAGTATCAGAAACCCCTATATATTTTCTAAATCTAATTTATCTAACCCCTACAACCATGCCTGGCCTTTAACTTTATTTTTTAATTACAATTTTTTTTCATACAATATATTTTGATTGTTTTCTTCCCTCCCCCTAATACCTCTCAGATCCTTTCTACCTCTGTATCCACCCAGTTTTATGCACGTTCTCTCCTTAAAAACAAAACAAAAACTAAAATAACAAAAAACCCCCAAAAAAGGAAAATCAAACACACACACACACACACACACACACACACACACACACACACACACGAAGCCAAAAAAGAAAGCAAAATGGACCAAATAGTTTACATCCCCTTCAAACCTCTCAAAAACCGAACAAAAACCGTAGAGTTATTTTTGTGTTGGCCATCTACCCCTGTCCATGGGGCCTCCCTGGAGTGTAATTGATATATCCAGTGACACTCCACTGGAGAAAGCTGATTCTCCTTTTGCCAGCAGGTATCAGCTGTAGATGGCTTCTTGGTTGGGTCCACTCCCACCTCAGTGCTGGATCCCCTTCTGGCTTGAATGAGTGTGCGTCTTGCTCATGCTGCCACAGTCTCTGTGAGTTCGTATGTGCCTCTGTCCTGTTGTGTCCAGAAGACGCTGTTTCCTTTGAGTTGTCACAATGTCCGGTTCTTACAATCTTTCCTCCTCTGTGCCACCTTTGCACAGATGCCTGAGCCTTGAGGGGAGGGGCCTGATAAAGACATGGCATTTAAGACTGAGTGGCCCAACATCTCTCACTCTGCATATCATCCAGTTGAATTGACAAATGCCTTTTGACCTAGCAAATTTGGTATAAAAGGAGGAATATGTTAAGTGAATCTGTGGAGATGCAAACAGCAAATTCTAACTCATGGAAAACAACCAGACAATCTGATTGTTTCACCTAATACATTCAAAGGCAAAAACAAAACAATAGGAAAGCATACTATAAATTGAGAATCATAAAGGACACAACTAATTGCAGTGTGTGGACCTGTGGTGGTTTGAAGGAAAATGGCCCCATAGGCTCAGAGGGAGTGGCCATATTGGGAGGTGTGGCCTTGTTGGAGTGGGTGTGGTGTGGTTGGAGGAAGTGCATCACTGGGGGGTTGGGTTTGTGAGGGCTCAGAAGCTCAAGCAAGGCCCAGGGCCTCTTGTCTCTTCCTGCTGCCTGCTGATCCAGATATAGAACTCCCAGCTCCTTCTCCAGCACAGTATCTACCTGCATGCTGCCATGCTTCCCACCATGATGATAATGGACTACACCTCTGAAATGTAAGCCAGCCCCAATGAAATGTTTTCCTTCATAAGAGTTCATGGTGTCTTCAAGTGGTCCTGGTGTTCCTTTCTAGCAATAGAAACCCTAAGACAGGACCTTTACATTTGGCTTTATTTTCAATCCTGACTCTAATAAACTAGTAAACAAATTAACACAATTTATTAATTTACCCATATATTTGTCATATATGTTAATTTACCCATTATGACAACAAAGTGCCTGAGTCAATAAAAAAAGTATGTGTGTATGTGTGTGTGTGTACATTCTAGATCTAAATTACAGTCCCACAACACGGGATATTGACCATATTCCATTCTACATAAATAACATTAAATTATTTGCTCAGTCTCACATGGATAATAGATCTGTACATAAGGCACCTGGAGGTTTTACAAAGTGCAGGTGCCATGCCACCCTGGAGAACTGACATTATGTAGTCAGGGGCTAGGCTCAGACATTAAGAAAAATGAAAATAGCTAGCCAGTTCTAACATACAGCCAGACTTGAGACTCACTATAAAACATCTAGAACTTTCATTAAGTTTTCTGGTTCTCAAGCCCACAGAGCCCTGGCTTCCTATGCTCCCTTTCTCTGTTGTAATGCAGAATTGATGCACGCTCTACTTCACACAATATCAAGCACAAGAAAGCAAGCAACCTTATATTTTATTTAAAAGAATCAATAAGTGTATTTTTAGCTGCTCTCTCTATTTGATTTGGGGCTATCAGGACAGCCTTCCTTATAATAAAGATCATTTGAGGGATTGATTTTGCCAAACGGAACACTGCTGTAATGTGCTGTTGTTGCCATCAAGTCTGAAATCCACGATACCTTAGGACACAGAGGAAACGTCAGATGGAATTAGTTTGGCAAGTGGAACATGAACTGGATGGTTTGCTCTTTGGAGCAGACATGACAGCTTTCTGCATGTCATTCCCATGTCTATTTTAAAATGAGCTGTGTGTGCCAGAAACATTTCCCACATTGGACTGCTCTTAGTGATGCCACCATCTGACAAGGCCTCATCTTTTTGTTTTTTTTGGTTTTGTTTTTTCAAGACAGGGTTTCTCTGTGTTGCCCCGGCTGTCCTGGACTCATTCTGTAGACCAGGCTGGCCTTGAATTTACAGAGATCTGCCTGCCTCTGTCCCTCTCGAGTGCTGGGATTAAAGGCCACGCCTCGCCGACAAGGCTCCATTTAATGGGATGGTTTTTCTGTCTCAAACTGTGTTGGGCTTTAAAGATAGGGCTTAAATGGCACCAAATGTGTGGTTGATAGAAGAAGGATGATCCAGGTGCTGTGCATGCTATTATTTTTGTCTTGGACACCTGCCATGCCTGGGCATGCTGTGCATCTATCCCACTTGTTTATGGAGTCCTCTCTGTGCACCAGGTACTGTACTAGGCACTGGGGACCTGGGAATGAGCAACCATCCAGTCAAACTTACATGTCTTGAGAGAAGCTAGATTCTTGTCTGGGTCCACACTGCTTTTTGGTCACTGTTGACCTCTATAGTGGAGAGTCAGTAACATTCGTTAAATGCCTCTGTGTTTAAAGGACTAATCCTTAGCTTGATGCTGTTGTGAGGTGGTAGACACTTTATGGGTTGGGATCTGTGTGTCTTAGGTCATTGGAAACTTGAGGTAATGCCCTTAAAAATCTTGTAATACCTCTGTAGGGGTTAATAGATTAATATAAGTTAGATTTAGTGAATATCTAGGTTTCTGATACAGTCTCTTAATTTGGGGAATGAAGATCAACTTCGCTGTGAGCAATTAGCTTATCAGCTTATGGATGAAGTCACATGAAACGAGGGGAGTCTCTTTGGACTGAAAAACAAGGTTGAAGCCAGGTGAAACAAGTAAAGACTTTGTGACCTGGCATTGTTTTCAACTGTTAAGTGGGCAGAGTCCAAATTAAGCTGAAGCATGTGGAACAAGGAGAGAATCCTATTTAAGGACAAGTGGATGAGCCCAGAGAGCTGCATGCTAAGGGCCCCCATACGAGAGAGTTCCAAGAGTACTGCTGGAGAAAGTGCTGGTAGACCAATGGCCAGATCTCCCTGAGGCAGAAGGAAGCTGGTGAGCAGATAAAGCCTCAGCAAGACAGCAAAAGGCCAAGGACTAAACCCTGTGGCTCAGCTTTTGCCTAGAGGGGTTTGACCTGTCCGAACGGTGGCCTGAACGGAACTGTGGCCAGCTTTAAAGACTGAGGCAGAGCGGCAGAGTTGCTGATATGAAGGAAGTAAGGTGGCCTACAGATGCTGAGGTCTCCCAGAGAGAAGAAAGCCTCAAGACTTATTTAAGGTGAGACTGCCATAGCCAATTTACCCTGACGAACCTGCGTCTGAGATATTCCAGAAAAGGACTGCTAAGTGCATTAAAGAGTCTACCCCAGAGACTGTGTTCCTGACGACTGAGGACCTGCCCCAGAGACTGTATCCTTAGAAAAATAGTTATGATAGTTATTAATAGGTTTAGTGGTTAGGTCTTAGGGGTTGTAGGAATTTATAGGGGTTGTAGGAATTTGTAGGAATAGTAATTAAGTAAGAGTATTTGTTATAAGTTAATATAGTTAGTAATAAATAAATGATTAATAATTAAAAAGTACGATTACAGACCTCCCTCCCACTCAGTTTATCTCAGACAGGTCTTACTATGTAGCCCAGGCTGGCCTCAAATTTGCAGTTTTCATTTATCAGTCTCTTGAGAGCTTGGATATTAATGTGTACCACCAGACATCTACCCTCTATCTATATGTCTGTCTGTCTTTCTTTCTTCCTTTCCTATCATCTATCTATCTATCTATCTATCTATCTATCTATCTATCTATCATCTATCTATCTATCTATCTATCTATCTATCTATCTATCTATATCTATCATCTATCTACTTTCCCTGGTAGGTAGCCAAGCCTCTTCTACCATAGAGCCCCAACACAATGCCCTACCTTACCACAGACCCAAAACAACAGGGCCGATAAACCACATATTGGAATCTCCATAACTGTGAGCCCAAATCAACCTCCTCTCTTTAGAAGTTGGTTATTTTCTGAGCCAGACGACTCAGGTATCTCAGTGTTTGTTATAGCAATAGAATGCTAATGAACACACACCTTTTATACCTATCTTGATAGGCAGCTCTCCATCACTTGTTGCTTATGCCTCAGCACACCCCCATCACAGAATATGTGAAATTCTTCTGTGGTTTCTCAGGGTCCCAGTAGCCACCATGTTCCCTTCCCACCCCCAGAAGTCCCAAGCCACCAAGCTACTGTTCTATTTCTCATGCAGGAAAAGATGTCTGAACTCCCCTACAGGACTTAGAATTCAGTTGAAATCCCATAACCTGATGATTCAGTCCACTTATATTACTTCTGTTGATTTATTTCTTGACTGGCATGTTCTGTTTTGCTTGTCTTTTTGCAGGTTCTGGAGGCTTTAGGTGCTGTCAGGCCTCTGGAACTATTTTTTTTTTCTGCACCAGGACCAGCTTCCTCTGTTCCTCTCTTAGAGCTGTGTGTCTGTGTTGTCATGGCAGCCTTTGGCAATTCTCCCAACAAGACATACTCATCCCTTCTGCACTGAGCTCTTGGAACTGAACCCATGGTAAAAAATGATGAGCCGTATTTTAGTTTAACTCTATGGTGACTGCTAGAAAGCCTTTGTATGTATCTAGGGTTGGGCCTAAAAGAACACATATAAGATTTTTAACATGAAGTTGTTTTCCTTATATGTATAGACATGTATAAACATGTACATGCAGGCACAGGCATACACTTTATGCACAGTACTCCTGTGTATAGATGCAAACATACATTTTAGAAATTATGAACTCTCTTGGATGCCTTGGGATTTGTTCTCTCCTTTCTCCATTTAGCATGGGTGTTCTTCCACAGTATTAACCCTAATTCTCAAAATATTGACAGATTTATACACATACTTTGTCCTATAATGTTTCAGGTCTTGTAGCAGAAAAAAACACAAAGACTTTCTATAATAGTGTATGTTAATTGTCAATTTGACAGAGCCAAGAATCAGCTGGGAGCCTGGCCCCTGAAAATGCCTGTGGGAAATGATCTTGATTAGGTTAGTTGAGGTGGGAAACCCCATCTTGACTCTTGTTGAGACCATTTCCTGACAGGAGATCCTGAACTGTGTAAAAATGCAGAAAGCAAGCAGAATGCTGGCATGCATTCAACACTCTGTTTCCCAAATGTGGAGGAAATATGACCAACTATTTCAAGCACCTGCTGCCTTGACCTCCCCACCATAATTAATGGGCTGTACCCTTGAACTGTGAGCCAGAAGTAACCTTTATTCCTGAAGCAGAAGAAAAATAGAAACAAAACAAAAACAAACAACAACAAAGATGAGCCAAAATCAGATGTCTTTATTCATAAGTCAGTTATCTCGGGTGTTTGTTACAGTAATGAAAAGCTGGCCAGCAAGTCTTCTTGACACACATGGATCTATACAGCTCTCTTCCCAAATCCATTGAGACCACCTACTTCTGACCTCTTTGCCTCTGGTGTATAAACTTCTAAGGACACACACTGTGTCCTGTTTGTCATTCAGTCATCAGCACCTGGCATCTCCATCATTTGGGGTGGAGTGGGCACTGAATAAGTACATTTGTTGAATGAACAAACATGCAAAGACACAGACTGACGATGAGTGGATAAAGGGGTGAACTGTGCAGATAGTATTGAGTAAACATTATAAGTCAAAAATACAAAATCTTTTTTCTATGGAGTAGAGCAGTGCAAACAAATATGTCTCAGAAAACTATAAGCCAGGAATTGGTAACCAGTTTACCAAATGAAAATTCATTCCTTCCACCAACCCCCAATTTAGTCACTCATGGATCACCTAAACTACATTTGAACTCAGGATGGCCTTGCATCATCTTATCACAATCATCATGGTCCCCCTTCCCATCCTCCTTTTCTTCCTGTTTCTCCTCATCATCATTATCATTGGGCTACCAATACATTTATTGATCATTGCTATTGATCATTGTTGGATTCTGTTCTAAAGTCTTTATTGGTATCAACACATCAATTTTCAGAACAGCCTTTGGAGCAAATTCTATTTATTGTTGTTGTTTTTCAAGACAAGGTTTCTTTGTGTAGTCTTGGCTCTCCCCTAAAACGCTGTAGACCAGGCTGGCCTCGAACTGCCTGTCTCTACCTCCTGAGTGTTGGGATCAAGGGCATGGCCACCTATTATTATCTAATTTACAGAAGAGTTGACTGGCACTCAAAGAAGGGTGAAGAAACTCATTTTCAAGTTGTCACATAGAGAGTAGTCCCTTGGAAGAATGAAAGATTTTTCTAGGTTACTAGGCCTGCAAGATGGCTTGGTAGATAAAGGGGCTTGCCTCACAAGCCTGGTGACCTGAGTTTTATACCCAGTACCCATGTCAAGGTGAGTGGAAAGAACAAACCCACTCTGCCCTGGAGGGATGGGATTACAGGTGTATGCCACCAGACCTGATTTAGGCTCCACCTCTTAAAAATTATACTGCCTCCAAGAAGTATCACTCTTTAATACATGAAGATTTTTTTTGGGGGGGGACACTATCCATGTTTAAACCAAAGCAGGGCCTATAATAGCCTGTAGTCCTATGGAAATTGGCTTGCAGTACAGTAGATTCATTTTTGCCCTCCACTTGTTCGGCTCAGTTGCACCTACCTGGATATCTGTGTCTTAGAACCAGCTGATCCTGTGAATGAAACTTAAGTAACAGGGTCAATGCCCACAGGAGTCAGAAAGGTAGGTCCGTGTACTTGTGTTGCTGCTTGGAATCACATGGATGACCTGCCTGCCCACGTCTTAAAGCTGTTTCTGCTTTGAGATCCTGCAACGGAAACTACTTGTGTCTCCCACCTTTATTTGATTTCCCATTTAGCATTTGCAAATTGAGGAGCATTTTTCAAATTCCCATAAAGTTTGTGAACAAGAATCTCTGAGGAGGTTTCACCACCTCCGCTCCTGATTTGTGTGCTCTCGCTAGCTTGGAGCTCTTGGCAGGCTCTCTGGTGTTAAATTAATAACAGCTGATGTGGAGCTGACAGGTAAGGTGAAGATGGAGAGTGTCAGGATGCTAAAAAATTCTCGATCTATTATGTAGCTCAGTGTGCGACGCTTTATCAGGTTTTGCCTGTAGGTATCTTAATTTTGCTTAAACAGTTTGCTCACGTCTTTTAGACCCACAGGAGGGAAACACAGCCCTTAGCACCCGTCTAGCAGACTCTGCAGCATATGTTGGTGTGAAGCCGAAGGCCAGACCCTGAAACTTCTTTGGCATTATTTGAAAAGACACTAGATAAAATCAAAAGGCTAAAAATACTTTCATGGAATTAAGGATCGTGTCATTCTCTCTTGTAGTTACAAGGGGGTATATTTGGGATCCAGATAAACATCATTTTCTTGAAAACGGCTGTGACTTCAAAACTCATGTGCTCCTTTGCATTGGAAGTGTTTAGGCAACTGCGAATTACCCACCAAAGAGTTCTTGGAAAGGATTCTTAGCGAGGATGCAAAATACTGGAAGGATGTTTGACAAATCTCAAGCTCTGGACATGATCTGCTTTGTACATTAAATCTCAATGTAATAGTTCTTTGAAAATATTTACTATGGGAAATTTTTTAAGTATAAATACACAGAGAGAAATAGAGGAAATAAAAAGTCCCATGAGGAATTAGTCTGTGCATCTCTTATATATTTTATTTTTAAAAATAAAAACCAAATAGTTTTTTTTTTTTTAATCAAAAGGCCTGAGGACACAGGCAGGCTGCGGTATCAGGTACAAGAAGGTGGAACTCTTCATCAGACTTGATTATGATTCCTAAGAGTGTAAAAGAAGAAGTAGAAATCCAGACTGTGCTACAACTAAAATCTGATTTAGAAACTTCTGGGTTAGGTAATGTTGGAATACTCCACAATTCATTTTCATAAGCAATGTGACAGCTTTTCCACCTTGAATGGCCTTTGCTTTTCATTCTTTTTTTTCCTTTATTTTTTATTTCTTCAAGTTACATCTCAATCGCAGTCCCCTCCCTATTCCCCCCTCCAGTCCTACCCTCCCACCCTCAACCCCCCATCCAACATATTATTGTACCTGTGTATAGAACAGAGTGCGACTATTCCAGCACATGCCTATGATGCATAATGACCAAGTCAGGGTCATAAGCAATTCTGTCTCCCTGTACATTATCAGTTTTCAGCTCTTCTCTCTTCAAAGACTTATACTAGATTTGCAAACTACAGTCATCCTATTGGGCTGAAACCACACTAGGAATTATTCCATTTTACTCTGTGTGTATGTGTGTGTGTGTGTGTGTGTGTGTGTGTGTGTGTGTGTGTGTGTATAGGTAAGCCAGTTTTCTGAAACTCATGTAATCCAGGCAAGCATTAAATTTATAATTCTTCTGCTTCAGTTTTCTGAGTGCTGAGATTAAGTGTCCACTACTATTAGACAAACATTGTAGTTTAGTAATAGAGCTCTTGCCTAGCATATGTGCCGTCCAAACTTCAATCCCAAATACTGCTGAAAAGAAAAAAAGCCTTATATATCACCAAACCCTACCTTGAGTTGTGTTTTGGTGCTTCTCAACTAGTCTCTAGTCCTTGCCTCCCATCTCAGCGCCTAGTAACCACCATTCCTATTGTTTACTTTGGTGAATTCAACTTTTTAAGATTTTTCCCATCAGTTACATCATTAGGGATTTTATTTTCTGTGCATGGAATATTTCAATAAGTGTGGAGATCAAACACTGTGCTGTTCTTTTTCTTCTTAACTGATTAATTTATTTTTATGTGTATGGGTGTTCAGCCCACATGTGTGTCCATGCACTCACTGAGCATGTGTCTGGTCCCCATGGAGGTCATGCATTGGATCCCCTGGAAGTGAAGCTAAGAGATGATTGTGAGCTGTTATGTGGGTTCTGGGAATTGAACTCCGGTTCTCTGACAGAACAGTCAGGGCTGTTAGTGGCTTGGCCACTGAACCATTCTCCAGGTCCAGCAGATCTTGCAAGTGCGAGGACCTCGTTCTTTGTGACTGAGCATTAGTTCACTAAGACCAGTATCTAAATAGAAATTGTAGGAGGTTTTCATTTGTTTCTTACTTAACCGTTCTTTTGGTCACCACTTTCTTCAAACATCCTCCAACCTTCACTGAGGACAATTTCTTGTTATTCCATTCTAGTCATTGTGTAGAAGTGCTTCATGTAATTCCTGAACTCCGCTCCCTCCTCATATTCCCTGTTGAGGCGGGATAACGGGGCAGGCAGCATTTCTCTGTTCTCTTCTCTTTGTTTGTTTTTTCTATGTCACCAGACTTTCCCAGTGAGTGGAGATAACTGAGAAAGGACAACAAAGAAAGAAGCTAAGAAGGTTCTTCACCTTAGAGCCCCTCTTTATCTCCAGCATCCATCCCCACCCTGGAAGTGAGAAAGTTCATTCCCTGATCCTCATTTCTTTCATCCCACAGGTTTACAAAGGTGAATGAAGGTGTGCTTTTTTTTTTTTTTTTTTTTTTTTTTCTGAGACAGGGTTTCTATGTGTAACCCTGGCTGTCCTGGACTCACTTCGTAAACCAGGCTGGCCTTGCACTTACAGAGATCCACCTGCCTCTGCCTCCCAAGTGGTGGGACTAAAGGCGTGTGCCACCACCGTGCCCAACAGTTACAGATGGCTTTGAACTGCTGTGTGGATGCTGGGATTTGAACCCAGGTCCTTTGGAAGAGCAGCCAGTGCTCCTAACCCCTGAGCCTTCTCTCCAGTGAAGTTGTGCTTCTTACCTCGGACTTCTGGGATGTGTTTTCACCTGGCCAGCTCAGAGCACCACTGATACTCACTGGGTCTGTCCTCTTGCCATCAGTGTGTTTCTCCAAGTCGGAATTCTGTAGTCTAGATGATCACTCTGGGAGATGGCCACCATGCTGACGTCAGTTTTGGCTTTACGCTGCTAATGCAGTTGCATAGTTTCAGGAAGACACGAGCATCCTAAGTGAACTTGTCCAGTGCAGCTGCTCTCCTCTTTTTCTCTCAATTTTGTCCAGTGAGTAACTGGAAAAATAAACTCATGTATTCATTTTCTGAAGACAAACATCAATTCTTGGGTTAGAGTTGTAGAGTTGAAATAGAGGGTCAGAAACATGAAGCCAGTGAGTCTGGCTCTGTCTGAAGATTGAAAAAAAATTAGCACAGTATTGGCCTAGACAGTATATGTATATATAATGAATATATATATACATATTTAAAATGTATTTTTAATTACTTGGCAGCCTAGGGATGTAACATGAAAACCCAGACTAACTTTCCTGGAGTGCAGCATCCATTTCTGTTTGGGTCAAGCAAGGGGCTGGACATCTCTGTCTTCTCTGGAAGAGAGAACATCATTATCTTGGCCCAGCAATAATCCCAGCTTCCCTCTACCATCTCATGGCTAAGGCAGGGAATTAGTTGCCATGTTTCATTTGCACTAGTCCATTTTCTATTTCTAATTCTTACATGGCCTCTGTAGGGACCTGAGTTTGTGGCCCCAGATAAAAATCTATAGAGAGAAGCAATATTTTCCTGACCACCGGTTAACATCTCTGTGCTGGCCTCTGTTTATTACACAGGGAAGCATTAGTACATTTTTATGCCTATACTCCACAAATTCAAGTTTTTCACCAAGTCTTTCAAAGATGTTTTTAAGAGGCTCATTACAGACCTCAAATGTCTAGATGACTCACCTACCTCTGTAAGTCCCTAAGTGAATGCAACTTTGAAGTGGTTTCTTAAATTTCTTAGCTAAGACAATTTCTGAGCTCCTTATCTGGAAGAGTCAGGGAAGCAAATAGAGAGAAAGGAGTGACTCTGTGAAGGCTTGGTTATCTGTTAACTCTCTTCTTTGAGTATGTTGCTTCTGGGATCTCTGAAATAAAGCAAAATAGCACTTGCCTTTAACTTCACTCTTCAGAGGGTAAGCTTATTTCTGTGACTTTGTCTTCAGATAGAAACAATAAACAAGCAGAGTAAATCATTTGCATATCTCAGTGGTTGTAAATAAACTAAACAGGAAGTGGGTCTGGGAAAGTCCTTGCTTAATGAAGTGGCATTTGAAGTGAGACTCAAAGGCCGAGAAAGGGTCACTGGCACAGTATACAAAAATCCTCAAGCGAAACAGATCTTCACTGAACAGAGTAAGAGGAGAACTTAGTGACTAGAGAGGAAGGTGACAGGAGATGAATGCAGAATGATTTGCAAAGACCTGGACATCCTAGGTCAGTGGCACTCAACCTTCCCAGTGCTGTGAACCTTTAATACAGTTCCCCATGTAATGGTGACCCCCAACCATAAAGTTATTTCATTGCTACCTCATAACTTTAATGCTGCTACTGCCATGAATTATAATGTAAATATCTGATATGCAGGATATCTGATATGCCACCCACAAAGGGCTCACGACCCACATGTTGAGAAAGGCTGTTTTAGACCATGGTACAACCTTCCTAGCAAACAAAGGAGTCTTCAGAAGCTTTACGTAGGCCTAGGAGTAGTTGGACATTTATCTTAAAAGAACATTCTGGCAGCCACATGATATGAGGAAGAAATAACAGAGCACATGAGCGGCAGTAGGGAAATGAGTTTGGAGGGACCCATGTGGTTTGGGAGTGGGATTATGAAAGCTTGTTCAATCAAGTAAGATCATATTTGGTTGATTACAGCAGAGACCCAAGAACACTGGTTTCAGCGAGGGAGTTTCTTATATACTCAGAAACCTACTGGTGGGCTGTCCTTAGCAACTCATGACCATTCTAACCATGCACTGTAGAGCTTGGACTATTTCTGTCTTCCTGTTCCATCATTGAAGCAGGGTTCTCATTGTATTCATGGTTGGAAGATGGCTGCCATTTCTCCATCGCCTCTGCATTGAGATGGAGGCCAAAGAGAAAAAGCACTTGCCAGCAGAAGCCGTCTCTCTTAACAGGAAAATGTATGTGTTAGCATTCTTGTAGAGAACTGAGTTGGGCAAAAGCGTGGCAATACTACTTGGTCCCTCTAATGCTCAGGACCAGTTGCCAAGGCTCCAGCATCGCTCTCCCTGGACAATCCTGCACAGGCTGAGTTTCCAGCCCTGCCGCCTTCTCACACTCCCCACTTCCTCCTTAGTTATAGAACCATTGGCTCTTATGTAGACTCAGGAACTGAAAAGAACACAGGGTATGTTTTCAGGGAGCTTAGCTGCAGCGAATAGACTTTAGGCTCAAGGGTTCTATAAGGAAACTGATGCTACCTTCTCTGACTTCCTTTTCTTCTGCTTACTAAAATGTAGACTGGACCAACCACCATGGCACACGAGGAGAAAGCCAAACAGAATCAGAGCAGGAAGGCAAGAAGCCTAACTCACTGATGATCTCAGGCTGCAGTGATGGTTCTAGGTGCTTCTAAGTGACAGAAGAATACATTTCATCTGGGTTTGGCTATTTATCATTGTTTGGTAGGTTGTATGCTTCTCCATCACCTAGATAACCATACTGAGCCATTATTTATTAGAATGTCTCTTGCCTACTGGGCACAATTCTTATTTATTTTTCAACAGTTAACTCAAATTTATTGTTTACCTTTTTAATAGAGTTATTACTGCTTTCCTCAGCCATAGAATTGCTCTCTTACAGCTTGTCTAAAGCATTATATGAGAGTATCTTCCCACTTATTACATTATGTCCTATCCGTGAGATAGATTATATACCTGATGTCTGAACTAATGAAAGTAGAAGGAGTGAACTAATGAAGGAAGAAAGTATTTGTCATTACCAGTTTGATCACAGTCCTGGACAAATGGCTTCAACACAGTCTTTCCTTTCATTTCTGTTTCATTTCAAGCAATGCTCATGGTTATGTTTTACATTTCTTTTTTTTTCCTGGTGGGGATTACTGGAGGGATCTTAAAGCTTTATGCATGAGAAGAGAGTTGCAGTGACACTTTGAAAAATGTACTTCTAAAATGGCCCAGACTGGAAAGCCTCACAGTCTTTCATATCCTATTTATCAAGACCACTCAACATCAAGGAGAAGAGAGATAGAAGGCCCTAGAAGGGCACATGGGGATAAGATAGTTGCTACAGCCATTTTTACAAAATGCAATCTGCTGTAGTGTATACCTTGTAGCCATAGCAATGCTTGTGAGGCTGAGATATGGAATATGTTTGCTCTGAAGCTGCATCCTGTTTTGATTTCAGGCTCCTCCTCAATGGCCAAGGACTCATCCTTTAAATGAGGTCCAGGGTCTCTTCCAGGGTCATTCCTTTCTAACTCTTCCCAAAAATCTGTGTCTTGTGATGGAATGACCTGCAGGGAGAGTGCAAACTGTCTGGACTTCATTCTTCTAACATGCAACGGTGAAGTGGCACAGGGCAGACCATCGCAGACCTGTTTGTTCAAACAGAGTGAACGAATCTTTAAAAGAGACATATTCACTTTGAGGTTCTGCCTCTGAACCATCCTAGGCAACCTTTGCTTGGTCTGAAGTGGAAAGTTTGTAATGGTTTGTCCAGCCCCTGTTGGAACTGAAAATTCTATTGCCAGGGAAATCTGTGATTAGAAAAATGATAGGAAGTAGCAAAAGCCTAGTTCTTCAACTTTTTCCCTTGCTATCTCCCCTGCAGTACAAACAGTGGATCAGCTTGGGCGAAGTCAAGGGACAAAATGTAGACCTTGTGAATCAGAGGTCTTTGATAGCAAGAAGCATTCTTTGTAGTAGTATTGGTGAAGACCGGACTAACGTGAGCCTCAAGCATTATGTGGCTTTTAAGTCCTCTTGCCTGCTTGAAGACAGCTGTCTGCTTTGAAGTCAGACATTGTTATTACTTAGTTTTCTCAGTGTGGTGACCAAACAACCAGCAAAAGTAACCTAAGGAAGGAAGAGGTTAATTTGGCTCCTTGTTTGAAGGTTCGGTCCATCACAGTGAGGAAGGCATGGTAGCAGGCGGACAAGGCTTGTCGTGTGTCCACAGTCAGGAAGTAGGAAGCAATGAATGCTGGCTCTCACCATTCTTTTTTATTTAGTCCAGAACCCTGGGCCATGATCTAGTGTTGCCCATACTTTGGGTAGGTCTTCCCAAGGCAAGTGACCCAATCTGGAAACCCCCTCACAAACACACCCAGAGCTTTGTTTCTGTGGTCATGCACCTAACTGGTTAGACACATGAACCATCATTGGAAGGCTGTTGAGGTTTCAATGGACTTATCAGAGCTTTTTTTTTTTTTTTTTTTTTTTTGAGACAAGGTTTATTTGTGTATCCTTGATTGACTGACTGTCTGAACTCACTTTGTAGACCAGGCTGGCATTGAACTCACAGAGATCTACCTGCCTCTGCCTCCTGTGTGCTGGGATTAAAGGCGTGCGCCACTACGCCTGGCTCAATGGACTTATCAGGAAGGCAGAAATTAAGTCTGCCACAGCAGAAGAAATGATACGGCATCATTATGACAAAGACTCATGCAATGACTGCTCTAGGATATGTATGTTCATTTTGTTGATGGTGGTGCTGATCTTATTATTGCTATAAATTAAATTGTACAATTTAAACAGTATAGCTTGGTATGCTAATTATATTATGGAGACAGTTTTAAAAATGGAAAAGAGGGCCAGTGAGATGGCTCAGTGATTGAGTCACTTGCCATTAAGTCTGATGACTTGAGTGAGTTTGATCCTTGGAACCCACAAGTTAAAGGAAAGAATCGATTGTCAAATGTTTTCATCAGATTTACATTATATAGCTGATGAGGCTAATCATCACAGCACCTAACTGTTTACATACATGTACCATTATGGGAAAGATGTTGAGGTTTCAATGGAATCATTAGGAAGGTAGAAATAAAGTCTGTCACAGCAGACACACACACACAGAGTCACCCTCACATGCACACATACACAAATCACACACACACATATACACACATACACACACATGTACACACTCTCACACATACACATTCATACACATATACACACACATACACACTCACACACATACATGCACACACACATACTCATGCACACACACTCACACATACTTATGCACATACACACCCACACACTCACACACATACATACATGCACACACACACACTCACTTATATACGCATACACACTCACACCCATACATGCACACACACACACTCTCACACATAAACACACACATGCACACACACACACTAAATGATGTAAATGTAATAAAACTATAAATTATAAAGAAAGGGTAAAACTGGTTGGAAGAATATGATGGTGAAGTCCAAACACATTGCCACTTTTTTGATTAAAGCTCAGTTTTAATGCCTCGGTATGATTCACTGTGATCCTTGCCTCCATCCTGTAGCTCTGGTTTGTAGCTGAATAACTTTTCACTTGTTTGTGTTTGTGTATTCTGAAGGCTTCCGTTCATTGTGTAGTCCAGCCTTTTTACTTGAGTGAACACAACCCCTCTACAATGTTATGGACTGTGTTGTTTTCTTTTTTCATCACTGTGACCAAATCCCCAACAAGAAGTAACTTAAGGGGAGAAGGGTCTGTTTGGGTTTACAGTTTGGGGGGGAAACACGATGGAGAGGAGACAGGAGGTGGCTCTTCAGAGGGCACGTGCAGTCAGTGAGCAGAGAGTGAGGATGCTAGTGTTCAGCTTGCTTTCTCCTTTTTAGTCAGTCTTGGACCCAGTCCTATGGAACTGTGATGTCCACATTCAAAATGAATCTTCCCAACTCCACTAACCTAATCCAGCAAATCCCTCACAGACATGCCTAGGATCCATGGTGATTCTAAAATCTATCAAGTTAACTATCAAGATTAACAATCACATGGGGCTTTACTTTATCTTTATCTTTTCTTGGTGAGCCATTCTATTAGATGTCCCATCTTAGAAACAGGGGGAAGGCTGGAGAGATGGCTCAGCCATTAAAGGCTAGGTTCACAATAAAAAATATAAGAAACAAGGGGAATCTGGAAGGTATTCCTTAATATGTACATTGTCAGATACTTGACAAGCCCCTGGGAATAAGAAATAGTTTTGTTTTAAAACTTAGCCAGGCCTAGTTGGTTTTTTTGTTTGTTTTTTTTTGTACTATCTACTATAGTGGCATGAATAAGGTGTTCCCTATAAGTCCTAGGCTTTTGACTGCTTGGTCCCCAGTTGGTGGGCATTTGGGGAGAATTAAGAGGCATGGTCTTGGTGGAGGAAGTATGTCACTGGTTATAGGCTTTGACATTTCAAAAAGGTTTGTGCCATTCCCAGTGTGCTCTCTGCTTCATGCTTTGGTTCCAAATGTGAGCTCCCAGCTGCTCCTGTCTTTTTGCTCGACCATCATGATAAACAACTGCTTGACAAGAACTCAATGTCTAGTTTTTGATTTTTGTCTTTTTTCCCATTTCTTTTCTATTCTTTGAAAAAGTTTATACATGTATACATTGTATCTTAGTCATATCTGCTCCTACTCTCTCACTCTATCTCTATTGCCTTACCCAACACATCTTCTCTCACTTCATGCCCTCTCCTTGCCATTTAAAATATTACTATGGTGGCTTGAATGAGAATAGCCCCCATAGGGTCATGTAATTGAATAGTTGGTTTTCATTTGGTGAAACTGGTTGTGAAGGATAAGGAGGCTTGGTCATTTTTTTCAATTTATTTATTATTTCAAGTTATATCTCCATCTCAGCCCCCTCCATATGCCCCTCCTGGACCCACCCTCCCACCCTCTACCTTCTCTCCTACCTATCCTACTCCTCTGGTATGGGATGCCCCCACATATCAGTTCCCCTCAGTTCATCAGTTATATGAGGGCTAAGATCTTCTTCTTGCACTGGGGGCTTATATGGCAGTTCAACTAGGATGAAGTGTCCCACTAAAAGGTAACAAAGTACATGTTCCTGTTCCTTTGGGTCTGCTGATTGTAGGATAATTATCTTGTATTATATGGCTAAAATCCAGTTATAAGTGAATACATGCCATGTTCATCTTTCTGGGTCTGGGTTAGCTCACTCAGGATGAGCTTTTCTAGTTCCATCTATTTGGCAGAAAATTGCATGATTTCCTTGTTTCTGATAGCTGAGTGGCATTCCATTGTGTAAATGTACCACAGTTTTTAAAAAACCATTCTTCAGTTGAAAGACATCTTGATTGTTTCCAGTTTTTAGCTATTATAAATAAAGCTACTATGAACACAGTTGAGGAAGTGTCCTTGTGGCTTAGTGAGGAATCTTTTGGATATATGCCTAGGAGTGATATGGCTGAGTTGTGAGGTAGAGCTATTTCAAGTTTTCTAAGATACCACCAGATTGATTTTCTTAAGAACAATTCTCAACTTCATATGGAAAAACAAAAAACCCAGAATAGCTAAATGAATCCTGTACAATAATAAAAAAAAAAATTTGGAGGTATCACCATCCCTGATTTCAAGCTATACTACAGAGCAATAGTAATAAAAACAGCATGATACTGGTATAGAAACAGACCAGTGGATCAATGAAATTGAATTGAAGACCCAGAAATAAACCCACACACCTATGGTCATTTTATTTTTGACAAAGAAGCCAAAACCATATAATAGAAAAAGGAAAGCATCTTCAACAAATGGTGCTGGTCTAACTGGATGTCAACATGTAAAAGAATGCAAATAGACCCATATTTATCACCCTGCACATGACTTAAGTCTAAGTGAATCAAAGACCTTAACATAAAGGTGGACACACTAAATCTAACAGAAGAGGAAAGTGGGGAAAAGCCTCACACTCATTGGCACAGGTGGCAACTTCCTGAACATAACACCAATAGCTCAGGCTCTAAGACCAACAATCAAGAAATGGGACTTTATGAAACTGAAAAGCTTCTGTAAGGCAAAGGACACTGTCATTAGAACAAAATGGCAGCCGGCAGATTGGGAAGAGATCTTTACCAACCCCACATTCGACAGAGGGCAATATCCAAAATATATAAAGAACTTAAGAAATTAAACCAAGAAACCATATAATTCAATCCAAAAAATGGGGTACAGAGCTAAACCTCACAAAAGAGGACTCTCTCTCTCTAATGGCTGAGAGACACTTGAAGAAATGTTCAATATTCTTAATCATCAGAGAAATGCAACTCAAGACAACTCTGAGATTTCATCTCACACCTGTCAGAATGGCTAAGATCAAAAGCTCAAATGACCGCACATGCTGGCGAGGGTGTGGAGAAAGGGAAACACTCCTCCATTGCTGATGGGAGTGCAGGCTTGTGCAACCACTATGGAGGCTTGGCATTGTTGGAGATGTGTTACCAAGGGTGGGCTTTGAGGTTTGAAAAGCCAACACCATTCCTAGTTAGTGTTCTGTCTGCCTTGTGGCTGTGAATTAGATGAAAGCTCTCAGCCTCTGCTCTAGTACCATGCCTGCCTGCCTGCCTGTTGCTGTGTTCCCTGCCATGATGGTCATGCACTTATCCTTTGAAAGCAGCTAAATGCTTTCTTTTATAAGTCTCGTGGAGCACCTGAGTTCAGATCCCCAGTACCCATTTAGACAGCTGTCATTCTTTAATCCCAGTGCTGTACGGAACAGAGAGACAGGACTCTTACTGTCAGCTTTACTCCAGGTTAGTGAGAGACCCTGTCTATAGAATAAGGGGGAACATTATAGAACAGGCCTCTGTGCATGTATTTCTCACCACTCGGGCATGCAGCACACACCACACATAAGAATATCCACGTGCATATGTGTACATGCGCATGATGTTCATATGCTAAATAATCAATAGAAATAGGGTTTTCTTAAAAAAACACTATCTACCAAAGTTTAATAACAAAGTGTTTAATAACTGAAAACAAAGTGGTGTTTTTAAAAACAGCTATCAGGAATTCCATTTTCTTTGTTTTGTCTTTTGAGACAGTTTCTCTATGTAGCTCTGGCTATCCTGGAACTTGCTCTGTATATGAGATAGGCCTTAAAGTCACAGAGATCTGCTTGCTTCTAAGTGCTGGGATTAAAGGTGTGTGGCACCACCATCCAGCTTCCATTTCTTGTTTGTATATTTATTAGTTTTTCATTTTCCCTTTATTTTTATTTTGTAGATATGGGTGTTCTGCCTGCCTGTATGTCTGTGTACCATGTGTGTGCCTTGTTCCCAAGGAGACCCCAAAAGAGGATTTTGGATCTCCTGGGACTGGAGTTACAGATGGTTGTGATACACCATGTAGGTTGCCAGGAACCAAATCCTGTCCCTCTGTGAGAGTAGCAAGTGCTCTCAACCACTGAACCATCTCTCAAGCTCTTGAAATCTTTTTATTGATGGATAGCATGTGTATGGAAAAGTGTATTCATTGTAAACATTGGACTCAATGAGCTTCCACAAACAGATCACCCCTGTCTCGGCAGCAGTGGCAACACCTGCATCCCTTTGGTAATGTGTGCAGTCACTCATCCCAAGAGGAACTAACCACTTCATGGACTTTGAACCCCATTTACTAATTTTCTTTTTGCTGCCAAAACTTTCACAAACACCATCACAGGCTAAGAAATCTTTAAAAAATTTCTAACATTTTGTGGCGGCCTAATGACACTCACTACATTTCATATATTTAAAGGGTGCGATCTGATGTGTTTTGACATATGAATATGCCTATGAAGCCACCACCACAATCAAGATAATGAACATACCCATCACTCCTAAACTCTCCTTATCTACCTCACCCTCCATGTCTCTCCCCAGGCCACCAGTGATCTGATTTCTGTCACTAGACATTAAAGTTGTCTAGAATCTAACCTAACTAGAATAATGTGAAATCTATGTTTTATTTTCCTCTCCCCATAATTTCTTTGAGATCCACCTCTGCTGTCCTGTGTATCATTACTCTGTTTTTTCTTACTGCTGATTAGTGTTCCCTTTGTATGTGTGTATGCCACACTTTTATCCAGTCTCTTGCTAGGAAATACTCTTGGCACCTGGCTTACATTGCTTCACATTCTTCCTGCTATTTATCAGGAGTGGTGCCTAGAGCAAGTTACTTCCCATCTCTGTGCTTAGTTTTTTTTCCACCTGTACAGTGGGATAGTTCTAAAATAGTATTAATCACAAGGACTAAAGTAGTTAATATAGTTGTCTCCTGGTATCCAAGGGGGATTGATTTCTAGCATCTCACCTGCCTAGAAACCAAAATCCAGAGATGAACAAGTCCCTTAGGGTTTGATGTTTGCACATAACCTCTGTGTCTCCTTCTGTACATTTTAAACCACCTCTAGATTATTTGTAATATGTAATAGCAGGAAAATGCCTTGTGAGTAGTTGCCATACCTTGTTGCTTAGAAATTTATGACAAGAAAAGAACTTGTACATGTTCTGTACAGACTCAGCTGTTTTCTTCTGAATATATTCAACCTGAAGTTTCTCTAATCTATGGATGTGAAATTCTTGGGTGTAGAAGCCTGACTATGTACAGAAAATGGAGAACAGAGCCTGTCCCACTGTGCACTGAGTACTGGGTGCAGACCTACTAAGGCATTCACCACTGCACTGTGAGCCTGAGAGGTGGTCTGATGACACCGTGATTTCATCCAGGGCCTTGGTTTAGGACTGGCACCTAAAACAATCAGAGAAGGGAAGTTTGTCTTCAGCAATTCTCCCTTCATAGTATCTGGTCTTCTCTGCCAGCAGTTGATGACCATCCTCTCCTCTTGATCCCATTTACTCAATGTCTTTATATATAAAATTTATTTTTTATTTCTTCAAGTTATATCTCAATCACAATCCCCTTCCTACTCCCCCCTCCAGTCCAACCCTTCCACCCTCTTCCCCCTCAACCCCCCAACCTCTACCCCCTCTTTTTTTTTAGTTTAAGGTATATCTTTTTCCCCCCAACAGCTCCCCCTTTCAGTCCAACAAATGGCTCTTTCTCTTATAACAATAAATACAATACAAAACAACAGAAATAAATAGGACACAATTATGAGAATTATATGGCTTAGCATACATTCCCAATGTCCAGTCCATATGTATTTGTCACCTGACTTTAACATTCTACTATCTAACCATCTCCATGAGTTTAAAGTTCTATATCTAACTCAGCTTTCATACTAACCTGTCTCACAATTTTAAAAACATCTTCTTAGATCCAGAACACCCTCTCTCCTCTTGGTCCCATTTGCTCAATGTCTTTGTGATCTTGATCCTGACTATAGATGGATCCACCCCTATCAGATCTAGCCCATGAAGATGTCCAACTTCTCATGATGTCTGAGGTATTCTAGACCCATCTATCCACACAGCAAACATCTGCCTGTGCTGGGCAGTGGCTGTGCACTAGGTGTGTTAGTTTGCTTCTTTGGTGCTGTGATAAAACACTGACCAAACCCATCCTGGAGTGGAAAAGGGTTATGTGGCTTACACTTGTAGGTAACAGTCCATCACCAGAGGAAGTCAAGACAGCAACTCAAGGCACAAACCTAAAGGTAGGAACTGCAGTAGAGACCATGGGGGAACACTGTATACTGGCTTGCTCCCTAATGGCTTGCTTGTTTAGCCTACTGTGTCCTGGACTCGGTTTGTACACCAGGCTAGCCTCTAACTCACAGAGATCTGCCTACCTCCACTTTCCAAGTGCTAGATTAAAGGCTTGTGCCACCAGGCCCAGCCCCAGCCTATTTTCTTATATAATCCAGGACCACCTGCTTAGGAATGGCTTTGCCTACTGTGGGCTGGGCCTTCCCGTATTAATAATTAAGAAAATGAACCACAGATATGTGGTTGTTTGAATGAGAAGGTTCTCTATTGGCTCATATATTTTCATGTTTAGTCTCCAGTTGAATTCTTTGAAGGGATTAGAAGCTATGGCTTTGGTGGAAGAGGTGTGGTTTTGTTAGAGGAATTATGTCTCTAGGGGTGAGCTTTGAGGTTTCAAAAGCTCTCACCAGGCCTAGTCCCTCTCTTTGCCTGCTACCTACAGATGTAAAGCTCTCAGCTACTGCTCCAGCATCATGTTTGTCTGCGTCCTACCCTGGGTATCATGGACTAACTCTCTGAAATTGTAAGCAAGCCCCCAATTAACTGTTTTATTTTGTAAGAGTTGCCTTGGTTGTGGTGTCTCTTCACAGCGACAGAACAGTAATGAAGACAATGCCCATTGGCCAATCTGATGCAGGCAACACCTCAAATGAGGCTCCCCTTTCCCTGGTGACTATAGTCTCTGTCAAGTCAACAAAGACTAACCAGCACACTAGGATATACTAGAAAATGAGTTACAAGTTCTGACTTTAAGAAACTTGCATGTGCCATTGGATTTAGTCACAGGGAGAGATGGTATGCCCTGGGAATCCTAGACATTCAATAGAGTATTAAAGGAGGCAGTCATACTTCTTAGGAAATATTTCAAAATCTTGATATACTGACATGTAAGAACTTATCTACCTTTTACCTGTGAGGCATGGTGTTATAAATATTAGAAGCTGGGGATGGAGAGATGGCTCAGTGGCTAAGAAGAAGTACTGCTCAAGTTTGGTTTCCCAGTGCCCATGTTGGGCAGCTCACAACAGCCTCCAACTCCAGCTCTAGGGGTCTGTGTGGGCACCTGCACTCATATGCGCATATACGTGCGTGCGCGCGCGCACACACACACACCCCATAGTAAAAATAAATCTTAAAAGAAAACAACCTAGCACACATTATAGATATTTGAAGAATGGGAATGTGCACTGTTCGAAGATCTGAGAAGTTTGGAAGGCGGTTTAAGGGGAGTGGGCATTGGGAAAGAGAATGATGCCTTATGGACACTGCAGACAGGCCCTGGAGACCTCCTCTGAAGGCTGCTGGTCACTGCGCATAGAGACTCTACTGCACAGCAGGAGGAGCTAATGATCTAATGCTTCAGTTCTGGCCACTAGATACCTGGTGCTGTTACTAAGGCTGAAGAGAATGGCCAGAGCGCGCGCTGTCTGACTCTCCCCACTGGATCAGCCTTTTGTGACACTGCAGTGCTGATGTTGCTACTGTCCTGCTGTTAGGAAAATGTAGGGGTTCAGTCCAGTGTCATTGGTCATCCTTGAGGTCATTTGCACCTGAGGTTGCTTATGCAAGGCCAAATTCTTGAAAGGCTTCTCTGGTTCTCAATAATCTGAGCCACATCCTACTTAGCCCAACGGCCCTCATGGCCTCCTAACATCCCCCAAGTTCCGCTGGACTCATTTATTCAAAATTGCCTTTTCCCCAGCATCCCGTGGCTCCCACTCATCTTCCCCTGATTAAATATTTCTTTTTACTTATTGGTCATACATTCATGGCAGCATTTTATCTTATATACTTTAAGATGATTTCTCACAGCCTAGTCTGGCCTCTTAATTTGTAGTGAAGGTAACTTTGAACTCCCAATCTTCATATGCCGCCACTTCTAAGGGCTGGGATGGCAAGTATCCAGCACTATGACCAGTCTTCTAATTCTTTAATAATGTCTGCTGTCTTTGTCTCTTGAGTTTCCAGGTTACTGTGTGTATAATCTTAACCACCGAGTTTGGCCATTAATTAAATCCTAGTGGGTTCATGGGCTGCTGCAGCTCCTTAAAGAAGCCGGGTATTTCTGGAAGCGTACTTTCTCCATGTATCTCACAGTACCTAGTACAATATTTGGTAGAATATCTAATAGCTACATTAGCCCACACAGTGTTATAGGTTTGGATCTCACTATTTTCTTTTTTAATGTAAAGCTCATAAAATCTGAGGGACCATCGTCAAGGAAAAAAAAAAACCTGTAAGATTATGGGTATGAAATCAGAAGTAAAAGTGAATGTGTTTGTAAAGGAATCCTTAGGAGGTTTTTGGGTTTTTTTTTGTTTTGTTTTGTTTTTTTGGCTTGTGCAAGAGAGGGGCTCTGGAGACCAAGTAACCCTGAAATCAGTGGAAGAGTCCAGACATGTTTTGACCTTCTTGGTTTCTTTTCTTCACCTGCTGTTCACAGACTGACCCCCTAGGCCTTGCCGTCTCTCTCACAACTGCATCTTCTAACTGCAGGAGACAGATTTGGTTGTACAGTTAGTCTGGAGAAAAAGGCGGGTTGATAATTAAGCATCAGCAATATCACTAAGTTTTGAGGACTGAAGCAGACACCAAAGCCAAAGATCTGTGCATTTGTGGCTCTGCCACGTACCTGTCATGGACACGGAGATATCCGTGCCTTCTGCAGCACACATTTCAATCAGAAAAGGCAGAGCACAGTGCACTGCTCTGAGCAATTTTGTTTTCTCAGAGGCTGCTATTGGGGATCTGACCAGCTGATGTCACTATGGGACCATGAATACAGCCACATCCAGGTTAAAAACTAAAACCAATTTGGGCTTGGTGTTGTAGCCCTGGAAAAGATAACCTCCTTCCTCCCCACAGCCGCCTGACCTCATCTCTTCCCCTGCCTGTGTAGTTTATAAAACTGAGAACTCACTGACAGATTGAATTTTGATGGAGAATTACCTGTAGGCAAGAGGAAAATCAAACCCTCACTGCTAAGGAGTGGGTAGTGGAGAGCTGAGGTAATGAATCTATTATCTATGTTTAGCAAATGGAGAGTGTCAGGCTAATAATTTGTCAGTTTCCTTTTCTTCTGCTATATACTTTTGTTTCCATCTTGTTAAGTCCGGCGGACTCGGAACCAGTTATAAATGGGCTGATTAACAAAGTGCTATATTTTCCAGGCATCTGATTTCCTTTTTTGGTTGCCTGCCCCTCATCTATTTAGATCGTCAGAAGAGTCGTGATTGGACTTAGAATTTCCAATTCAGAGTTCTAGCAACTGTAGGGGCTTGGTAGGTGAAGTACTTGAAAGCATACCTCAGTCTTTTGAGACTAATGTTTGATAGAAAAATTTACTGCCTCCCTGTCTGATCGCTACCGTAAGCCACATCTGTCGCAGGTCATGGAGAACCAGATAAATCTGTTGGTGTTTAAAAGTCTGTGAGAAGAAGGGTCCTGCTGTCTTGGATCACTACTGGTATTTAATAGAGAGCTATGTTCTCCCAAGTTACATACAGAGAGCCTTCCTAGACATAAGCAGGACTCTCTAAGAGTGAGCTTGGGAGGCATAGCAAAGTTCCTCATATAGAGATGGCTACTGAAATGGTACAGTGATTTCCTCACAGCTCTGGAGGCTGAGGGTCTAAGATCAAGGTAGTATGACTGTTAGTTTCTCCTTGGCTTACAGGTGGCCACCTCCCAATGCCCTCTCATGGTTTTCCGTCTTTGTGTATCTGTGTCCTAACCCTTTTTCACCTAGGTACTATCATGTGATTAAGGCCACACGAGTGCCTCATTTAACTCCTATAAAGGCCCTTTTGTAAATACAGCCTCCTTCTGAGGCGGTAGGTATTTTACTCCATCATGTGGATTTTGGAGAACAGAAAAACTCTACCCGTTATGGTTTAAGTATAAAATGTTCCCTACAGGTTCCTCTTCTGAATGTATTGCTCCTAACTTGTGCCTGTGAAGGCTCTGCAATCTTTGAAGGTAAAGCTTGGTTGGCAGAAGTGGGCCATTAGCATGGATCCTGGACAGGCATATCCCTCTGTGGCCCACCATGATGTAACGAGCTACTCCTTCAGCACTTCCGACACACAGATGGAATTGCTCCTGCTGCCGTGCCTGCCTCACTGTGATGGGCTGAAATCTCTGTGGAGCCATGAGCCAAATGCATCCTCCCCCCCCCCCCCTCGCTGTTTTTTTAGAGTGTTTGACACAGTGACGAAAAAGTAAGTAGTAAAGCCCCCTTCCTAGTCTAGATTAAAGGAGGCCCATCTGAGATGCTGACTAGCTGATGTCCATTTTTTTTTCTTAGCTTGGCTGTGCTTTTTTGAGTTGCACAAAACAGATAGAGGAGTTGTAAGCCCACAGTACCCCCTAATGATAATCGTGACATCAAAGAGAATTTCTGCTCATGCCTGGAAGGTTCTCTGCATACCACATGACTTGGGAGAACATAACCCCAGCCTGTGTTTTTAGGGAGCTTTCATGTGAGCCCAGTGCATGCTAACTTTGTCTTCTCTCATTTATTTTAGGGCCGTAGGAAGCATCTTAAAAACTGTCTCATAGCAACATGCTCAAAAATTAGCTGATTGTATAGTCAATGCAATAAGTGACAGGATGCTTTTGCTTGCAATATAGAGTTGTGACCTTTTGATACATAAAAAATAAGGCAGATGTACTTAAATAAAATGCAGATAATATGGCCTTATAAATAATAAACAATAAAGTTTGTGTTAGAAAGTAAAGGTAAATAAAAGGAAGACAAATCAACTATGAATAACTTACTAGAGAGCTGGACCTCTTTGTGTTTTGTTTTGAGACAGGGTTTCTCTGTATCCCTGGCTGTTCTAGAAACTCACTCTGCAGACCAGGCTGTCCTTGACCTCACAGAGATCTGCCTGCCTCTGCCTCCCCAGTGCTGGGATTAAAGGTGTGGGCCACCACTGCCTGGTTTCTTTATTTCTTTTTAGTTATAAACACACCTTACAAAAGAAAGAGATTGTATTATAACATTTTATTTATTTATTCAAGTTATATCCATAGAATTAAAAAAACATACTTTTTGGTTTACTATTTTGTGTATGTGTTTGTATGTGTGCATATGTGTGTGAGTGCATGCACGTTCGTGTGTGTGTGTGTGTGTGTGTGTGTATGCACACATGTGGAGGACAGAGGCTGATATCAGCTGTCTTCCTCAGTCACTTTATGCCTTATTTATTGAGACGGGGGTCTCTCATTAGACCTGCCACCCACTGATTCAGCTAGACTGACTGGGCAGTAAGCCTTGAGCCTTGAGGATCATCCTTGTCCCTGCTTCCCAGTGCTGAGACCACAGGAACATTACTAAGCTCAGACTTTTACATGAGTTGTTGGGGATTATACCCAGGTCACTATGTGTGCACAGAAAACCACTCTATTAATGGAGCCATCTTCTCAAACCTATTTTCTGTTTCCTTTCTGTGTCTGTCTGTCTGTCTGTCTTTCTCTCTGTGTGTATGAGAGCTAGAGTTGCATCTAGAGCTAAGCATATACTCTATCAATGAATCTCTAAATACTGTTTTTGAACAAAGAAAATAAATCTGTATTTCATGCTTTTATTTTTAGTGTTGGGGATTGAATTCAGGCTCTTGTGAATGCTTGGTAAGGACTTTGTAGTGTATCCCTAGACCAGAGAGGAAAAGTTTAACTGTACACAAAGGTCCTCAACTTAGAAACTTAATGGACTTTATGAATTAATTTAATCATATTTTTGGTAAGTGTGAGTTGACTGTCTAGCCATTCAGCTCTGTCTGGGACTGGAGACCAAGCAGGGGATACACCAGGAAATAGCCCTGGCCTTGCATTCTATGGGAGGTCACAATGCACGGGAAGGAAATCGGCGTGCATTGCCTTTTATCAGTTTCAAATGCATACACATTAAAAACTCTCTGATAGGGGCTGGAGAGATGGCTAAACAGTTAAGAGCACTGGTTTCTCTTCCAGAGAACCTGGGTTCAATTCCCAGCACCAACATGGCAGCTCACAACTGTCTGTAACTCTAGATCCAGGGGATCTGACACCCTCACACAGACATATATGCAAAAAAACCACTATGGACATAAAAGAAATTACTTAAACAACAACAACAAACAACAACAACAACAAAAAAGACCCTGAAAGTCGAATGCATTTTACATCACTGTTGATCTGTAGTGATTACTGCCAAAACCACAAGATATAAACAATTTCAGGATGGTCACTGAGTGTTTGAAAGAAAAGTCCAGCAACAGTATAATCACTCCTTTGATCTCTATGAGCAAATGGCTTTGGGGACAGAGTGGCAGCAATGACATCCCTTAAGGGCACAGCATCTTTCTGCAATCTGGAGCTAGTCAGGCCCGCTCTGCCCCTCGCCCCTGGCATTGTGGTCTCTCATGGCTTTAAGAAGTGCTGCATGATTCACCACCTTAAGGGACCAAAGATGACATGTGCAAAAATGTAATCATAAGCTGGCTGTGATCAGATCAAAAACTGACTCAGACAGGTGGAACTCAGTGCCCACGTTTTCAGTTCTCTTAATTAAGTTCCTGCCTTTAAAATGCACACACACACACACACACACACACACACACACACACACACACACACACA
>CAJQZJ010033130.1:5594950-5621493 GCA_907164525.1 Lophiomys imhausi
ACACACACACACACACACACACACACACACACACACACACACACACAAATGCACACATGAGGGTGTGTATGATACACAATAAAACTTGTGCCTAATAGATCAAATGAATCTCCTTTATTTTATATGAGAGTTTGGTTTGTAAGAAGGAGGCATCAGATGGCACATGCCTTTAATCCCAGGAGGTAGCTGGATCTCTGTGAGTTCAAGACCAACCTGGTCTACAGAGTGAGTCCAGGGCAGTGCAGATACACAGAGAAAGGATCAGCACCTTCCCCCTCTCCATCTTACTGGCTTCACCTCCTTAAACGTTCATTTTTTCAGCATTTGCTTTTAGGAGATAATTTATCCTGAGGAGTAAATCACTGTCTTGAAAAAAAAAACAAAACAGAACAAAACAAAAACAAGACAAACAAACAAACAAAAAAGGAGGCATCATGTCCTGTCTGAGTCAGCAGTGGGTTTCTTCTTAGTGTACTTAAGACAGAGGTGCACGTCCCAGCTGATAGCTTCTGAGGTAGTAAGGCATGGTAGTGGATCATTCAGAGAGAAGTGACCAACCTATATAGCATTGGAGGTGACCTGCAAGCCCCGTAAGTATTTGCAGGGCCCCTGGAGAACAAGGTGTTGGGCCTGTCAGCAGAGTGAAAAACACATTTATTTTGCCTTGCCTCTCCCTCCCAGTTCTTGCCTGAATTTGGGAACTCAATTTTTCTCAGCCTCAGCTTCTTTATTGGCTAAGTCATATTTATTCTGGCTGTTGGGCTAGAGTATACATGATGGTTTCCTGATAACTTGTTCATGTGGTCAGCCAATGATCATACTGGATTGTCCGGTAGGTCTGCTCTTGGTGCTGAGAGTACAACACGGAGGAAGGAGAGGACATTCCATTCCTTCAGGGATGAGCGTGGATCACATCCTGATCCAGGTGTTTTTTTTTTCCTTGTTTTTGTTTTATGTTTGCTTGTTTGTTTGTTGTTTTCTTGTTCCTTCTGGTTTTCTTGCCCAACTCACCTCATTAAAGGTGACATTTAGTGTGACAGAACCACAGTAAACCTTTCATCACTTGCATAAGCAGAATTAGAAAGAATTAGACATTAAAGAATGGATTGTATGTGCCTCTCAAGCTTACCTGGGAACTTTTCTTCACTCAGCAGTAGGATAGGGTCAGAGAAGTTGGCCTTCAGGAGATTTGAGACATCACTTTGAGACAATTTCTTCTCAGCACTGTAGATGGCACCTAAGGATCCTCACCTTCCCCCCTCTCCATCTTGCTGGCTTCACCTCCTTAAACGTACATGTTTTCAGCATTTGCTTTTAGGAGATCATTTATCCTGAGGCGTAAATCACTGACATAGCTTTAAAACAGAATATAGTTCTTTCTAAGTGGTTTCCACTTTTGTAGGAACAGTAGTTTGGGCAAATAACTGATCTTAAAAAAATATGGGTTTAAGATAATAATCAGTACATAGGAATGTAACCTGCCAATCCCACCATCTTCCCTAGAGTGTGGGGTAACTAAAGCCATCACAATCATGTCCACTTATTTTGCTTCCTAGCGATGTTAGATATACTTACCAGGATTTTTTCACTTTCGTGTGTATGCACATGGTACAATGGATGGAACCTAGATCTTTGCATAAGCTAGACCAATGCCTCAGCACTGCTCTATCTCCCCAGCCCAGCCGATTTTAGTAACTGTTACAGTGGCCTTATTTAATATTGTAATTTAAAAAAAATCACACAGCTGTCCAATTCAAATCCATCTTCTAAGAAAATCCAGCTCTTGAAAGAACAAAGGCTGTAACTTTAACCCCAGATGACTTTATTTATATTTAATTCATCAAAATGGCTCTTTCTTTTTAATTTAAAAATATGTGTTAAATGGCATGACGTTATGTTTGTGCTGGAGTAAGGCATGTGCTAAAGAACCGGAAAAGTAATGTAGATAGAAAATGCCAATCAGATGTACTCTATAGTCTTGTGTTTGATGATTTGTTTTCATTTTTTGATTTAACCTCAAGTGTGCCTTTCTAAAAAGTACATAAAACAGTCTCTTTCTTTTTGCTATTAATGCTGACTGACAGTATTCTAGCCAACAGGCAGTCCCTGACATCTTGAAGAATAGTGACAAACATTTATGGTGGTTCAGGCTTGGTTCACATTATCTGCGCAACCTTTTATTTTTTTAATCATTGTCAGCTTAATTCGATGTGAAGTGTAGGGAAAGTACGTTTTTCACAGTGAGCTATGATCAAATAAAGTCACTTTCCTGTTAGCTGAGGTTTAATCAACAGGAACTTCGGCATTTAATGCACTGCACTGTTCTGCTATGAAATGTGGGTGTTCTCCCCCCGTCCCACTTCCTGCTATTTGAGGAGTAGGGGTATATTGTGCACAGTCATTCCTGTACCCGGGAGACTCGGAAATAACCAGGAAAGGACTGTCTGTGTCTGTAGTTCTAGTTCTAGGGCCAGGTAGTCAGGATCTGGTCTAGAGTTTCATGATTCACACTGGAGCGGCCATTGGGGGAAGAAATCATTCACTGTTTCTCATTTTAAAGCAGAGAAACAAAAGAGAATGAAGGACTGTTCTCTGAGTGGAAACACCCATTTCCACAGCCTGAGCAAGCGCAGTGCAATTTGGATGGAGCAGCCACATTGTCCGCGGACAACAATCCACTTCCATTCTCTTTAATTCCCTTTTCCTCTAGACTTCCATATGGAAACAGAAGGTGAAGGGACTTCAGATTCACGTCACATTACTATGCTACGCTTCCTTTGATGTGAGGATTATTTCTCTCACTTTACAACCGAGGAAACACTGAAATCAAACGGCTACACTACATGCCCAGAGTCACATAGATGTTGCTGTAGTACGTATGTGGAGTATCTTTCAAAGGCCCCATGTGAGAGCTCGGTATTCCCAGTTTGAGAGGGAATGGACTGTTTATGAGCTGGAGCTTGGTAAGAGGAAGTCAGGCCATGAGAGGTGTGCCCTTGAAGCGAATGCTGGAGTCCTGGTCCTTCTCTCTTGGCTTCCTGGTCCTTGGGAAGATTTTCCCACTGTGATGTTCTGCTTTGCCACAGGTCCCAAATCAACAGTGCACACAACTGAGAACCAACATAAGCCCTTTCATGCTGTTTATCTCTGGTAGTTTGTCATAGCCGTTGTGTAGATCATGAATAAAATAACAACTTTTGATTCATAAAATCCTAGCACGTTGTGTTAGTTTTTGTCCCGACAGAATAACTGTCATAAACACCTTAAGAGTGAGAGGGTTTTTTTCTGCTCATAGTTCCAGTTCATGGTGGGTTGGCTCCATTACTGCAGGCTTAAGGAGAGACCACATCATGGCTTCAGGAACATGTGGAAGAGAAGACTGTCCATCCCATGGTGTTCAAGGGTACAGTGACAGGAAATGGTCGGTACCTAGATGTATCCTTCAAACTCGGGCTTCCAATGACATGCTTCTCAGGAACTCCTGCTTTCCAGTAGTCAATTAAAAATTGAATCCATCAATGTAATCAATTCATGAAGTCAGATCTCTCATAATACAGTAACTTCCCAAAGCCCCTCTCTGGGCATTGCTCACAAGAGATTATGTCTTCAGCATACCAGCCTTTTGGAGGAATGCCTCACCTACATACCATAACAATAACTTTTAAAGGAAAGTATGCTGTGTATTTATATAGGATATTCCATATTTATAGAATTTTGACTCTTGTATTATAAAATTTTGTTTTTTAACTACATGACTTAAAGGTAGAGGTTCCTGTTACAAATATTTTGAGAAGTGAAATATGCAATTGGTAATTGTGCATAGCTGGGCTTAAAGCCACCTGTGGTGGTGTGATCTGGTATAATGTTCTTCACTTACAATATGAACATACTTCTACTCTATAAATATTATCCTTTGGTAATTTGTTCTAAATATCGTATATGGATTGACCACAATGAAGGGATTTAGTTTTTGTTTCTAAGTGTTTCTTTTTTGTTTAAATATTTCTCTCTCTCTCTCGTGTGTGTGTGTGTGTGTGTGTGTGTGTGTGTGTATTATTATATGCAGTGTTTTGTGTGTTTGTGGAGAGCAGATGTTGAAATTGGGTGTCTTCCTCAATCTGTCTCCACCTTGTTTTTTGAGACAGGATCTCTCCATGAACCAGGAGCTCACCGATTCAGCTAGGCTGGTTGGCCAGTGAACTCCAGGTATCTGTCTATCTGCATACCTCTCTTCTCTCCATCCCTACTGTTAGGGCTACAGATGCATACCACAGTGTTCCACTTTTACATCAGTGCCTGAAACTGATCTTCGGTCCTCATGCTTGAGCAGAAAATGCCTTACAGACCGAGCCATTTCCCAACCCCCTTTTGTTATATTCTTATAGGAAGAAGGGTCTTTCTATGTAGCCTAGCTGGTCTTGAACTTTCAATCCTTGTACCTTAGCCTCTTGGGTGGTTAGATTACAGGCATGTGCCACCACTAAGCTAAGAATGTCAAATATTTCTTATGTTTTTTTTTTTTTACTGGCTCCCTAATATCTACCATGTTCACACACAATAATTTTGACAGAGGAATCTAGTTGGTAATTTGTCTCATTGATAAAACCAGGCCAATTTAGTATATTATAATGAAGATGTGCAAAAAAATTGAAGTTTTCCTTATTGCTTTTAACTAGGACATGCACTACTCTAGAAATTCCATTTCCATTGATTTCTGAAAGACTTACATCTGACATCTAAAGATAATGGTCTCTTTCTCTTTTTTAAAAAAATGGTCCCTTTTGGATAAATTGGGTCAATTAAAAATTTCAAATTCTCTCTCTTCTCCCCACTCCTTTCCCCCAAGACAAGCTGGGGGATGCTCATGAATATCTTAGGAACTCAGAAGTCCTGGTCTTCCTGATCACTTTGTACCCTGTGCAGAAGTGCCATACTATGTTAGGTCCTCCATGGTTTCCGGCCAACCTTCCAATGCCAGCTGAGGATTGACGACATCCTTCCGGAACACCGAGATCCTTCTGAATCTTTCCAGAAGCTTTCCCTGGGCTATTGGTTCCCCCAGTGGTTTCTAAGAGGAGTCTGTTGAAACAGATGATGGAAAAGGTAGTGAGGATAAATTGCAAGAAACCCAGCAGAGGGAATGCTGAGCATAAGCACTATGTTTATAAAGATGGAAGCCTCAAAACTTGCAGATGGTTTGCTGTTTCTGGCAGTTAGGTAATTCTGGGTGAAAATAGATGCTTTTCAAGCATCAGTGTGTAAATCAGGGGTACTGAGCCCAAATTCTGGTCCTTGAGTAAGATTTCCTGTGAGGTTGATCACAAATTGCAACCTGAGAGATATGTAGCAAATAGCTGGCCATGCCAAGAATGGCTTTTCAAGAGTTTCCTGAGAGTTGGTGATAGGGATAGGATGGAGGAATGTATATGATGGGCAAGGACACAGTGGATGCTTCTTACCCAGGGGAGGCACATTCCCATGCATTCCAAGATGCCCTTGTGGAGTCTGAAGCTGTGGTTGGAATTGAACCATACACACACACACACACACACACACACACACACACACACACACACCGCACGCACGCACGCACGCACGCACGCACACACGCACACTCACACATGATGTTGATATATAATGCACATTATATAATTTTATATATAATAAGTAATGATGTATATATTAAAGAGATAATATTATTTTTATATAAATACCCATGATAAAGTTTAATATAAATTAAGAATAGTACAAGTATTATTAATAACTAGTTAGAAAATAAGACAATTTATGACAATGTCCTATAATGCATTTGTGAGTGTACCTTCAGTCTTTTAGAATCTCTTATGTACTGTAGATCTCATCAACCTCAGCATATTTTTTTTGTTTGTTTGTTTTGGTTTTTGATTTTTTTGATACAGGGTTTCTCTGTGTAACAGCCCTGGCTGTCCTGGAACTTGCTCTGTAGATCAGGTTGGCTTTGAATACACAGAGATCAGCCTGCCTCTTCCTCCTGAATTCTGGGATGAAAGGTGTGTGTCACTACCGCTTGGGGTTTTTTGTCTGTTCTTATACCACAAACTTCCATCTTTTTGTCCAAAGGAATCATGTCCCAGCTTACCTTGGCATATTTAATTGCCAGCTTCATTACTCTTGTACTGTGGGGTGATTAACTAAACTAGTACCTAACAAAACCCCAAATTTGAATGACTATGAACTTGCATTTCTTAATTATCCTAAACAGTTTGTGATACTTGTTTTCAAAAGGACTAGAACTTCACATTGCATTTTAAAGAATTACATAGGTACAATACCTTAAAAACAGTTGATACATGGCATGCTGTGACCAAAATATAATGTATCAATATATAAAGATCTATATCAATGTTACCAAATATAACATTAATTTTGTATCAATATACAAAGATATAAAAGTAGATTCAATAATCTACCCCTTTTTCTTATAATTTCTGTATCATGTCTATATCTCCCCCTTTTTTTCAAGTCTTCCCCCCTACACGAGAGCAAACAGATAGAGAAAAGTAAAAAGAGAGAGATCCCTAAGTCTAACCTATACCTTGGTTAACAAGACCATTTAACAACTTGTAACCAATCCTGTAAATGACAACAAATATATAACCCATCAAATGACCAAAAAAAAAAAAAAAAAAATCACCTGTCCCACCTTTTGTGGGAGTGGGACATCACTCTCTTAAAATTGCTTCCTGATGATTTGAGATATAGGAAACCTGTTTGGGGATCCAAATAAAAATGGAAAAATGGTTAAGCGAGTTAATAGTAACATTTGTTGTTCAGTCTTTTTGCTTATGGATAACCTGGGCAGTCTGTGACTATTTTGGAAAATAACTTTCAATATTTTTCTAAAAAGCATATTTTATTTTATGCTTGTTTCTGAGATTGGAGGAATGTTAATCTGTTTTCCATTGCTTGCTGCAACAAATCACATCCTCATAAATTCATGGCTATATTAGAAACATATGGCTTTAATTTTCCTATTTGTCTTTCTGGCCCTATACACTTGATCTTGCATGTTGTTTTACCTGAGACAAAGTTCCAATCCCTTGAAGATGGATATTCACTTACTGAAAAGGCCAATCTGGATGCCAAGATTTTGGTGAAATTATTGTCACATTTGCTTCTGTGTCTACTAAAACTTCAATTTTAATGCATTTATTTGTACTTTTAGCTGTGGTTTCTGATCATTGATAACAGTTTGCTAAAATTTTTTTTATGGTATCTCCTGAATTATTTCTTATTTTTCTTTTTACTCTATCTCTAAAGGTTTTTTCTTTGAGTGGGTACAGGAGGCCATTATGGGTATTAAAAATAAGGTATAAAATACCAAAATTAGGCGGGCCAAGATGGCGGTGACCTACACTGACGCATTTTGAACGCGGGGAAAAAAGAGCCATAAAAAACACAGAGTTATTGGGCACTGTGCAAAAACCAGAGGGGCTAGACACCCCCCCGCCGGAACACTCACAGCTCCCAAGGGACTGTTAAATGTCCCAGGGCAAGGCTCTCCCCATCTCTCACAGACACGGAAGCCACTAAACCCGGAATTCGGGAACTCCCATTTGGAGAGGCGCCTGGTAAGATCGATCCCAACTTACAGCAGGCAGAATCAGGGTCCACTTGGCCATAGTTCACTGGCATATTGGGCTCCCCACACATCAGGTTGAACTTATACCCACTTAAGAAACTTTGCGAGATAGTGGAAGGCTTAGCAAGGAACAAACAGGGGGCTCAGTGGGTGGTCCGCAGCCGCTTGTGAAGCGGAGGGCGGGAGATTCCAAGAGAGCGCGGGAAGCTGGGAACACAAAGGCGGGCGGGAGGGGCCGAATCCCGCACACTCACGGTAGCGCAGCTGGGGAGGGAGCACGGCTGGCAGGGCCAAATCCCCTCGAACCCATGGCAGGTCATCTGGGGAGAGAGACAGGCGTGGGCGGGGCCAGGGATCCGTGCACCCACGGCTGAGCTGCTGGGACGAGAGGTCCACTCAGGCAGCCGTAGGATCCGGGGCTTGGGGTACCCGTGGCGGCGTAGACAGGAAGGGAATCAGGCACAGAGTCCAGCCCTGTGGCGAGAAGCCTAGAGAGAAACCAGAAATCGGGACCATAGCTGTATCCTGGAAAATCCAGACATATTAGGTGTGGAGCCAGACCCTGTCAGCCTCCGTGACGACAAACAAAGGCCACAGAATCTGTGCCTGGGCAAACAGGCCCATACCATCAGAACCATTACAGGCTGATAACTCAGAGTGCAACATAGGAAAGTCTGAATTGGGAGCAGTGAAACAATCCTGGTCCATTACTCACAACCTGGGAATAGGCTGCACCAGCTCACAGTGCCTCAGGCAATTAAAATCACAGTGACCTTGAAATCCCCATGTAAGCAACGACAGATAGCCAAGTAACTCATCCCCTGCACCAAAGGATCCACTGTGGATCCAAGCACAGAAAACGACAAGAACAGACAGCTAAACACACCCAATGGCCAAAGGTCAAAAAAAAAATAGAAATCAAGGAAATATGACGCCAATAAAGCAGAATTATCCTAGCTCATCCAATTCAGATGACCTCACACCAACAGAATCACATGAAAACGTTGATAATTCTGCATTATGGAAAGTGATAGAGTCCCTGCAAGAAGAACTTAAATCTATGAAGGAATTCAAAGAAGCCACAATTCTACAACTCAAAACAAGGAACAACACCATTAAAGAGCTCCAAGCCAAGGTGACAGAGCTTGAACAGGAAAAGGACAAGGCTATGAAAGATTTTCATACAAAAACACGCAAGCTGGAGAAGGAAATGTACAAAACGAACAAAACCATACAAGACATGAAAATAGAAATAGAAACAATAAAGAAAACACAGTCAGAGTTAAAAGAGGAAGTGGAGAACCAAGGGAAGAGAACAGGAACTACGGATGTGAGTATCAACAATAGGATGCAAGAGATGGAAGACAGGATCTCAGGCATGGAAGATTCAGTGGAAGAAATCAGTACAACATCCAAAGAAAATGAGAAGGCTAAAAAATCTCTCACCCACAACATCCAAGAAATCAAGGACTCAATGAAAAGACGGAACCTAAGAATTATAGGTATAGAGGAAAGAGAGGACTCCCGACTCCAAGGTCCAGGAAATATCTTCAACAAAATCATAGAGGAAAACTTCCCAAACCTGAAAAAAGAGATGCCAATAAAAATCCAAGAGGCTTACAGAACACCAAACAGATTAGACCAGAAAAGAAACTCCTCTCGCCACATAATAATTGAAACTCCAAATGTACAGAACAAAGAAAGAATATTAAAAGCTGTAAGAGAAAAAGGTCAAGTCACATACAATGGCAGACCCATCAGAATTACACCTGACTTCTCCCCAGAAACGTTAAAAGCTAGAAGGGCCTGGTCAGATATACTACAAGTCCTGAGAGATCATAGGTGACCAGCCAGACTACTTTACCCAGCAAAACTCTCTATAAACATAGATGGAGAAAACAAGATATTCCATGACAAAATCAAATTTAAACAATATCTACCCACAAACCCAGCCCTACAGAAAATCCTAGAAGGAAAATCCCAACCCAGAGAAGAAAACTCCACCCAAGAAAACAAAGGGAATAGAAAACCCATCAGCAACTAAACCAAAAGAGGAACAGAACCACCGCCTATACCAAACTAATGGGAAATAACAACCCCAGGTCACTAATATCCATCAACATCAATGGACTCAACTCCCCAATAAAAAGACATAGGTTTACAGAGTGGATCCGCAAGCAAGACCCTTCCTTATGCTGAATACAAGAGACACATCTAACTACGAAAGATAGACACTGCCTCAGAGTAAAGGGCTGGGAAAAGGTTTTCCAAGCAAATGGACCCAGGAAGCAAGCTGGAGTAGCCATCCTAATATCAAACAAAACAGACTTCCAACTGAAGTTAATGAAGAAAGACAAAGAAGGGCACTATATACTCATTAAAGGGAATATTCATCAAGAGGAAATCTCAATACTGAACATCTATGCCCCAAACACAAAGGCACCTACTTTCGTAAAAGAAACACTTCTAAAACTTAAAGTGCATGTCGATCACAACACATTAGTAGTGGGAGACTTCAACACCCCACTCACAACAAAGGACAGATCATCAAGACAGAAGACAAACAGAGAAATATTGAGTCTAACAGAGATCATGAAACAAATGGACCTAACAGATATCTACAGAACGTTTCACCCAAACACAAAGGAATACACCTTTTTCTCAGCACCCCACGGAACCTTCTCCAAAATCGACCACATAATTGGTCACAAGGATAGTCTCAATAGATACAAGAAAATTGAAATAACACCTTGTAGCTTATCAGACCACCATGGAATAAAGCTGGTCTTCAACAGCAAAAGAATCAACAGAAAGCCTACACACACATGGAAATTGAACAGCTCCTTACTGGATGACCACTGGGTCAGGGAAGTAATAAGGAAGGAAATCAAAGACTTCTTAAAATCCAACGACAATGAAGACAAAACATACCCAAACCTATGGGATACATTGAAAGCTGTGCTACGAGGAAAGTTCATAACACTAAGTGCTTTCAAAAAGAAAATTGTGACAGCTCATATTAGTGAACTAACAGCTAAGCTGGGTGAATTGGAAAAAAAAGAAACAAACACTCCCAAGAAGAGCAGAAGACAGGAAATCATCAAACTTAAAGCTGAAATCAACAACTTAGAATCAAAAAGAACTATACAAAGAATCAATGAAACCAAGAGTTGGTTCTTTGAGAAAATCAACAAAATAGACAGACCCCTAGCCAAATTAACTAAAAGGCAAAGGGAAAGAACCCAAATCAACAAAATCAGAAATGAAAAGAGAGAAATAACAACAGACATTGAGGAGATCCAGAAAATATTCAGGAATTACTTTAAAAATCTATATTCCACTAAATTTGAAAACCTAAGCGAAATGGACAACTTCCTCGATAAATTCCACCTACCAAAACTAAATCAAAATCAGATTAACAGCTTAAACAGCCCAATAACACCTAAGGAAATAGAAACAGTCACTAATAATCTCCCAACCAAAAAAAGCCCAGGGCCAGACGGCTTTAGCACGGAATTCTACCGGACCTTCAAAGAGGAACTAACACCATTACTTTTCAAACTCTTCCACCACATAGAAACAGAAAGATCACTGCCAAACTCATTCTATGAGGCCACTGTCATTCTGATTCCTAAACCACACAAAGACCCTACAAAGAAAGAGAACTTCAGACCAATCTCCCTCATGAACATAGATGCAAAAATACTTAATAAAATACTAGCAAACCGAATTCAAGAACACATCAAAAGTATCATACACCATGATCAAGTAGGCTTCATCCCTGGAATGCAGGGATGGTTCAATATAAGAAAGTCTATCAATGTAATTCACCACATAAACAAGATGAAAGAAAAAAAAAACCACATGATAATCTCGCTAGATGCAGAAAAAGCATTTGACAAAATCCAACACCCCTTCATGCTAAAAGTTCTGGAGAGAACGGGCATAAAAGGACCATACCTAGAAATAATAAAGGCAATATACAGCAAGCCAGTAGCCAACATCAAATTAAATGGAGAGAAGCTTGAAGCATTTCCTCTAAACTCAGGGACAAGACAAGGATGTCCACTTTCACCATATCTCTTCAATATAGTACTTGAAGTCCTTGCTAGAGCAATAAGACAACTAAAGGAGATCAAAGGGATAAAAATTGGAAATGAAGAAGTCAAATTATCCCTATTCGCAGATGATATGTTAGTATACATAAGCGACCCCAAAAACTCCACCAAAGAACTCTTACAGCTGATAAACAACTTCAGCAAGGTGGCTGGATACAAAATTAACTCAAAAAAATCAGAAGCCCTTCTTTATACAACAAACAAATATACCGAGAAAGAAATAAGGGAAACAACCCCCTTCACAATTGCCACAAACAACATAAAATACCTGGGGGTAACTCTAACCAAGCATGAAAGGACCTATATAACAAGAACTTCAAGCCCCTGAAGAAAGAAATGGAAGAGGCCTTTAGAAGATGGAAAGATCTCCCATGCTCATGGATAGGTAAGATCAACATAATAAAAATGGCTATCCTACCAAAAGCAATATATAGATTTAATGCAATTCCTATCAAAATACCAACACAATTCTTTATAGACCTGGAAAAAGCTATTCTCAACTTTATATGGAACAACAAAAAGCCCAGAATAGCTAAATCAATCCTGTACAATGAAAAAACACCTGGAGGTATCACCATCCCAGATTTCAAGCTGTATTACAGAGCAACAGTAATAAAAACAGCATGGTACTGGTATAGAAACAGACCAGTGGATCAATGGAATCGAATTGAAGACCCAAACATGGATCCACACACCTATGGCCAACTAATCTTTGACAAAGAAGCCAAAAACGCACAATGGAAGAAGGACAGCATCTTCAACAAATGGTGCTGGTCCAACTGGATGTCCACTTGCAAAAGAATGAAATTAGACCCATACCTATCACCTTGTACAAAACTTAATTCCAAGTGGATCAAAGACCTTAACGTAAGGCCAGCCACACTAAAGATACTAGAAGAAAAAGTAGGAGAAACCCTCGAACTCATTGTCACAGGTGACAACTTCCTGAACAGAACACCAACAGCTCAGGACCTGAGATCAACAATCAATAAATGGGACCTCATGAAACTGAAAAGCTTCTGTAAGGCAAAGGACACTATCATTCGAACAAAACGGCAACCAACAGACTGGGAGAAAATCTTCACCAACCCCACATCTGATAGAGGGCTATTATCTAAAATCTACAAAGAACTCAAGAAACTAAATGCCAAGAAACCAAATAATCCAATCAAAAAATGGGAGATGGAGCTAAATAGAGAATTCACAAAGGAGGAATCCCTAAGGGCTGAGAGACACCTGAAGAAATGTTCAACATCCTTAATCATCAGAGAAATGCAACTCAAGACGACCCTGAGATTCCACCTAACACCTGTTAGAATGGCTAAGATAAAGAGCTCAAATGATAGCGCAGGCTGGCGAGGGTGTGGAGAAAGGGGAACCCTACTCCATTGCTGGTGGGAGTGCAGACTTGTGCAACCACTATGGAGGTCTGTCTGGCGATATCTTGGAAATCTAGGAATAAACTTGCCTCAGGACCCAGCCATACCACTTCTGGGTATACACCCAAAGGACCTCTCACGGAGACATAGGGAAGTCTCCTCATCTATGTTCATAGCAGCCTTATTTGTAATAGCTAGAAATTGGAAACAACCCAGATGTCCCTCAACTGAAGAATGGATTAAAAAATTGTGGTACATCTATACAATGGAATATTACTCAGCTATCAGAAACAATGAAATCATGCAATTTGCAACCAAATGGATGGATCTAGAGGAGCTCATCCTGAGTGAGCTAACCCAGTCTCAGAAGGATGCACATGGCATCTATTCACTTATAGTAGGATTTTAACTATATCGTACAGGATATCTGTACTACAACCAACACACCAAAAGGAACAAGGACATAATTTTTTTTTATCTTTTTGTTTTTCCTTCTTTTTTTCTTTTATCTTTTTCCTTTTCCCTTCTCTTTTTCCTCTCTTTTTTTGTTGATATTCTTTGTTTTTGTGAGTTTGTGTGTTTGTTGGTCTTTTTTTTAGTACTCCCCCAGTAGCAATGAGACACCATTCACTGGCAGTACTGCCTCGTAGGCCCCCGGTGAATGAAGAGGCTCTTGGCCCTCATATGACTCCTGATCTGTGGTGAGAGACTGTTAGGCAGGGACACTCCACCCCAGAGGAACAAGACGGAAGGGTCAGGGGGTAGAGCATGGGAGGGTGGGGCTGGGAAGCGGGAAAAGAGGACAATATGATAAGGATGTAACCTGAAGCAACAAACAAATAAATTTATTAACTAAAAAAAAAAAAAAAAAAAAAGGCAGGGGGCAGGGCTGAAACACTGTGAATGGAACAGAGGATACAGCCATTTGGCCTGGTTTTGCAGACCTCCAGGTGTAGAGAAGACGTGGAGCTAAGGTAAAATACAAGAGAATTGTGGTATTGGATCATGCCTCTGACTTCAGCGGAGATGGGGGGGGGGGCGGGGGGGAGCACCGTAGAGTTGGTGGTCTTATGTATTCTGGAGTCATACGGAGCGGGGTGGTGTGGGTGCATACTCTTGGTCCCACCATTCAAGAAGAGTACACCCTTGGTCACAGCTCCCAGCACACTGGAGACAGAAACGGGCAGTTCCCGGAGCTCAGGGTCAGCCTGATGCAGGGCAAACTCTAAATAGAGAAAGACTTCGATCCAGGAGTGGTGGAACACATCTTTGATCCCTTCAGATGGGAAACACAGGTCCCTGATCCCAAAAATTAGAGTTCAGAGACACACACATGGGATTTGGAGGGACCTAGGTTTGGAGGCTAATTACAAAAGGCCTTCTCGATGCAGGCAGATTGTCCTTTGGGATCTCAAAATATATACACTAGAGCTGGTTTAGCTCTAAGGTGACAGAATGATTTCTTCTTTAACCCGGATTGAAAGATAACGCTTTGTATGTTGTCAGAAGGCCAAATTTGCTTCAGGAGAAGTACTACCTAGCACCCCCCACCCCCCACCCCCCAAAAAAGAGGGCAATTGTCCTAGGGTTGGGATTGGGGCAGGGCTCTGTTCTTATCGTTCCAGGAGAATCGAAGCGTCCATTAGGGGAGCCCCGGGGACGGCTGGACAGCGGAATCCTCAGCAGAGAGCAGAATCAGGCACCAAGGAGGATGAGTGACCCAGTTGATTCTGCCTGGCAGACTTCCTCAATAGCTGTCGCCATCGGGGGCCTGCAACCACCACAGCAATCCAATGTCACTGGGACCGCTCAGCTCTACACAATGCCCCGGCAGGAACCTCAGTGAAGCCTGCAAGATCAGCTTCTGCCTACAAACCCCTTAGGTCTAAACAGCTGAGAACAGAAGGACTGAACATAAAAGGATTGTACTAACATTTTTAATCATTTTTCCCATTTGGGTTCGGGCCCCAAACAGGTCTACTACGACCCAAATCAGCAGGAAGTCACTTTAAGAGAGCAACGTCCCATGCCCAGTGGATGGAGAAGGTGTTTCTCTGCCCTTCTTTTAGGTTATTTGAAGGATAACTGAAAACTCTGATATGTAGGGGAAGAGACTACAAGCTGATAAATGGTCCTGTCTTAATGGGTTTTGGAGGTTAGCCCCAGGGAATTCCTACTTTTCCTTTTCTGTATCCTTCTTCCTCTCCTATGTAGGAGTGCATGGGCTTGAGAAAATTGAGATATAGACATAGCACAGGAAGGTCCAAGAAGAAGGGGCAAATTATTGAATATGCCCTTATACCTTTGTATATTGATACAAAATTAGTAGTTTATTTGGTTAAAGTGGTATTGACCATTGTTTATTGTGCAAAAATAAGATTGTATTGGATTACATCGGTATTGATCTTTGTATATTGATACAAAATTAAGATTATAGTTGGCCACAATGGTATTGACCCTTGCATATGGACGTAATATTAAGATTATATTGGGCTACATAGGCATTGATCTTGGTATATTGATACATAATTAAGAGTATATTTAACCACAATTGAATAGATCTTTGTATATTGATACAAAATTAAAGGTAATGCTTCCTAATGGTATCATACCTAGAGATACTTAAAAATAAAATGTGAAGCTCTGACCTCTTGATACAAACCGTCTAAAACGGTCTAGGATAGTTAAAACAAACTCCTAGTCATGCAAACATGTCACTTTGTTAGCTAGTATGATAGTCTATCACAGATATTCTCTAAACTACCCAGTAATCAAGTTGCTAAGAGACAAGCAACATTTGCTTATCTAAATACAAGAGATGGATAGGGCATCTTCAAAAACCCCAAGAGATCTGCAGAATATGGCATTCAAAGATGTTATCTTAAATCAAGATTTTTTTTGATATCGAGACATATCAGCGCCTGACAGCACCCCCTATTCTACTCAAAGGAGAAGATAAGCATCGAAGAACCTCCACTGTAAGATGGTTGAATTAGTGGCAACCTTTCTCTTGGCATGACAAAACCCCTTGCACCAACTGCAGACAGACTGCTGTCCAAAAAGGACAAAACTTGGTAGCAGGGAAGTCAACAGCCTAACTCTGCCAAGACAGGGTAGGTAAGTCCTTCATAATCCCTGCTCTACAACAAATGTCTGTCAGCGAAACAGGACCCAAAGACTGAAGACTGATGCTGGAATGTATGGAGAGAAAATGGGAACTGTCCAGGCAGTCATTGGTATGTTCTTTCTTAGTTTTGGAAGCTGCAGGCCCTGCACTTCCTATATAAGCAAATATATTTATCCCTCTCAGGTCTCTGAGGTGGTTGAAGAATAGACAGCTAGAGTCTCATAGTTAAATTTTGAATTGTTTAAGAATCAAGAGGGTGTTATAGATCTAAGAAGATACTCTTAAAATTGTGTTGCAAGTTAGTATGAATGTTGAGTCACATGTAGACCTTTAAACTCATGGAGTTGGTTAGATAGTAGAATGTTAAAGTCAGGGGCCAAATATGTATAAACTGGACATTGGGAAGGTATACTGGGCCATTTAACTCTCATAAATATGGCATATTTATATCTATTGTTTTGTATAATACTTGCTGTTATAAGAGAAGGAACCATCTGTTGGACTGAAAGGGGAAACTTCTGGGGGGAAGAGGGTGGAAGGGCAGGACAGGAAGGGGGAATAGGGAGGGGTTTGTTACTGAGATGTAACTTGAAGAAAAAAAATAAAGTATTTAAAAAAAAAGAAAAGAAAAAAAATACCAAAATTATAATTGGAATTAATATGCTAACTTCAGCTAAGCCAGTTAACCTTTATTTTTCTGCTTCTATTTTCGAGTTATCTAGGGTAGGACTATACAGGGTCCTAAAACCTTCTAATATGGTACTTCCCATCTTTAACTTTCTCCTTATTATTATGGAAAAATAAAAACCTCAGGATAGCGAAAACAATCCTTTACAATAAAAGAACTTCTAGAGGTATCATCCCTGACCTCAAGATGTACTACAGAGCAATAGTAATAAAAACCACATGGCATTGGTATAAAAAACAGACAGGTTGATCAATGGAATCAAACCAAAGACCCAGAAATAAACCCACACACCTATGGTTGACGGAGAAGCCAAAACCATACAATGGAATAAAGAAAGCATCTTCAACAAATGGTGCTGGTCAATGTGGATGTCTGCATGTAGAAGAATGCAAATAGATCCATATTTAACACCCTGCACAAAGCTTAAGTCCAAGTGGATCAAAGACCTCAACATAAAACTGAATACACTACATCTAGTAGAAAAGAAAGTGGGGAATAGCCTTGAGCACATTGGTACAGGAGACAAAAGAGTTTCGCATTAAAACAAACACTCATATAAGCGTCCAAATAAAAGATCTCTTTGATTAGCCTTCTAAAATAAGTCAGCATATACAATGAGAAGATGCAGGTGGGAAAACAGTCCCTACCTCTTCTGGCTTTAACAGGCAGGATCTGACAGTTTCTTAGGGAGAGTGTGCTTCCTTGTTGACATGAAAAGTTCTGAAGACACTAAGCCCTAATTATCATCCACTCTCTGCAAGAGCTGAGTCCTTACACATGTCTTTGCCTTTCTTGCTATTATCGGTCCCTACTCACTGGTCATCATCTCAGCTCAACCTGCAAAGACAAATTCCCAGGTCATTTAATGAGACCCTTATCTACTGCCAGCTTTGAAGCTATTGGAGATCTCTTGACCAGTGAACAACATTGAGGAATGCTTTCATTAGAATAGATGTGTCTCAGGAATGTCAGGCTTATGATGCCTGGCCTCTGAAGCTGGCTAATGTACCACTTCTTTGCTAGGACAAGGTAAGGGACCCACTGGAATGACTAGAGCAATTACTTGTAGCTATCTGCCATGGGTAATCAGCCCCAGGTCAGCTGGTGGGAAGAGGTGACCTAAACCTGCCTTTTCAGGCTGGATGTTGCTATCGGATGACATTTTTGCCTTCAGCCACATTTAACTTTCTTGGATTTATATATCTTTTATATTTTAATAGTTCTTCAACTGAGAGGAGTTCATCTGAGGATTACTATGATCTATTTTATTTCTGCAATTTCTCTTTTATCTCACTTGACATATTTTCTTGCTAAGTTCCCTTGTGATAAAGCGAGAGTTCTTCAGCCATGGAAAACTTATTTTCTTTCATCCTGTCAAGTCATCTCAAAGAGTAGATAAAAACCTTTCCGTGAAACTTGATATTTATTACAAGCAAGGAAAGAAATTTCAAAGTCAAGAAAAGGCTACTCTGTGATGCAGACATAGAAGAGGAAGGGTTTATCATTGACTACCGTGAGCCTGTCATCCCCTTCATCACCCTAATCAACAACATCTTCAGTAGTATTATTCTTGCTTCAGTACCACTAGGTATTCTGTGTAGGTATTCCATGTAGCACTTAACATGCCATAAAAAACGAGATTAGTCCTGCCTCACTGCAGGATGCAATTTAGGACAAGGGAGCTCGATCCATACATCAATTTAAAAACAAGGTATTATAGTTTCAAGGAGAGACCAAATGAGCTCAGATTACAGAAGATAATTAAAATATTTTCTTTAAGTATAGTACTTTTTTTTAAATGTGAGAAGCATGCCAGGGTTGGTGGTCCATACCATACTTGTGCTGGCTAGTTTTATGTTAACTTGAAGCAAGCTGGAGTCATTTGGGAAGAGGGAATCTTAACTGAGAAAATGCACCCACCAGACTGGCCTAAGGGCAAGCCTGTGCTGCATCTTCTTGATTGATGATTGATGTAGGAGGGCCGAGCTCGCTGTAGGTGATGCCACCTGTGGACTGGTGGCCCTGGGTGCTGTAAGAAGGTGGACTAAGTAAGCAACGAGGAGCTTAGCTCAAGCAATGAGTAAGCAGAACTTGACTATGTCCCTTGCATCAGGTCCTGCTTCTAGGTTCCTGCCCTGACTTCTCCCAGTGATGGACTGTGCTGTGAAACTGTAGGTTGAAATAAACCCTTTCCTCTCGACATTGCTTTTGGTCCTAGTGTTTAATCACTACATTAGAAACCATCACTAAGATACTTGTCATGCTAGTGTTCATGAAGCTAAGGCAAGAAGTTCATGGGTTAAAGGCCTGCCTGGGATACGTAACAAGCTTGAGACTAGTGGGAAATGATAGAGGGATCCTTACTCAATACAGTAAAATACAACTGTGAGAAGTGGAATACAACTACATGTGTGTATTCCACTCACAGGAGGGTCAGAAGAATGGTTTCACCTCCACAGCTATTTCTCAGAATGAGAATTAGGGAAGAGACAGAGAGAGCATCATTACAGGAATCACTTTAGAAAGGGGAAAAAGAAAAAAAGATGTCTTGCTTGATACAGTGTTTCAGCTATATTGTTACATTTGTTAAAATTATCTTAGACATCTTTATGGATATGAGATTATTTCCATGGATTGATCCAGGATAACTTTAATGATGAGACTCAGATTGTCACCACCTCTGTTGGTAGAATAGACTTTGATACATGGTTGGTTTAATTGTTTGTTTGTTTTTCTGTTTTGAGACAAGGTTTCTCTGTGTAACTGAGCCCTGGTTGTCTTGGACTTGATTTGTAGACCAGGCTGGCCTCGAACTCACAGAGATCCTACTGCCTCTGCCTCCCAAGGCTGGGATTAAGGGCATGTGCCACTATTTTCCAGGCAACAAGGTATTTGACTTGTTTTAGAGCAATGGATTATTTTTAGCTCTTCTTGATTTGAATTTATTGTAAGTATCACCTTGCTCTAGAACTCACTGAGCACATCAGAAAAACAATTTAATTTATTATATTTCTGTGTATGATGTGCTAATTTATCCATTCATACTGAGCTGTTGCTTTATGGTGAGAGAGTTGATGACTTTGTGGATGCATTTCTATAGCTGGTCCATGTATGTGGCTGAAATCAACCATGTCCAGGTTTGTGGCTCTCAGACCTGTTCTTGATCATGGTGCTCCAGAACTTCTACATGATGATAGCCATGATAGCTGCTTGGTCATTAGATGCACAGAGACTTGCTTGGTCATTAAAGGGAACAGAAACATGGCTCCCCACTGTGGTGTGAAGAAGAGTTATCATCTCTCAAGAGTGGACCATGATAAGAATGTGAAGGAACAGCAGAAAGGCTACAAGATTGTTGATGTCTATGGGGGTAGGGGGTGAGGTGGGACTTGGAAGGATGGGTGAAGCAGGACTTTAGAGGATGAAGAACCTCAGGAGAGGGTGGCAGGGCTCTCACACATCTTCCAAGTTGCTTATGTCTTGTTTAACTGGGCAGGAGAGTGAGGACTTTGCATTACATAGAAAGCCTCCTTTCAACTGTGAGAACATGTTTGTCTACTGTCCAAAGAATGACTCATTTCTAATAGTATCTATGTTCAAGCTCTGTATTCAGATTGGGGAGTGATTTCCAAACAGCGAGATAATTAGAAGTTCTAGGTCAACTTAAGGATCTTACATTCTATAGAGGGAGAGAAGAGAATTCAGAACTCTGGGGAGGTGGTTATGCTTGCTAATCGTCAAGCTTGGAGAGAGGCATGGAACCAGGAAGGCAACAGACAAATGGGAGAAGAGCTGTGGCAGGTCGGATACTGACTGGAATGTAACTGTGTCAATGTGGGTGTTCTGCACAGAGGTCAGGGACATGCAGTCAGTCCTTTAATGTGAGGTTTGTTTCTCATTTGCTGCACTGGGATGGCTAAGGGGTCAAGTTGGCATTCCACATGCCTTAGGGTATTTAGGAGTGCTATAAAAATTATTTGATGCTGGCTACCTTTACATAGAAATGAGATTTATTTGGCTCACGATTCTGCTGGCCAGAGGGTTCAAACAGCTTTGGATCCTGGCTATGTCACTAGGTTTGGAAATACAAAGGTGTTGTAGGACTAGTCTTTTAAATCCCAGCTGGAGTAACTCCATTTTCAAGTGCCATTGAGCTGGTGTATGTGCTAAAGAGCAACCAAACAATCAGTCTTTCTGATGGTTGGACAGTGTTTTCTGAGATCAGCAGAATCCCTGATGTGAGCGAGGACACAGTGTGGAGAAGCACTGAACTTTCCCAGTGTTAGGTTTTGTCTGTCTTATATTGTGTGAGCCTGTAGTCGCTGCTTCTAAGCAGCAAGGGTAGGTGATACTCTGAGCCCAGGTTTGTGTTGGTTCTTCTGTAGACTTAGAGCCAAAGGAAAAGGAGTTTGATAAGTAGTGGTTGGGCTTTCTGGGTGGTGTACCTGTCCATCCATGAGTCACCCATGCTCCTGTAAGTAACCCTAATAAACTCAGTTATTTGACCAAGTTGAACTCGTTGGAGTATTTTTTGACCTGTCAGTGCCCTCTTTATTTGGGGTGAATAGACATCTGTTTTACCTTTTACATCTCTATAGGACTGCCACATGAGAAAAGGCACAGGCTGTCTACAGAAACTGAGGTGTGAGTTCACGTTTATAACCATCCCCACTTGAGAGAACGAACCATGCAAATCCAGTGTTAATACTTTCCATGGGCCGTGACTTAATTTTTTTTTGTTGGTAGACCCCGTTTCTTCCTAATACTACTACACGGATGACCGGGTCCCCAGCATGTCAACCTTTGTGCAGACTCAAACTGATTCCAAGCCACACACCACATGTAGCTTTGTTGTGCATTCTGAAACCCTAGGAGGAGGAGGTGAAAATGCAGCAAAGGTGAGCTCACTATCATTCCCTGGGGAATTGCTGTAGGGGAATAAGGTCATATCTCATTTCAGGTGAGTGTTTTTGAATTCCTCCTCAGTCAGAATACTGCTACTGGTACTTTTGTCACCCATGATAAATAGGAAAATATTTAAGCAACTGGGACTTAGTGTCATTCTGTATTCTAGAAGTAACTGAAAAATGTTACTGTTCCTAACTAAGGCAAGGAAGACTGCTCCCCACCTACTTGAATTAAAGGTATAAAGGTGCAAACCTTATCACATGTGTCTGTATGTGTACCAAAAGTATTCAAAATCAATTATAGTAGAAGAGTTGTTCATTACTCCTCCTTAGTCTGGCTGTTTGCTAGGTCTTGAAGACATGGAAAGTAGTCTCAATGTTTTGACACATTGCATTCAAAAGCTATTTGATTTAGTGGATTATGGGTTCTGCTTTTGAAAAACGACATGTTTGCTGCTGTAGTTAAAAGACAAATCTTTGTAAAGATAATCTCATTTCAATCCAATGGCTTTGGGATGGTGTGTTCCCCCTCACTGCCGGCTGATCAGCTTCATTCCTCCCAGGCACACTGCCATCACATGTAAAAGGACTAACATCATAACATTTGTAAGTGGCTGTGTAGAATGAGCCTGCAGCACACAAATTAAAGCTCTTCCTGGCTGGTCTAAGTGCTTCATCAAGTAGCAGAGATGCTGTGGTTTAGATATGGTTTTTGTCCCCCAAAGGCTCAAAGGCAGAATTGGTGCTCAATGTAGTGATGTGGAGGAGAACGGAGCCATTAAGGAATGAGGTCTGCTGGGTGGCGATCAGGTGACCGAGTCATGACTACCCTCATTAAGGGATCAATGCAGTTCTCAGTAAATTAGTTCTTCAGAGAGTTATTTGTTAGGAACATAAGGCTGGTCCCTCCCCAGACTTCTAGTTCTTCTATGACCATGTAAACCTTTTTGTATGCACTTTCCCACCATAAGGTGCAATCAGGGACCTTGGAAATTTCAACCATGAAACAAATCAATTCTTAAGAAATTTATGTTACCCATCCTTGGGCATTTTGTTATGACAACATACAATGAACTAAGACAAAGGAGAATCTCTGCTATCACTCTTAAGTGCTTGGGAATTTGCGGGTTACCACTTTTCACTAATTCTGTTTTACCAACTGTCACTGGAGACACCCCCCTTCTTATATTGGTAAAAGAAAGAGGGATGGCATTTTGCCTATTAAGAGACAGGAAGACCTAATCTAGATGATCTCAAAGGTCCCTTCTAAACTTAAAATCTTGACTTATTACATGACTTAGAAACTACATAGAGATGTGGGGTGGAATCGTTCCCACTGAATCTACAGTCTAACGTGGACCAAAGGCATGCACAAGGACAGGCTGAGAAGAAAGCTTGCCTCTCATCACCATTCACTTTTAAGTTTTAGTTCACTGGTGTCACTCATTTCAACTGATTTTCTTTCCTTAGCCTTTGAATACAAGGAAGTGTTGAGCCTCCCGTTTTCTCAGAATAGATTTTCTCCTAAGTAAGCATTTTATATCTCTATTGTTTTGCTTTGATTCTCTCTAACACACATTGTAAAGATTTTTTTGTTTTTTTTTACAGACAAGTTTTCTTTTGTTTCAAAGTAGTGAGAGTACATTCTGTGGAAGTAGCTGACATCATAGGAGGTAATAATTGCTGATGGTCAGGGTGGAAGTGTTTGGTTTCATAGATCAAGTCTAAGAATGAGCCAGTTCTTTCCTCAGCTGTTCTAAATCCATTGACCATAAGCACCAAGAACATGGGCTTGCATTTTGTTACTCTCCTAGTAAAACTGCAGCCTGAGCTGTGGCTGGATTGTAGTACTTAGGTCCAATGTTTTCATTTTTCTCTTCTTTTGTAGAGAAGAATGATAAACCATTGCTTCGTGACAAATAACATAACTCCACACTGGAAACCCCATTCCCATCACCTTTGGTGCCACAATGTGTCAACGGCAGAGGTGAGTGCTACTGATCAAGATCCCTGCAGAACCACCCACACAGTCTTCACAGTATCACGGGCACAGGCTAACATGCTGTGTTCCCACAATGACACAGAGACTGGAAATGCAAAAGTTAAATATAAATCTTCATAGAAGTTTCAGTAATTTTTAATAATTTGTTCTTTGTGGCATGCATCTGTGAATGATATATATTTCCTACAGCAACAGGAATTCATTTCCCTGCATCTGTAATATCTGCAGTAAGCTAAATTAAAAATGCATTTGTACTTGTACAGTTAAATGATCATATTTAATGAAATGTCAGAGATGAATCTTAGCAAGTAGCTAGGAAATTATTTCAGAGGGTACAGCATTTTATTACTTGTAGTCATGGAAAAGCATACTGATTAAACAAATGGTTTACTGCTCTAAGGTGGTGGCTGCATAAAAAATAAGAATAGGGAAAGAGTGTGGATAGGGGTTAGGCAAATGCTGCGTTTTAGGTCCTTTGACCGTTTTCTTCGGTGGCTCCCTCCACTCCTATGGAATCTTGTAAAAAGATTTCTATCTTTTTAATTCATGTGTGTGAGGCTGCATGACTATATGTGCACCACATGCATGCAGGTACCTACAGAGGCTAGAAGAAGGTGTCAGATACCCTGGAACCGGAGTTCCAGGAGGTTGTGAGCTGCCATTTCAGTGGTGGAGCCCGAGCCCCCAGCAAGAGCAGTAGTGACTCTTAACCACGGAGACATCTCGGTAGCCCTTCCTCTGGAATCTCAGTAGCTCCCATTAAGAGGGAAATAAACCATTAGGAACTGGACACAATGCAAATGCATCACTCATATTAGGGATACACAATCAAGTTTGTATTAGTCAGTTTTCCATTTACTCTAACAAAGTACTTGACGTTGGATGAATGACAACAAAAAAGCATTTGTTTACCTTGGACTTTGGAGGCTGAGGGTCCCAGTTAGGCAGCTCTATTTATTTGCTTGGATTTCGGCCAGAGCTTTATGGCATCTTCGTGGCCAGAGCACCAGTGAGTGAGACTGTGAGTGGAAGCCTGAGAAAGATTCAAGGAGTCAGACCTGCTCTTGTATTTTATTCCAAAGTAAATGTGTATTTTAAAGAGGATTTGCGTGTATGTGTCTGTGTGTGTGTGTGTGTGTGTGTGTGTGTGTGTGTGTGTGTACCCCCCGAGACTAGAAGAAGGCATTGGATCCCTTAGAGCTGGAGTTATGGGTGGTAGTGAGCCACCTGACTTGGGTGCTGGGAACTCCACCCAGATCCCCTGGAAGAGCAGTAAGCATTCTTAACTGTTGATCTGTTTTCCAGGCCCTGATCTGTTCTTTCATAACAACTTGCTCTTGTAGTTCCTTCCAATGCTCTTGGTACCCCCAGTACTTGGTACTAAGCCCCACCTCCTAAACATGCTACCACTTCTCAGCATTCCACATAGAGGGAAAGGCTTGCAGCACATGTGTCCACTGTAGTCATAGCTAACCTAGGCCTTTCCAAAGCCTAGACGATGAGCAAGACACTCAGGTCAATTGGATAAAAATAGTGTCTTAATTACTTTTCTATTGCTGTGATAAGACGCCATGTCCAAGGCAACTTATAGAAAAGAGAGTTTTTTTTGGGGGAGGCTTACAGTTTCAGAGGGTACCAACATGGCAGGGAGCAAGGCAGCAGACAGGCAGGCATGGCACTGGAGTAGTAGCTGAGAGCTTACACATTGATCCATAAGCATGAGGCAGAGAGTTAACTGGAAATGGTATGGGCTCATCAAAGACCACCCCAGGTGACACACCTCCTCCAACAAGACCACGTCTCCAAATCCTTCCCAAACAGTTCCACCAACCAGAGACCAAACATTTAAATATGAACCTATGGAGGCCATTCTTATTCAAACCACCACAAGTAGAAATTAGTTTTTATCTGGGTGTTGAACCCAAGTCCTCATGCTTGCAGCGCAAGCACATTACCAACTGAACTATCTCCCCAGATCTGTTCTATTCAAATCTTGGCACAAGTAGAAAGCCCAAAGAAATGATACTAGGTAAGTCAAGATGGCCTGGGTCAAATTCATTTCTCTCTGGGTAAAACTCAGATTGCACATGGGTAACAAAAAGACCACAGCACAGCCCAGTTATGTGCTGTTCAAATCCACAATCTACATTAAAAGGGAGAAGCTACACTAATCTCAGTAGGGGAAGGGATTAGATTCTCTGGCTTTTATCACATGATGGTAAAGACAGCATAATAAACAAAGCAAAGATGATTTCTGACTCCTGCTTCTCACACCATATCCTGGAGGCACTTTGCTAAGTATATTAAATGTAGGTCTGATTATTTCCCATTAAGAGCTGACAAGAGGCATCGTCTGCAACACGGAGCTGTTGGCATGTGTCTGGTGGTTAATATTTATTGGGCACACACCTCTAAAGCCAGGGAAGGACCAATAGTGGAGGTAGGAGAGGTCGAACCTGGGACAGCATATCACACATCTAATGCAGCTTAGCTCTCAGCCGCGTCATGCTAGCAGCCAGAGGGCCCTATGGGCTGTGGATTCTGAGAAGGAAGATGAGCAAAGATGGAAATAATCAGATAAGACACGGAGATCTGTGCTATTGGAAAACATTGATTTTTTAAAAATTTAAAAGTATTTGATAACATTTGTTTTGTGTGTGTGTGTGTGTGTGTGTGTGTGTGTGTGTGTGTGTGTGTGTGT
>CAJQZJ010033130.1:5630433-5654146 GCA_907164525.1 Lophiomys imhausi
AAAAAAAAAAAAAAAAAAAAAAAAAAAAAAAAAAAAAAAAAAAACAGAGCGAAATGTCTCCAACAAAAGAAAGCAACGCTATTCCGTCCAGCCCGAACCACCTCACCACAACTAAAACACATGAAAATGATGACAATTCTACATTATGGAAAGTGATAGAGTCCCTTCAAGAAGAACTTAAAACTATGAAGGAATTCAAAGAAGCCACAATCTTACAAGTCAAAACAACAGATAACATCATTAAAGAGCTCCAAGCCAAGGTGACTCAGCTTGAACAGGAAAAGGATAAAGCAATGAAAGATCTCCAGATAAAAACAAGCAAACTGGAGAAGGAAATGTACAAAATGAACACTACCATTCAAGACATGAAAATAGAAATGGAAACAATAAAGAAAACACAGTCAGAGTTAAAAGAGGAAATGGAGAATCAAGAGAAGAGAACAGGAACTACGGATGTGAGTATGAAAAATAGAATGCAAGAGATGGAAGACAGGATCTCAGGCATGGAAGATTCGATGGAAGAAATCAGTACAACATCCAAAGAAAATGAGAAAGCTAAAAAATCTCTCACCCACAACATCCAAGAAATCAAGGACTCAATGAAAAGACGGAACCTAAGAATTATAGGCATAGAGGAAAGAGAAGACTCCCGACTCCATGGTCCAGGAAATATCTTCAACAAAATCATAGAAGAAAACTTCCCAAACCTAAAGAAAGAGATGCCAGTAAAAATCCAAGAGGCTTACAGAACACCAAACAGATTAGATCAGAAAAGAAACTCCCCTCGCCACATAATAATAGAAACTCCAAATGTACAGAACAAAGAAAGGATATTAAAAGCTGTAAGAGAAAAAGGCCAAGTCACATACAATGGCAGACCCATCAGAATCACACCTGACCTCTCCTCAGAAACTTCAAAAGCTAGAAGGGCCTGGACAGATGTCCTACAAGCCCTGAGAGAACATAGGTGCCCAGCCAGACTACTATATCCAGCAAAACTCTCTATCAATATAGAAGGAGAAAACAAGATATTCCATGACAAAATCAAATTCAAACAATATCTCCTCACAAACCCAGCCCTACAGAAGATCCTAGAAGGAAAATTCCAACCCAGAGAAGATAACTACACCCAAGAAAACAGAGGAAATAGAAACCTCCACAGCAACTAAACAAAAGAGAAACACAAGACAGCCAGCTAAACCAAAATAATGGGAAATAACTGTAGAGAGCTGCGACGTGCCGCGCCCTAAAGATGGCGCCGGTTTCCGCCTTCCACCAGCCCGACGGTGAGCGCTCTCGGTGGTAAACAAGTCCATATTTGGCTAAGACCGCTGATCTGGCTTGCTTCCGCATACGTGGGCCTCTAAGATAGCACCACGTGGCTTTACTTGATTGGCTGTTCATTTAGTATTTAGCCTGTGGGTTGGGTCTGCCCGGGCATTCGGAAGACTGTTTTCAAGGGACCTGAATAAACTGCTGGAGAAGAGCTTTTGCGAGTCGCGTCATCCTTGCTGGTCGAGGGGGACGCGACAAATAACAACCCCTTGTCACTAGTATCCATCAACATCAATGGACTCAACTCGCCAATAAAAAGACACAGACTTACAGACTGGATCCATAAACAAGACCCATCTTGTTGCTGTATACAAGAAACACACCTCACTATTGAAGATAAACACTACCTCAGAGTAAAGGACTGGGAAAAGGTTTTCCAAGCAAATGGACCCAGGAAACAAGCTGGAGTAGCCACCCTAATATCAAACAAAATAGACTTCCAATTGAAGTTAATAAAAAAAGACAGAGAAGGGCATTACATACTCATTAAAGGAAATGTCCACCAAGAGGTCATCTCAATATTGAACATCTATGCCCCAAATACAAAGGCACCTACATTTATAAAAGAAACACTTCTAAAACTTAAATCGCACATTGATCCAAACACTTTAATAGTGGGAGACTTCAACACCCCACTCACAACTATGGACAGATCATCAAGACAGAAGCCAAACAGAGAAATAATGAGTCTAACAGAGATCATGAACCAAATGGACCTAACAGATATCTACAGAACGTTTCACCCAAACACAAAAGAATACACCTTCTTCTCAGCACCCCACGGAACCTTCTCCAAAATCGACCATATAGTTGGACACAAAGATAGCCTCAACAGATACAAGAAAATTGAAATAACCCCTTGTATCTTATCAGACCACCATGGAATAAAGCTGGACTTCAATAGCAAAAGAATCAACAGAAAGTCTACACTCACATGGAAATTGAACAACTCTTTACTAGAGGACCACTGGGTCAGGGAAGAAATAAGGAAATCAAAGACTTCTTAAAATCCAACGAAAATGAAGACACAACATACCCAAACCTATGGGACACAATGAAAGCTGTGCTACGAGGAAAGTTCATAGCACTAAGTGCCTTCAAAAAGAAAATTGTGACAGCTCATATTAGCGAATTAACAGCTAAACTGGGTGAATTGGAAAAAAAAGAAGCAAACACTCCCAAGAGGAGCAGAAGGCAGGAGATCATCAAACTTAGGGCTGAAATCAACAACTTAGAAACAAAAAGAACTATACAAAGAATCAATGAAACCAAGAGTTGTTTCTTTGAGAAAATCAACAAAATAAACAGACCCTTAGCCAAATTAACTAAAAGACAGAGGGAGAAAACACAAATCAAAAAAATAAGAAATGAAAAGGGAGAAATAACAACAGACATTGAGGAAATCCAGAGAATATTTGGATCCTACTTTAAAAATCTATACTCTACCAAATTTGAAAACTTAAGTGAAATGGACAATTTTCTTGATAGATTCCACCTACCGAAGCTTAATCAAGATCAGATTAACAGATTAAACAGCCCTATAACCCATAAGGAAATAGAAACAGTCATTAAAAATCTCCCAACCAAAAAAAGCCTAGGGCCAGATGGCTTTTGCATGGAATTCTACCGGACCTTCAAAGAGGAGCTAACACCAATACTTTTCAAACTCTTTCACAAAATAGAATCTGAAAGAATATTGCCAAACTCACTCTACGAGGCCACAATCACCCTGATTCCTAAACCACACAAAGACCCAACAAAGAAAGAGAACTTCAGACTAATCTCCCTCATGAACATAGATGCAAAAATACTTAATAAAATACTAGCAAACCGAATTCAAGAACACATCAAAAGTATCATACACCATGATCAAGTAGGCTTCATCCCAGGGATGCAGGGATGGTTCATCATATGAAAGTCTATCAACGTCATTCACCATATAAACAAGATGAAAGAAAAAAACCACATGATAATCTCGCTAGATGCAGAAAAAGCATTTGACAAAATCCAACACCCCTTCATGCTAAAAGTTCTGGAGAGAACGGGCATACAAGGGCCGTACCTAGAAATAATAAAGGCAATATACAGCAGGCCAGTGGCCAACATCAAAATAAATGGAGAGAAACTTGAAGCATTTCCTCTAAACTCAGGGACAAGACAAGAATATCCACTTTCACCATATCTCTTCAATATAGTACTTGAAGTTCTTGCTAGAGCAATAAGACAACTAAAGGAGATCAAGGGGATAAACATCAGAAACGAAGAAGTCAAATTATCACTATTTGCAGATGATATGATAGTATACATAAGCGACCCCAAAAATTCCACCAGAGAACTCTTACAGCTGATAAACACCTTCAGCAAAGTGGCTGGATACAAAATTAATTCAAAAAAATCAGAAGCCCTTCTTCTTTATACAACAAACAAATGGGCTGAGGAAGAAATAAGGGAAACAACCCCCTTCACAATAGCCGCAAACAACATAAAATACCTGGGGGTAACTCTAACCAAGCAAGTAAAGGACCTGTACAACAAGAACTTCAAGCCTTTGAAGAAAGAAATGGAAGAGGCCTTTAGAAGATGGAAAGATCTTCCATGCTCATGGATAGGTAGGATCAACGTAATAAAAATGGCCATCCTACCAAAAGCAATATATAGATTCAATGCAATTCCTATCAAAATACCAGCACAATTTTTTATAGACTTGGAAAGAGCTAGCCTCAATTTCATATGGAACAACAAAAAACCCAGAATAGCTAAATCAATCCTGTACAATAAAAAAAACATCTGGAGGTATTACCATCCCAGATTTAAAGCTTTACTACAGAGCAATAGTTGTAAAAACAGCATGGTATTGGTATAGAAACAGACCAGTAGATAAATGGAATCGAATTGAAGATCCAGAAATAGACCCACACACTTATGGCCACCTAATTTTTGACAAAGAAGCCAAAACGGCACAATGGAAGAAGGACAGCATCTTCAACAAATGGTGCTGGTCCAACTGGATGTCCATTTGTAAAAGAATGAAGCTAGACCCATACTTATCACCCTGTACAGAACTTAAGTCCAAGTGGATCAAAGACCTTAACATAAGGCCGGTCACACTAAATCTACTAGAAGAAAAAGTGGGAGAAACCCTTGAACTAATTGGCACAGGCGACAACTTCCTGAACAGAACACCAACAGCTCAGGACTTGAGATCAACAATCAATAAGTGGGACCTCATGAAATTGAAAAGCTTCTGTAAGGCAAAGGACACTGTCATTCGAACAAAATGGCAGCCTACAGACTGGGAGAAAATCTTCACCAACCCCACATCCGACAGAGGGCTAATATCCAAAATCTACAAAGAACTCAAGAAATTAAATGCCAAGAAACCAAATAATCCAATCAAAGAATGGGGAACAGAGCTAAATAGAGAATTCACAAAGGAGGAATCCCTAATGGCTGAGAGACACTTGAAGAAATGCTCAACATCCTTAATCATCAGAGAAATGCAACTCAAGACAACTCTGAGATTCCATCTCACACCTGTCAGAATGGCTAAGATCAAAAACTCAAATGACAGCACATGCTGGCGAGGGTGTGGAGAAAGGGGTACCCTACTCCATTGCTGGTGGGAATGCAGGCTTGTGCAACCACTATGGAAGTCAGTCTGGCGATATCTTAAAAAACTTGCTATAGCTCTGCCTCAGGACCCAGCCATACCACTTCTGGGTATACACCCAAATGCCTCTTCACCGAATCATAAGGAAGTTTCCTCATCTATGTTTATAGCAGCCTTATTTGTAATAGCTAGAAACTGGAAACAACCCAGATGTCCCTCAACCAAAGAATGGGTCAAAAAATTGTGGTACATCTCTACAATGGAATATTATTCAGCTATCAGGAACAATGAAATTATGCAATTTGCAGCCAAATGGATGGAACTAGAAAGGCTCATCCTGAGTGAACCAACCCAGACTCAGAAGGACATATATGGCATCTATTCACTTATAGTAGGATTTTAGCTATACAGTAGAAGGTATCGATACTACAACTAACACACCAAAGGGAACTTGGACATAGACTTCTTATTTTTAATTTTTATTCTTTATTTACTTTTTATATATTAGTTATATTTTTTCTGTTTTTTAGTCTTTTTTATCTATTGTATGCTTATTGGTTTGTTTGTTTAGTAGTTCTCTCTCCCGGGCAATGAGTCACTTTTCACTGATGGTACTGGTTCGTAGATCCCCAATGAATGAAGAGGCTCTTGGCCCTCATACGACCTCTCAACTGAGAGGAGGGACTGTTATATAAGGACACCCCACCCCAGAGAAATGGGATGGAAGGGTTAGGAGGTAAAGAAAAAAAATGAAATGTGATGTTTCGGCCTTTTACTACTAATTGTCATAAACTGTTTAGGGTAATTAAGAAATGCAAACTAAGGGTTATGCAAGCCGGTCATTCTGTTAGGTACTATGACAGCCTATTATAGTTACTTTCTAAGCTAATCAGAAATAAACCGGCAAGAGACAAGCAACATCTGCTTACCCTAATATAAGAGATAGATAGGGCCTCTTTGAAAACCTCAAGATCTGCAGAATAAGGCATTCAAAGATGTTTTCGTAACTTTAGATTTTTTTTATATCAAGACATATCAACTCCTGACAGCACCCCCTACTCTCCTCCAAGTAGAAGATGAGCATCGAAGAATCTCCAGTGGGAGATGATTGAATTAGTCACAGGCCTATCTCTTGGTAGGAAAAGCCCCTTTCTCCAACTGTAGACAGAATGCTGTCCAAAAAGGACAAAACCTAGAAGCAGGTAAGTCCACAGCCTAGCTCTGCCAAGACAGGGTAGGTAAGTCCTTCATAACCCCTGCTCTACAATCAATGTCTGTCAGAGAAATGGGGCCAAATGACTGAAGATGGATGCTGTAATGTATGGAGAGAAAATGGGAACTGTCCAGGCAGCCACTGGTATGTCATTTCTTAGTTTTGGAAGCTGCAGGCCCTGTACTTCCTATAAAATCAGATATATTTATCCCTCTCAGGTCTCTGAGGTGGTTGAAGAACAGATAGCTAGAGTCTCATAATTTAATTTTGAGTTGTTTAGGAGTCAAGAGAGTGTTATACATCTAAGAAGATACTTTTAAATTGTGTTGCAAGTTAGTATGAATGTTGAGTCAGATATAGACCTTTAAACTCATGGAGATGTTTAGATAGTAGAATGTTAAAGTCAGGTACCAAATACATATGGACTGGTCATTGGAAATGTACGTTAACCCATATAACCCTCATAACTGTGGCCTAATTACCTCTGTTGTACTGTATTGTATTTGTTATTATAAGAGAAAGAACCATTTGTTGGACTGAAAGGGGAAACTGTAGGGGGAAATAAGATATACCTTAAACTTAAAAGAAAAAAAAAAGGGAAGAGGATGGGGGGTTGAGGGTGGGAGGGTGGGACTGGAGGGGGAATAGGGAGGGGACTGCGATTGAGATGTAACTTGAAGAAATAAAAAATAAAGGAAAAAAAAAAAAGAGTTTCCAAATTGGGCATGTAGGCTCCTGAACATTATAAAAAAAAAAAAAAAAAAAGAAAGTTAGGGAATTACCTGAAGGAAGGCAGGCACTGTAAGTTATGATAGCTCCTAGCAAATTAGAGCAAAGTTTGCTATTGATACAAATAGGACAATAGGAGAATCTAAGGTTTAGGCTCAGTGGTGGAGTGCTGGACTTGTTTATATCAGAACCTAGGTTTGATCCAGCATAGCTAACCCCCAACCAAACAAAAGAATAGAATAATGGATTTGTTATACACAGGTCTAATTCAATTTTATCAGGAACTTATTTCGTGCAGCTTTGGTAGACCCAGTGGTAAACCCTGCAATGAGTATGTAGCATGGTCAGTATACCTTGGGCATGGACACTTGCAATACAATACCTCTTTAGATTAATTTACAAAGGTAACAGAAAGGGTGGAGAACTGATTCTTGCTAAATTCTTTTATTATTTTTTCAGGGCTAGGAATTGAACCCTGGACCTCATCCATGGGGCAAAAGTGCTCCATCGTTGGGCACATTCTGAGCCTTCTTTTAGTGACTAGAGAGATATCTAAATGGAATACTTTCTTAAAGTGTGGAAAACCATAGTTATAAATATACACTAGACCCAGAAGTTTCAACAAAGTATTTACTGAACAGACTGTTGAGCTTCTGAAAGTTTCCTGCTAGAAAGGAAGAGATTGAGGACAGGAGATTTGGTTGTTGGTTGTGGTGACTCCTAGTGAATGGATGCTCAGAGTTCCTTTTCCTTCCCTGGGCCATATCAGATTTCAGGTCTTTGAATGTGTAAGCTTCTTACAGGAATCTGCAGCTTTTCAAAGATGTTGTACACATTGTTCTAGAATGAACGTCAGTTGTCAGGGTTCACGTGAAGACTTGGAGAAGACAAAACTGGTCCTGAGCATTTAAGATTCATGACTTTGGATATTTTAGAGCAGGGTCTGAATTAATTTCTTAACTGCTGTTGTAACAAATCTGAAATACCTAGTAGCTTAAAACAGAAGAGGGCATGGATGAGCAATATTAAAGTATACTGACATGTATGTACGAAAATACCATAGTGAAACCTTGTATGTGAACTTAAAAACTAATAAAACAATCCCAAAACATTAGACATGTGTAGCTTCAGATCAGAAATAGATGTGGAATCCCCTCCCCCCCTTTTTAAAAAATTTCAGAAATTCAAAATCAAGGTATCTGTAGAGCTACTTTCCTTCCAGAGAGCAAGGGTTGAGCTTTGCCTATGTTTTCTGGCCTTAATATCCCAGACTTGTGGCCACATCACTGAAGTCTCTGACTCTGTAGTTACATGATTATCTCCTTTCCTTTCTGTCACTAATGTCCCCCTTCCTCTTTCTTATAAGGACATTTATCATCACATTTAGGGCATATCCAGATACTCTAGGATGAGCCCTTTATCTTGTAATCCTTTCCTTAATTTCATAGGCAAAGATTCCTTGTCCAATATGGTAACATTCACAGGATCCAGACAAGAAAATAAGGAGCATCTCAGAATGAGTTCACTTACACACACACACACACACACACACACACGCACGCACGCACGCACGCACGCACGCACGCACGCACACACACACGCACGCATGCACGCACACACCTCTTTTGCATTCCATTTGAGACCATTGTGTTGCAGTTCCATAAAGGCCCATTTGCTGACCTACTAAGTTGAACTCATGATTCCTTAGCATTGTTGCCAATGACAGTTTTCAATCTCAGATGATCCTGGGCTGTGTAAAACCTGCAGATGCTTCTGACAGGGAACACTTGCTGGACTGGCTTCTCTCAGGCTGGTTGCACCTAGTTGTACTTGAAGGAGTAGGTGAAGGTTAAATGTGAGGTCAGCATTTCAATATCTTTTAGTGAATTTAATGCAAATCAACAATATTTACTGACATTTTCATGCATCAGGAATTGTGCTAGATGTAAAAACAATAACAACAAAAAAACTAATTTATACACCCTCTCAGGTGTTTCCTAAATTTTCTTCTGTGTTGTGGCACACTAATGGTTTATATTATGCCTCCTTCATGAGGATTTTCTCTACAAAACCAAGTGACTATAAAGGTCTACCTTCCACCTTTTACCTTTTCATATTTCCTTAAGTACTTGAGATAGGGTGTCCCACTGAAGCACCTTAACACATGTTTTGTAAGCTGTTTCAAGAGGATTTGTCTACAGTTAGAGGAAGGCTATTTCAGAGAAGGTGCTTGTGTACGTATTACATGATCATGTGGACATATTCAATACTTTACAAGGGGGACTATACATGTAAAAGCACACACACACACACACACACACACACTGCTTCCATTTTAAGCAGGTGACATAAGAGATGCAAAATCCATGATTAAGAAAAATGGAATTGTATAAATTATAGCAGAAATGCCTGTCATCGTCCGTATTAGCTGCTAAAATGCCTCCAGGGGGTTAGATTAGAAAAAGAAAATTACTTATCTGTAATTCTTATTCTCTTTAGGTAGCAATTATAATAGATATACACTCTTGGGTACAAGTCATTGGTGTGAGGAAGAGAAGTAGACTCGAAGTCAGCTAAAGAATTCTAACCCTCAAGGAACATGTGCCCTGGGACGTCAAGGGCAAAATGTATATGGAATGTCATTGCCCTGCATATCATTTCTATCTGACCACCAAAAAGAGCAGGCAGATTTGGTCCCTGGAAAGGAAAGGAAGGACTGAGTGGATCTATTATCACTATTATACTATATTAAATGTATAAAGGTCTAGCCCCAGGCAAGATTTGTGAATTGGGTCTACTCATTTTCTCTCTGTGCCTCTCTACCTACTTCAGGAATCCAATACCCACTTAGTTGCCTTCTTCCTCTCTCTATTCCTAAGAAATACCTCATTAAATTTATTTACACCAAAGCTGAGACATTCACTGCAGAAAAAGCCCTGGACAGGGAATAAGGAGCCACAAACCTGGTGCTGGTGTGGCCACCAACTGGTTCAGTATGCCAGGCAAGCTAGCATACCTCTTTGCAATCCAGTGTCATCATTTTTACTGTGACAAACAAGCTGAATGTGGTTCCTAGGTACACTTTCACCTCCATCATGGGGTGAAAAGAGTGAATAAAAACCAGGATTATTTTAGTTTAAATTGTTAGACTGAAAATGTTACCCTTGACAATGACATTTAAACTTAGCAAAATGGACCATGGAAGTGAAGACTATGTCCAGGTATCCACTGGACGCAAGGGGATATTTGGAGGTCCTGATTTTCTATGACCAGAACCGTTGAGGTAGGAGGAGGGAGTGGCTGCTACACAAAATCCCAAGGCTGTCCTAATTGCAACTTAATATAACTTATATTAAGATGAACACACTACAACATGTCAGAAACCTTGTGTGAGAGTGTTTTTCCCAAAGCAGCAACTAGGGCTCTGTTAGCATGGAGAGGAAATCACTCTTGAAGGAAGCCACTCATGGGCAGGAAGGAGGGCCAGCTCCAGGAATGGCTGCTTCATTACCAGAGAGCTTTTCCACAGGGGATTGGTTTTTATTCCTTTGTGAAGTGCAGAATTTCCTGTGTGTGCCTACTTGAACACAGACATGAAAGGTCCTTTTTCCTTGTTTCTTCATGCCAGTCTATGGTTCTCCTTGGAGGCTATTCTGATCAGACTGAACAAATACTAGGAGGCATCACTCAGCTTCCAGAAGGTTTTCTACAAAAGAAAGGATGCAGAGGTTTATATGTGCTATGGTTTAGATATATTGTTCTCTAAGCTTTCCTGTGCTGGAAGCTCCACTCCCAGAGTAGGGCTATTGAGAGGTGGTGGGGTCTTAAAGAAGAGGATTTAAGGAGGTGATTCAGTCTTGAGGCAGCATGCTCATAAATGGATTGCTGCCATTCTTGAAAGACAGGATTAGTTCTCTTGAGTGGAAAGTAGGCATTGTAAGAATGAGAGTCGACAGGTCTGGGCTAATTTCCTTGAGACTCAGTTGTTATAAAGGTCGGCACATTTCTGTTTTGTGACTCTCACACTTGTGTTCTTTCTGTGTGTTTACTTTTCCTTTCTTCTTCTCTCTCATGAACTGACATAGCAAACCAGGCATAGCTGCCCAATTTTGTGTAGAATTATAGGCCAAATCAGTCTTTTCTTTATAACTTGACTAACCTCAGGTATTTTGTTACTGCATCCCCCCCCCAATACTAAGACTCACAGCTAAATATAGTCACATGAACTTGTTATCTGGCCTGACCATACATAGTCTTGATTCAATTGTAACCAAGTCTCATACCTGATTTTTCCCTAGGAAATATCCCAACATAGAGAGAAGTACTTCATAGAGGGATGAGATACTCTGATAGTGTGGTATGAATGAATGTGGCACATCTGTGTCTTATCTTGAATTCACATCCTGAGAATTCAGTGCTGCTCTATGACCTAAGGCTGCTTAGAGGCTAGAGGAGTACATTCTTCCCATTAATTACCCAACTTAGGGAAGAAACAATGCTAATAGCTACAGATAGAGCAGAAACCAAGACACTGTACCCATCAACAAAGCATTTATTGTTTAATGAGGTGGCATGTTTGCATTTTAGATGCCAACCAACAATACAGGATTTTAGAGGCCATTGCAGGACATCATATAACTCTTTTAAGGTTTTCCAAAACCTGTAGTATGTTAACACACATAGAATGTCTGTATAGAGAGTAGAATTATCCATAGTTTTGGAAAGTTATAAGACAATTGATTAAAAAATTACTCTGGATAGTTAGAAACCCTGAGTTGTTCCTAAGACATAACAATTTGAAATAACAGCTTCTGGACTTCTTATTCTGATATGACCACAAGAGATCGGAGAGGGTTGTGGGGTGGGGGACTGGACACTTAGCTCATCCAGAATAGTCCTCAAGCCCCATGACAGAATTAATTAGTCTGTTCTAGTTGTCTTCTTTCATTACTCCTCTACATCAGAGATCTAGGGATATGGTTTCTTAGTGTTTGTGATCCTTTGTTTCACTTGTTCATTCACTCATTCATTCACTTTTGCAGTGCCAGTGATCAAATACAGGTCTCACAGATCCTAGGAAGGTGTCCACCTTTTTAACCATAACACTGGTGGTTCTACAGTGAATTTTTATTTGAGAAGGGCAAGGGTGAGTAGCCCTCTGTATCCCCATCTCTCCTTTTGGTCAGGGTGATGGGGCACAAGTATCAGGTCCTATGTCAGTTTTTCTCATAGACTTGGTGACCACAGACCTCATTGGAAACAAACTCATGGTATTTACTGGAGGCTGAGTCCTTATCTGTGGTATGTAGCTAGCAGGGTGTCTTGGTTGTCTAGTGTTGCCTATCTTAAGTTGGTTTTGGAATGTATGCATTTTAGGAGCTTAGCTTCGTGGAAAACTCCACAAAAACTATCTTAATGCACATGCTGTTTAGAAGATGGAACTCTGTGGTGGGTGATATGAGTTTTGGTTGGGGATGTCAGATAGTAATCTAAGCCAGACAGCCTCTGGTTGATGAGAACCTGGAGCTTTGATGATGGTTCAAGACTTTTCTGACTTCCTCTGGGTCTCTTGATCACTTGTGTCCTCCAAATGACTAGTCCAACTTGACATTGATGAGAAACTGATTCATTTGAGACCGAGCGACAAATCGTCATCCCGATCAATATAATAGTGTCTTTAGTGACAATCTTTCCTTAACATTTTCACCGAAGTTTTGTTTGATAAATTGTTTCATTCACTCATGCATTGAACCACTCACTCAGAGAATATTGTGTACCCACTACCTGCCAAACATTTTTCTAAGTGTTGAGAATACAGTAAGGAGCTAAAGACAAACGTGCCTGCCTTCATGGAGCTTACCTTCCCTTGTGGGCAGTGAGAGGCAATCAATAGCTGTGTGGACGCAGATGGCAGTAAACTGAAGAAGGTTACGAGTCTTGTAAATAAGAGTAAGGCATGTGGAGATAAACAGAAGAAGTGGAAAATGGGGGAAAGGAGCAATTCAGATGAAGTGGCTGAGTAATGGGAAAGGGACGATACTGGAATCCAAGAAGTTGTCCTGGGTGAATGTTGGAAAGGAGTGGCCTGAGACATGGGGTGGGTGGGAAGGAAGCCTCTGTAGCCAGTATGACTCACTGATGTCCTGATCCGGAGAGCTACCTGTTATTGGCTCACAGGTTAAATTTAGGGGTCACAAAGAAGGTTTAGAGCTGTCCCCTAAGTGATATGAGGTACCCTGGGATGCTTTTGAGTGGAGGAATGAAATGATCCAACTTACGGTTTTTAATATACAATTTTTTTAATCAATTCGTTGAGAGTTTCATGCAATGTATTTTGTTAATTTTTATTTTGTATGGATGAGTGTTTTGTTTGCATGTATACACATGCACTGGGTGGATGCCTGGTACCCACACAGGCCAGAAGACGGTATTAAATACCCTGGAATTAGAGTTCAGGAAGTGTAAGTTACCTAAGGTTGGTGCTGGGAACCAAACCTAGATTTTTTGCAAGAACAGCAAGTGCTCTTAACTGCTTAGCCATCTTTCTAGTCCCATACAACGTGCACTGATCTCATTGACCCCCACTCTTCCCTTGAACTCCTCCAAGATCCACCCCCACCTCTCCAGCACCCCCTCTAAGTAACCCACTTGGTCCAATTTGTGCTGTTTGTTTATTAATGGGTGTGGAACCATCCAGTGGAGTATGGTAACCTACCAGGAGCCACACCCTTTAATAAAATGGCTCTTTCTTCTCCAGAGGTCACTCGGTGTCATAGTTGCTGTGAGCCTCCCTTGCCTCCCTCCATGTTAGAATTCAACTTGTATTTTTAAATTATCTAAATTATCCTATAAAATTTTCCATTTTCCTTTCATACTTAATCTATAATACTATCTGTTTGTTTTTATTAATGTTTTATTAAACATTTTATTGTATGTATTAATGTGCATGGTATTGTATTATATAAGAACATCAAGCTATATAATATTTTACATGTTGAACATATCTATCTCATGCCCCTACTCTCCCTTTTTCCCCCTCCTCCCTCCTCCCATTTTATTCTTCTATATAATTTCTAGATAGTAATTTTTATTCCTCTAGTTTCACGTTTACCTTCATGTCAAATATACATACATTATTCTATGTATCTATGTAGGTGTAGGATCACTGTGTGGTTCAAATGCTGATTTCTGTACCCCCATATCTTGTTCCAGTCCTTGTTCTGAAGAGTTCAGTGTCTCAGTGTTATATAAACACTGTTCCCCAATTATCCCCTGATATGCCAATAGAGCACCTTACAGCCAATCACTGAGCAGGGGAGAGACTAGGGCTGGACTTCCTGCCCTCCAGGGGAGGAGGAGTTAAAAGGAGAGGAAGCAGAAGGATTCAAGAGGAGGCTGAGGCAGGAGAGAGGAGGAGAAGAGATTCAGCTGAAGCAGGAGCCACAAAGTGCAAGTAGCCCTGAGATTTATGCTGGGGTAAGCCAGATTAGTTTAGTGGGTTAAGAATAGAGTAATAACTGCTCAGTTTTTGTGTTGTGAAGCTTGGTTAACAATATAAAGAGTCTCAATTATTTAGATGATAGCCAGGTTAAGAGGTAAAAAGCGAGACAAACACAAACATATAAATTTAGAGTAACATATCTATATAATTTATTATTTATTATATTTTTGAGACAGGGTTTCTTTGGGTAGCCTTGATTGTCCTAGAAATATCTCCGTGGACCAGGCTGACCTTGAACACACAGAGATCCATCTGCCTCTGTCTCCAGAGCACTGAGATGAGAGGTGTGCACCACCACCACCCTGTATATGTGTCTATATAAAATGGAGGAACTGCATATCTACGCATGTTGAGGGCAGAGGTGAACATTGAGCGTTTTTCTCTATCCACTTTATTTTTTGAGATGTCTCTCACTGAAGCCTGAACTCACCAATCAGCTAGACTGGCTGGCCAGAGAGCATCTGGGATCCTTCTTTCTTTACGTTCCCAGCACTCCAGTTACACACCACCATGCCTCACTTTTTCTGTGGGAACTAGGAATGAGAACCCAGGTCTTCCTGCTTGTACCGTGCACTTTAGCGCAGAATCATCTTCCTATTGCCCTTGTTCTGCTTCCTAGGGCTCCTTCCAATCTCTGCTGTTGGAGACTTTCTTTGCCACCACACCGCCCCCTCAACCCGACTCCATTCCTTGGGGTTCCAGCAGGTGGTCCAGCGCCTATGTCTGCCATCTTGGGTTCATGTAGGAGTTCTTTGTAACTGGGAATCTTAGCTGCCTTCTGTTAGTGACTCTCCAGATTGATTTTGTGTTTGATGCAGAAACATCCTTCTTCTCCTCCCTGCTTCCCTTTGTCTTTGCAATCCCACTCCATTGTGTCACTTTCCTCATAATTCAAGTGTCCTCATACACATGGGGCATCATTATACAGGTTCCAATCTATCCTGGCTCACTCAGCTCTTCCTCTGAGTGAAAGGATTCAGCCTGGAAAGATGAATGGCAGAGCACTCCCGAGGATGAGCTTCAGGGGAAAGTGTCTCCTCATGCATGCTCCCCCAGTACCATTGTGTTCCATCAACGCTTATCCCGGTTGCATGGCTCAGATTTCCATAGTAAGACCCACTTACAAGAGAGGCAGATGAGTAGAGAATGCAAGTTGCATCCTATTGAAATAAAGCTTGGGAAAGCCTACTGTGAAAGCTGGCTGTGATCTGTTTTTGTTACAGTTCCATTTGCAGGCTGCAACCCCACAGTGTGACAATGGTTCTCATCACTAGGAATCACAAAGCCTGGGTCCCAGCCAGAGCATCCTGTGTAATTGACCTGGCATGTGCTCTGGGCATTAGCATTGTAAACTTTTCCATGTGAGTTTAGTAGGCAGCCAAGGCAAAGAAGAATGAGAAAGGGAAAAAACTTGAGAGCACACTGTTACTACATGATTGCTTGATAAATACAGGATACCTAATTGAGTTTTAGTTTCCAACAACCAACACAATAATCTCTAAGAATTAACTGTGTTCCAATATAGCATAAATTAAAAATGCTAGGAAATGACATGTTCTTTTCCAAAATTAAAGCTTAGCTGTGAAACTGCAATTTAATTAATTATTGTAGTTATTAGTAAGTATAAACTGTAAGATTTAGCTGGCAGAGCAGCCGGTGGCTTGGCAGAGGAGCAGGTGGCTTGGTCTACATGCTTTAACTGGTGGCCTGATTTGTCCTGGAGAAAGAGCTCCGGGACCAAGGGTGGCCTACACCACCTGTAACCTAAACTCTGTTAATTAATATAAATTGCTATATTAGGCCAGTAGAATTACCAGCAGCTTGGCATGAGATTCACCTGGGTTCAAGGGGAGTCCAGGAGCCTGATAGCCTGGGACTGCTTGGACTGAGGGCCTATAAGCTGCCACAGTCCTTTCCCCAATAATTAAACACACCAAGACCTTTTAATGTTTTAACGCTTAACCCTTAGCTGGGCAGACTCTCAATTAGCTACTCTAAGTTAACCCGGATCACCTAATCCCTAACTACCATTACCATTACTGTGATTACCTTCCAGCATTCTCAGTTATATCCATCTGCTTCTGTGTCTCCTGGTGGAAAGCGCAGGGTTCCTGTTCTAATCTCAGGAAGTCCTGCCTTCCTATACTCTTTCTGCCCAGCTAATTGGCTATCAGTGGCTTTTATTAACCAATCAGGAGAATGCCTCAGAAGGGATGGTAACCATATCTTAGCATTGAAATCAGCCTATCAAGCAATGATATTAGATCTTCCCCCAACAGAGCTGGGTGACCTGTATCTTGTTTTTCTTTTCTTTTTTTTTTTAATAATTTATTTTTTATTTCTTCAAGTTACATCTCAATCACAATCCCCTCCCTACTTCCCCCTCCAGTCCCACCCTTCCACCCTCCTCCCCCTCAGCCCCACCATCCTCTTCCCTTCTTTTTTTTTTTTTTTAGTTTAAGGTATTTATTTTTCCCCCCAACAGCTCTCCCTTTCAGTCCAAATAATGGTTCTTTTTCTTATAACTATAAATACAATACAAAACAACAGAAATAAATAGGCCACGATTATAAGAGTTATATGGCTTAGCATACATTCCCAATGTCCAGTCCATATGTATTTGGCACCTGACTTTAACATTCTACTATCTAACCATCTCCATGAGTTTAAAGTTCTATATCTAACTCAGCTTTCATACTAACTTGCCTCATAATTTTAAAAATATCTTCTTAGATCCAGAACACCCTCTTGATTCCTAAACAACTCAAAATTTAACTATGAGACTCTAGCTATCTATTCTTCAACCACCTCAGAGACCTGAGAGGGATAAATATATCTGATTATATAGGAAGTGCAGGGCCTGCAGCTTCCAAAACTAAAAAATGACATACCAGTGGCTGCCTGGACACTTCCCATTTTCTCTCCATACATTACAGCATCAATCTTCAGCCATTTGGCCCCATTTCTCTGACAGACATTGATTGTAGAGCAGGAATTATGAAGGACTTACCTACCCTGTCTTGGCAGAGATAGGCTGTCGACTTACCTGTTTCCAAGTTTTGTCCTTTTTGGACAGAAGTCTGTCTACAGTTGAAGCAAGTGGTTTTTCTTGCAAGAGAATGGCTTACCACCAATTCAATCATCTCCCACTGGAGATTCTTCGATGCTCATCTTCTACTTGGAGTAATATAGGGGGTGCTGTCAGGAGCTGACATGTCTCGATATCAAAAAATCTTAAGTTAAGAAAACATCTTTGAATGCCATATTCTGCAGATCTCTTGAGGTTTTTGAAGATGCCCTCTCTATCTCTTATATTTAGATAAGCAAATATTGCTTGTCTCTTAGCAACTTGATTTCTGAGTAGCTTAGAAAATAACTGTGATAGACTGTCATAGTAACTAACAAAATGACACGTTTTCATGACTATTAGTTTCCGTTTCTTAATTATCCTAAACAGTTTATGTCGGTTGGTAGCGAGAGGTCAAAACTTGACATTTCATTTTTAAGTATTACTACAAACAATACCTTTAAGAAGCGTTACCCTTAATTTTGTATCAATATACAAAGATCAATACCAATGGGGTCAAATATAATCTTAATTTTGTATCAGTATACAAAGATCAGTACCGATGTAGCCCAATACAATCTTAATTTTACATTAATATACTAGGGTCAATACCATTGTGGCCAAATATAATCTTAATTTTGTATCAATATACAAAGATCAATACCAATGTAGCCATATACAATCTTAAATTTGCATTAATATACAATGATCACTACCAATTTAGCCAAATATAATATTAATTTTGTATCAGTATACAAAGGTATAAAGCTATATTCAATAATCTGTCCTTTTTTCTTGTTCTTTCCTATACTATGTCTATGTCCCATTTTTCTCAAGTCTGTTCACTCCTATATAGGAGAGAAAGGAGGATACAGAAAAGCAAAAGAGAGAAGTCCCTGGGTCTAACCTCCAAAACCCATTTAACAAGACCATTTAACAGCTTGTAGTCTTTTCCCCTAAATAACAAAATTTTCTATTATCTATCAAATAACCAAAGGGGGAGAACACCCTCCCCACCTTCTGGGGATGGGACGTTGTTCTCTTAAAATGACTTCCTGCTGATTTGGGACATAGTAAACCTGTTTGGGGCCCAAATAAGAATGGAAAAATGGTTAAAAATGTTAATAGAATCATTTGATGTTCAGTCCCTTTGTGCTCAGCTATTTAGATGTCCTACGAAGTTCATAGACAGAAGCTGATCTTCAGAACTTTACTGAAGATCTGGCTGGAGTAGTCTGTGGAGCTGAACGATCTTAGCGATTTTGAGTTGTTGTGGTTATAGACTTTTGAGGAAACTACTATTGAAGAAGTCTGCAAGGCTGGATCATCTGGGCCACTCGTCTTCTTTGGTGTCTGATCTGTTTTCTGCTGAGGTTTCCGTTGTCCAGTTGTCCCTGGATTCCTTGAATGGATGCTTTAAATCTCCTGGAAAGATAAGAACAGAGCCCTGCCCTAATCCTAACTCTGGGACAATTACCTTTTTTTGGGGGGGTCAGGTAATATTTTTCCTGGAGCAAATTTGGTTTTTTTGATAATATATAAAGAATTACCTTTCAATCCGGATTAAAGAAGAAATTATTTTGATATTTTGGAGCTAAACAAACCTTTAGTGTATATATTTTGAGATCTCAAAGGACAATTTGTTTGAGTTGCAGCCTGCCTTTTGTAAGTAGCTTTTAAACTTAAATCTTTCCAAATCCTATGTGCCTGTCTCTGCATTCTAAATTTTGGGATCAAAATTTAGACATGTGGTTTCCAACTGATGGGATTAAAGATGTGCTCCTCCACTCCTGGATCAAAGTTTTTCTCTGTTTAGAGCTTGTTTTGTATCAGGTGGCCTTGAGCTCTGAGATCTGCCTGTTTCTGTCTCTAGTGTGTTGGGATTAAGGGTGTATTCTTCCCCAATGATGTGACTAAGGGTGTGCGCCATCACCACCCTGTTTCTTGTAACTCTATAATTTATAAGACAACTAATTCTATAGTGATCCTCCTGTCTCTGCTGGAGGTAAAGGCATGGGCAAACACCATGCAATATTTTACCTTAGCTCTAAGTTTTTTCAACTCTTGGAGGTTTGTAAAACCAGGTTGAACAGCTGTCACCTTTAATTTATTTACAGTGTTTTAAACCTGTTACCTCCTTTTTAATGCCAAACCATGGAAATAGCCTATACCTCTACAAAAAAAAAAAACAAAAAACAAAAAAAAAACTTTTAAGCTGCTATCAAGTTTGTGTAATCTCTGTAGCCACCTGCAGTCTAACATTCTAATCTGAAATTAAGGCCATTTTCTTTTCATGCCAGTAAGGTAAATTATAGTTTGAAAATTTTATATTGTATTTTTATTATATTTTTAAGCTTATTAATTCTTTTCTTAAAAAAGTATTATTTATTTCTAGAACATAGTTTCCTCCCTCCTCCCCTCTTAGCCCCTCCCTTCCTCTCTCCTTCCCTCCCTTCCTCCCTCCCTCCCTCCTTGTTCCTCTACTTGGTACTCTCCTTCTCCTCAGATGAGGTGGGTCCTCACATATCATACTCTCTCTGATCTTACGTCATGTGAGGCCCAAGAGCTTACACTCGTACTGGAGCTTGATAAGGCACACCATCTAGGGTGTGGGATTCCACTAACCTGCAGCAGATTCCATGACTCACTGGTGGGTAGAATTTTTCCTAGGATAGATATGCTAGGTTCCTGTCTATTTGGGTGTGTGGGTTGTAGGATAGTTATCCTCTGATGTATGGTTAATATCCATTTGTAAGGGAATACATACCATGTTTATCTTTCTGGGACTGCGTCAGCTCACTTAGGATGAGCTTTTCTAGTTCCATCCATTTGGTTTTGAATTGCATGATTTTCTCATTTCTGATAGCTGTGTAGTATTCCATTGTGTATATGTACCACAGTTTTTTTATCCATTCTTCAGTTGATGGACATCTGGGTTGTTTCCAGTTTCTGGCTATTACAAATAAAGCTGCTATGAACATTGTTGAGGCAATGTCATTTTGGTTTCGTTTCAGATCTTTTGGATATATGCCCAAGAGGGGTATGGCTGGGTCTTGAGGTAGATTTATTCCCAATTTTCTAAGATATCTCCAGATTGATTTCCAAAGTGGTTGCACAAGTTTGCAGTCCCACCAGCAATGGGGGAGTGTTTCCCTTTCTCCACATCCTCGCCAGCATGTGCTATCATTTGAGATTTTGATCTTAGCCATTCTGACAGGTGTGAGATGGAATCTCAGAGTTGTTTTAAGTTTCATTTCCCTGATAACCAAAGATGTTGAACATTTCCTCAAATGCCTCTCAGCCTTTAGAGATTCCTCTTCTGTGAATTCTCTGTTTAGCTCTGTACCCCATTTATTGATGGGGTTATTTGATTTTTTGGTGTTTAATTTCTTCAGTTCTTTATATATTTTGGATATTAGCCCTCTGTCAGATGTTGGGTTGGTGAAGATCCTTTCCCACTCTGTAGGCTGCTGTTTTGTTCTAAGGACAGTGTCCTTTGCCTTACAGAAGCTTTTCAATTTTATAAGGTCCCATTTATTGATTGTTTGTTTTAGTGCCTGAGCTATTGGTGTTCTATTCAGGAAGTTGCTACCAGTGCCAATGATTTCAAGGCTTTTTCCCACTTTCTCTTCTATTAATGTTAGTGTGTCGGGATTTATGTTGAGGTCCTTGATCCACTTAGACTTAAGTTTTGTACAGGGTGATAAGTGTGGATCTATTTGCATTTTTCTACATGTTGACATCCAGTTAGACCAGCACCATTTATTGAAGATGCTTTCCTTTTTCCATTGTATGTTTTTTGGCTTCTTTATCAAAAATTAAGTGACCATAGATGTGTGGGTTTATTTCTGGGTCTTCAATTCGATTCCATTGGTCAACTGGTCTGTTTCTATACCAGTACCATGCTGTTTTTATTACTATTGCCCTGTAGTACAGCTTGAAATCCGGGATGGTGATACCTCCAGATGTTCTGTTATTGTACATGATTGATTTAGCTATTCTGGGTCTTTTGTTATTCCATATGAAGTTGAGAATTGTTTTTTCCAGATCTGTAAAAAAATTGAGTTGGTATTTGGATAGGAATTGCATTGAATCTGTATATTGCTTTTGGTAAGATTGCCATTTTTATTATGTTGATCCTACCTATCCATGAACAAGGGAGATCTTTCCATCTCCTGATATCTTCTTCAATTTCTTTCTTCGGGGTCTTGAAGTTCTTATCATACAGGTCTTTCACTTGCTTGGTTAGAGTTACCCCCAGGTATTTTATATTATTTGTGGCTATTGTGAAGGGTGTTGATTCCCTTATTTCTTTCTCAGCCCATTTATCTTTTGTGTAAAGAAGGGCTACTGATTTTTTGAATTGATTTTGTATCCGGCCACCTTGCTGAAGGAGTTTATCAGCTGTAGAAGTTCTCTGGTGGAATTTTTGGGGTCACTGATGTATACTATCATATCATCTGCAAATAGGGATACTTTGACTTCTTCCTTTCCAATTTGTATCCCCTTGATCTCTTTTAGTTGTCTTATTGCTCTAGCTAAAACTTCAAGTACTATGTTGAAGAGATATGGAGAGAGTGGGCAGCCTTGCCTTGTCCCTGATTTTAGATGGAATGCTTTAAGTTTCTCTCCATTTAGTTTGATGTTGGCTATTGGCTTGCTGTAAATTGCTTTTATTATTTTTAAGTATGGGCCTTGTATGCCTGATCTCTCTAAGACTTTTATCATGAAAGGGTGCTGTATTTTGTCAAAAGCTTTTTCAGCATCCAATGAGATGATCATGTGGTTCTTTTCTTTCAGCTTGTTTATATGGTGGATTACATTGATGGATTTTCTAATGTTGAACCACCCCTGCATCCCTGGGATGAAGCCTACTTGATCATGGTGTATGATACTTTTGATGTGATCTTGGATCCGGTTTGCAAGGATTTTATTAAGTATCTTTGCATCCATGTTCATAAGGGAAATTGGTCTGAAATTTTCTTTCTCCGTTGGGTCTTTGTGAGGTTTAGGTATCAGGGTAACTGTGGCCTCATAGAATGTGTTTGGCAGTATTCCTTCTGTTTCTATGTTGTGGAAGAGTTTGAAGAATATTGGTGTTAGCTCTTCTTTGAATGTCTGGTAGAATTCTGTGCTGAAACCATCTGGGCCTGGGCTTTTTTTGGTTGGAAGACGTCTAATGACTTCTTCTATTTCCTTAAGGGTTATAGGACTGTTTAATTTGTTTACCTGTTCTTGATTTAACCTTGGTAGGTGGAATCTATCAAGAAAATTGTCCATTTCATTTAGATTTTCCAATTTTGTGGAGTACAAGTTTTTGAAGTAGGACCTAACGATTCTTTGGATTTCCTCAATGTCTGTTGTTATTTCCCCCTTTTCATTTCTGATTTTGTTGATTTGGGTATTTTCCCTCTGCCTTTTAGTTAGTTTAGCTAAGGGCTTGTCTATTTTGTTGATTTTCTCAAAGAACCAGCTCTTGGTTTTGTAGATTCTTTGTATTGTTCTTTTTGTTTCTAAGTTGTTGATTTCAGCCCTGAGTTTGATAATTTCCTCTCGTCTGCTCCTCTTGGGAGTGTTTGCTTCTTTTTGTTCTAGCTCTTTCAGGTGTTCTTTTAGGTGGCTAGTATAGGAATTCTCCAGTTTCTTTTTGAAGGCACTTAGAGCTATAAACTTTCCTCTTAGCACTGCTTTCAATGTGTCCCATAAGTTTGGGTATGTTGTGCCTTCATTTTCATTGAGTTCTAAGAAGGCTTTAATTTCTTTTTTTATTTCTTCCCTGACCCAGAGGTCATTGAGGAGAGAGTTGTTCAGTTTCCATGTTTTTGCAAGCACTCTGTTGTTTTTGTTACTGTTGAAGCCTAGCTTTATTCCATGATGGTCTGATAAGTTACAAGGAGTGATTTCAATTTTCCTGTATCTGTTGAGGCTTGCTTTGTGACCGACTATATGGTCGATTTTGGAGAAGGTTCTGTGAGGTGCCGAGAAGAAAGTGTATTCTTTTGTTTTGGGGTGAAATGTTCTGTAGATATCAATTAGGTCCATTTGATTCATGACATCTGTGAGGTTCATTATTTCTCTGTTTGGTTTCTGCATTGTTGATCTGTCCAGTGGTGAGAGTGGTGTGTTGAAGTCTCCCACTATTAATGTGTGAGGTTCAATGTGGGATTTGAGCTTCAGTAGTGTTTCTTTAATGAATGTGGGTGGTCTTACTTTTGGGGCATAGATGTTTAGTATTGAAATTTCATCTTGTTGGATTTT
>CAJQZJ010033130.1:5668179-5684466 GCA_907164525.1 Lophiomys imhausi
TCTTCTTCTTCTTCTTCTTCTTCTTCTTCTTCTTCTTCTTCTTCTTCAGCATTATCATGTACATCTATGTAGACCTCAAATTCCCAATCTTCTTGCTGAACTCTTCTGAGTGCTGGGATTTCAGGCACAAACATTTATGTATGGTGTATATTTAAATATTTATAAGAGGGGCTACAGAGATGACTTGGGGGGTTAGTTACATGCTGGGCCCCTAAGTTTCTTTAATAGTTGCTGTGGTAACATATCCTGACAAATGCAACTTAAAAGAGAAAAGTTTCATTTTGACTCATGGTTTGTGGCAACAGAACATTATCAGAATCTCTCTTACTTTCCAAGGGACTGGAACATTGCTGGACCCCCAACCCAGAATTAGTAATTTGCAACAAAAGTGGAGACTGAAGGCAATCTTATAAAATGAACATCCATCTTAGATGTTGTATGCAACACCTTAAGGTCACTTAAGACTACTTATTTATACATAATGTTGAACACAACATTTGAATATTGAACAATAAATGATGTTTGAAATACTCTTTATTTGGGTTAATTGGGGTCAGTTTGGGGTCTATGACTTAATCATTTGTTTAAATGTTAGAGTTCTCTAAAGTATCTTTCATTCTTCCCCATGTGATGCTTTCTGTGCTGCTCGCTCATTAAATATAGAGCAAAGCCCTTTGTTAGGGACAGTCACAAACAGACAGACATGATGCAGGGATAGATTTATAAGACAGCCTTCAGGCAACACAGATTCCAAATCATACAACAGACAGCAAGAGTAGAGAAGACACAGGAAACATGATGTAGGGAATCTGGCTCACTCTTGGTTAAATGACACCACAGGGAAGTGCTTTGATTTCTTTCCTTAATGCAGCACCAATGTAACACTAGAGACTTGGAGTTAATCACTAATGCATTTAATCTACCAAACAGTTCAAGGACACACTGGCAGTATCTTGAGGCAAGTATTCACATGGAGTTTGCAGTCAGGAACAGAGACAAATGCATGCGGTTGCTCATCCTTTTCTCCACCAGCATGTCACCCATGGTGAGCAGGTCTTTCTACCTTAATTACTGCAACCAAGATAATCCCCCATGGGTATTTGCAGAGTCACAGCTCGTAAGTGGTTCTAGAGTCAGTCAAGTTGATAACTAGCACTATCATCCCTGCCGGTATGAGGACTGGGGTTCAGATCCCCAGCACCCATATAAGAAACAGCCAAGAGGGCTTGGTAGTCCACCTTTAATCCAAGCACTTGAGAGGTAAAGACAAGGAATCTAAGTTGGCTCGCTAAAAATGGGCCAGTTTTAGGTTCCGGGACAGACTCCACTCCAGTAAATAAAGCGATCAAGAAAGATACATATCAACCTCTGACATCTATATCTGTGTGCATACGGAGATACAGTACCCCTAGATGTGAACACACACATATGAATACACATGTACATAACACACACACACCACACACACAGTCTTTAAAAAATTATTTGAATAATAGCTCTAATACTTTGCAGACAAGTGGGGAGAGACTCCTGATTTCCTTGCATTGTTGAACTATGTCCTCCTCCTTAAGCAATGGGATCTGTCCTGCTCAGGATTGGTGGTGTTCAGAGTCAGGTGATTTCTATCTCTGGCTGTTTCTCCTTCAGTGATTCCAGTAACTCCTGAGCCCAGAGACCAAATAGCCTTTCCCATACCCTTAGGATCACCGTGTGATATTTTAAAAGAAACAGATACCTACTATGTATGGCAGCCCAAGGGCATTCTAACCTGTATTATCTACTCTCAAGTGATGGGGATGTAAGGGAAGGGGAACACAGACCCCAGGGACAGCCTGACCATGTCATTCATAAGATTAGCACCATTGTGTGGCGTTTATTAGACTCCAGCCCTTTAAGTGCCATTGAATAACTCGGTATCCTATTTCCTGATGCTTGATAGACAACTACAAAGCTGGCCAGCCAAAGATCTTAATTGGTTAGTGGAACACACATCTCATTCAAAGGCTGTTGGTAGCCACTATGGGGATGGGCATGAGGGTGGGGATATTTGGATGAAAGTTAGTTGTCAGCCTTACCCTAGTGGCTAACTCCAAAAGTACATTTTAAGCAAATGGTTCTCAGAGTGCTATATATGTGATACTGGAGTCTGGGGAGAATGAGAGACAGGAAGTGGTAGAGGAAATAGGAAGCAAAGAAAGAACATGAGGGCTAGACAGTGGTGGTGCATGCTTTTAATCCCAGTACTCAGGAGGCAGTGGCAGGTGGATCTCTGTGAGTTCAAGGCCAGTCTGGTCTACAGAGTGAGTTCCAAGGCAGCCTAGATACACAGAGAAACCCTGTCTCGAAAAACCAAAAACCAACCAGCCAACCAAACAAAGAGCAAACAAAAAACAAAACATGAGAAGGGGTAGGATGATGGTGATAAGACACATGCTGTGGGAATGGAGAGGCTCTCTTAGTGGATCATAGTAACCATAGAGATGGTAGCATCCCAGTTAGTTTTTTTTTTAAATGCTGAAAGTGAAAAGTAAAGACATACACTTTCCTCATGACCCAGAAGAAGCCATGGGACTGCAGGACAGAGTGTGACAGGGGAGGGGAAGTATGGTTATTAGATTCTCTTGCTGGGCAACAGTTACCAAGAAGATGAGCCAGTCCCCTACTGGCATGGGACACCCATGCCTTCAGGAAAACTCTACAGACTCTGAAAGGGTAATTAATTTGTTATAAAGTGACCATTGGTATCTTTGGAGATAAGAATGCATTGGGTTACTATAACAAAATAAAGTAGGCCAAATGTCTCATAAACAAATAAATTGACTAATTTTTGCAGTAGAGGTATTGGAAGAATCTATAGTTCATGCTACACAAGTGTATTACCAGTGAAGTATATCCCACATTAAGTTGCCCAAGAAGGCTTTGGACTTGCAATCCTCTAGCCTCAACCTCCAGTAGGGCTACAGGCCTGCACCATCAGGCTGTAGTTTTTAGAGTTATGGAGACTGGATGTCTAAGATGCCAAGGTGCCAGCTTTCTGGTTCATACAGCTTCCTGCTGTGCCCTAATTTGGTAGAAGGAGTAAGACAGGGTCTATGACTTTCTTCAGTTGGTATTAGTATGATGTATGATGGCCTCACCCCCATGGTTGATAATCTCAGGCTCTACCACCTCACATCATCACACTGTGAGTTGGAACCCTCAAAAGTGAAGCTAGGAAGGGGAGGACACAAAAGCTCAGTGCATATTAACAGAAGTTTTCTTTTAGGTTGGTCGCTTCCTCAGAATCAATAGGGAGAAAGTGTCCACTGGAGTTTTTCTTTGCTGAGAGTTGGTTTTTCAGGATAAAAATCAGAATAAAAATTGGTATCCTTAAAAATCAATTTTTAATAACTTCATATTTAAGACTCTTTGTAGATTTCCCTTCTGCATACATTTTCTTGCCTTGAGCCCAGTTTTATAGTCCTTTGAATCTTAAAAAAAATTAACCTCTGAATGAAAAGCCTCATTTTTTTTCTTGGCATTCTGGTTATCTTTTTCTTCTCATGGCCTGAGGCTCCAACAGTGTGGCCAGAGGAAGGGTCCAGAAGCATGGCTGTGATAAGGCAGCTTGAAAGGGGCAAGGCTTCATCTAAACATGAGCTTGGGAGGTGGCTTGACAGTTTTCCTGACCAGTAAAGCAGGTTGAAAAGTAGCCAGATCTCGCAGAGCTTCCTGTGGGATTTGGACTTTGAAGACTTCCAGAGGTTCCTGTGCTGAAATTTGCTGTGAGCCTTTTCCTGGGAAGCAAAGCCATGTCTACTTGCCATAGACAGAGCAACAACAGCACAAAGAGAGGATTCCATACAGGGCCAGCATGGTGAGCCAATGAATGTATGGGAGTTAAAAGAATTCGGGTGGCTCAAAGCAGCTACAATGCAAAAAAAAAAAAAAAAGTCCTACCATGGTGTGTGTGGACTGGCAGAATCTGCTACACTGAAGAAGCCCAATCCTGCCTATCTTCTGTGTCTTACATACCCTAGCATTTCCAAAGGCCATGTGTGGCTATGGAGTTGAGTTGGTGACTCTCTCCTTCCTTCTTCTATGAGGGAAGAACAACTTCATCACTGTAGTGGTTTGAATAGGAATGGTCCCATAGACTCCTGTGTTTGAATGCTTGGCCCATAGGAAGTGGCACTATTAGGTGTGACCTTGTTGGAGTAGGTGTGGCCTTGTTGGAGGAAGTGTGTCACTGTGGGGGAAGGCTTTGAGGTCTCCTGTGCCCTAGCTGTGCCCAGTGTGGCTCACACTCTCCTGCTGCCTTCAGATCATGATGTAGAACTCTCAGCTATGTCTCTAGCCCTATGTCTGCCTGTGTGCCACCGTGTTCCTGTCATGATGATAATGGACTAAATCTCTGAAACTGTAAGCCAGCCCCAATTAAATGTTTTCCTTTATATGAGTTGCTGTGATCATGGTGTCCCTTCACAGTAATAAAAGCCTAACTAAGACAATCACTGTTACTATGGTCATAGCTGCCACTGTACTGTTATGTTTATCTCATGACTATTACTGCCGACCAAGGACCTGTCAGTCACTATAGCATTTCTGATTCACAAAGGCCAATGGTCATGTCATGTCTAGGGCAAATAGGTCAACCAACACAAAGGCTCCGTCCTCACCATGTTGCTACTTGGAGGTGGTGGAGCTTTTAGGAGTTAGAAGCATCCTTGCAGGTGATAGGGGACCCTGTCCTTTCCCATCTCTCTCATTTTGTTTCGTGACTACCATGAAGCGAATAGGCCTGCCATGTTTCCTCCTGCCACCACGTGTACCCTCAGCAAAGGCGCCCAGGAACATAGGCAGTAAGTCCAAGGGACTGTGGCCTAAAACCTTTCGAAACTGTGAGACGGCCAACCTTTCCTTCGTATGCATTGATTGTTTCAGGTATGTTTTGTCATAGAGATGGAAAGCTGGCTCACATGCTTCTAGAAAGGTGGAAGTCCCAACAATTTGAGGTGTATCAGGAATCATCCAGAGGCTGCACACGGGCAGCATTGGTGCAGAACAGGGCACGGCCTGGTTTGCCTGTCAGAATACAAGGGCATTGATGGTGCTTTGCGGACACAGTTAATGGAGACACTCAGCTCTCTAGTAGCAACACCTGGAGAGACTGATGTGTGGAGAACAAAATCCTCATGCTCGTAGGCTGTGAAGAGGCTTGCTGTAGATAACACTATGACACGGAGGGGTAAGTGCTGTTTGAGGCCCCTCGCAGGGATGTCCCCCTGAGTGGTAGAACTGCAGCCATGTGCTACCTTGCCCAGCCCTATGCTTACTTTCTCAGACAGCTTTGCGGGGCTGTGATTTACAGGGCATACTAAGAGCCCGTAGGAAGTGTGTAACTTAACAGACAGCAGGGGGACGAGAGCTGTGCACAGGCATCACTGTAGTCAATTTTAACAGCCAGTTTTAGAATATTCTCATTGCCCATGATGGGACTCGGTACCCATGAATCATCAGGTAGCAAATCACTCTCCCTGTCCCGTCACTCAATAGCCACCAATTTACCTTCTGTTGCTCCAGATTTCCACATTCCAGATATTTGAGTGGAATCACGCAGCATTTGTCATTTTTGTGCCTGGGATTTTTTTTTTTTTTTGGTTTGGTTTTTTTTTGCAAAATGTCCTCAAAGTTCATCCATGCTGTGGTATGTGGCAGAATTACCTTCTTTGCAAGGCTGTGCTATTTCATAGTTCCATAGTTTCAACCACATTTATGCTTGGGTGGTTTGTGCCCTTTAGCTATGATTGCTGCTCTTGTTGTCATTAAAGGCGGTGTGAGGAACTTGAGTGTCTTCTTTTGGTTCTCTTCGATGAAACAGCTGTGTTGGGTGTGTGCTCTGTTCAGCCATTAATGGTGCTGTCAGACTTGCCATTGAAATAGTGTTTTGTTTTGTTTTTTAGTAGTTTTAAGTGTGTGTATGTGTGTGTGTGTAAGAGTGCACGTACTTGCCTATGCATGCACGTGTGGAAGCCAGAGGTGTGGGTATCTTTCTCAGTTACTCTCCACATTATTTTCTTGAGATAGGATTTGTCACTGAACCTGGAACTCACTGACTGGCTAGGTTGATTGGTCAATAAACTTCTGAGATCCACGTGTCTTCCCTCCTTCCTACAGTGCTGGGGTTTGAGATCCACGTGTCTTCCCTCCTTCCTACAGTGCTGGGGGCTGGTTTTATCTGGGTGCTGGGGATCTGAATTCAGGTCTTTGTGCTTTTGGGGCAAGCACTTTGCTTGCTCAGCCGTCTCCCCAGTGCTTTCATGTGGTTTTATTGTAAAGAAATAGGTAGAATGTCCTTTCAATGCTCACCATCTGTCTTACTTTTCAGATAGTAATGGTCAATGCTGAGATGAACAGCTTCTTTGATATCTGTCCTCCTGCCCAATCAAGAGCAGGAAAAAAAATGCAGAAAGCATTTTTATGTGCAATAAAGGCCAAACTATGAGAAAAATTCCTACATAGTCATATTAAAAAACAATAGGGCATTTTCATGGAGTACTGAGCATGCTGTAAGCTTAGGGATAGTTATGACTTCTACAGCCATGCTTGCTCCCTGACACTGAAACACAGCAAAATGAATTTTTTTGGAAATACTTGAGAAACAACTGCCCTGAGAATCTTAAATGTAAATCTCGACATTAAGTCAGTCGTCTCTTTCCTTGCCCCTTGAATCATTTATTTAAGTGGCAATAATAAAAGATGTCAGCAATTCAATCGTGAGCTCTGGGACAAATTTCTATGTGCGCTGACCTTTAAGTGTTCCGTGCTGACACGTGAGTTGTTCCTCCCATTTCCTGTGAGATACAGCATGGCTGAGGGGTCAGGCACACTAATGATAAAATTACCATTTACTCTTTACCTGGCAGACCCAGTGCCTGACATTATAAATGTAGGGATCCCTTTACCAGGAGCTCTTCTGCTCTATGGGAGATTAGACCACAGCACAGGAGATCTAGGAAGCATCAGAATTCGTCCCCCCCTCCCCTTTGGTGTTTCTCTGAGGGATGTTCTCCTTTTCATTTAGTCTAGAGAATGTACGATCTGTTCTTTGTGATGTGGGCTGGGCTGGGGTTGCAAAGAAGACTGCTTTTGTCAGCTCAGCTTCCGGACATTTTTGAAGCCTGGATCTTCCTCCCCTCTTCCTCTGAAGCTTCAAGCATCTGTGGCTTTGGTTGATGATCTAATTTCATCTGTAACAGCAGCCTTCTTCCTGATGATTCCAGGGGTGTGGTAATTCAATACTGGGAATGGGAATTAGCTTAAACAATTAGCAGATTCAGTGATGATTAACAAGGACACTCACTTCAGGTTGTGGAAAGCAATTGCCAATCCCAAAGGGGCAGTGGCCATAGAAGGGCGTTGAAGAAGACAAGTATGGGCAAGTTACATAAAACTCATGACAACTGACATCAGCGTCAACACAGAAAAGCATGGATCACACCTCAAAGAAGGAAAGAAGGTTCATTTAGAGCCAGATACGAGGGACCATGCCTAGGAACACAGATCAAGGTTATCCCAAATTCCATGTTCTAGTGTGGTAATGGCTTTATGAAATTCTGTGGTAGCACAGCCGGGGTCACAAACCAACAGGCTTTTCAAGTGCATTAGTGGACACATGGGGCAGGTGGGTTATAGCAAAGCAGAGGAGCCCTGGCTACAGACCTACAATGATATTTGATGACAGTTTTAGCTTTGGGGTTGGTGGAAGCTTACATCATAGTTGTAGGATGTTAGGCCACACACAGAAGGGGACAGTGGTTATTATATGGGTAGAGGTTGCACTAGGTAATTTTTAATTAGGCCCTGGACCTGCAACATTCTAATTTCTCCACATTGATTAATTCTTTTTATTGTTAAAATTTATAGTGAGACTTTCTGGACCCATCAGCATTTAAATAAAAACATAGAGACTTATTAATATTTATAAATGCTTAGGCCTTATAGCTTGACAGACTCTCAGCTAGCTCATACAAATTAGTACAATAATTAGTAAAATAGGCCTGAATAATCCTAGCCTATGTCCTGGTACATAGCCCATTCTTTACCTCTCTCTCAGCCCTGTACCTGTTCCTTCCTGTGTCACACTCTGGAAAACCTTCCTGCTTCTGATTCTTCCTCCAGAGACCCTTCTTCCCTTTCCTATCTAGCTATTGGCCATCAGATCTTTATTAAGCCAATTAGTGAGTGAGGAAGGTGAATGTTTACAAAATATGAGGCCAGTGATGGGCCATAAGAATAACAATACCAAAATCCAGCCAGTACTTGGCTCTCTGATGATACAGAATTAACAGAGACACACCTTCACACAGTGCACAAAAGATTACCTCAACAAAGATTCATTTTATTTTTAGTTATTGGCATGTTTATGTGTCTGTCTTGTGTATGTATACTTGAGTGTAGGTGCCTGCAGAGGCTAGCAAAGGGCATCACATGAACATATCCTGAAGCTGGAGATATAAGCAGTTGTGAGCTTCTGGAAGGTGGGTGCTGGGAACCAAACTTGGGTCCTCTTCAGGAGCAGTAAGAGCCCTTAGCCTTCAAGTCACCATCTCTCCAGCTACATCACTGAAGTTCTAATTGGTTAGTCAGCCCTGCGGAAAGTTCTATATAAGGTGGAGCTTCTTATTAGGAACTTATGTTCATACCAGCAAGCCAGCAAGATATATATTCTATTTCAATATATTGATTGGCTCATCTTGAATGTGCCAAAGATAGTGTAATTGTCTATAAGTAACACTTTACCTGAATATCCAGAAAATAGACTCATCTAAAATAAGAATAAAAATGAGAGTGCATATTTTGGCAAGATTCTTTATTGCATATTTGCTTTCTAATGCTGTAAAGAGTGGAGAACATGTGTGTAGGATGGTGGGAGTGAGGTGGTTGGGTGTTAGGGGGCATGAGGAGGAAAAAAGGAGAGAGAAAAGGAAGGGGGATGAACAAGCTTATTTCTGGCCTTTAGTCATTTTAGTGACTTGGTGGCATGCCCCTCACAGTCTCAGGTATTTGAAAATGTGGCCTCTGTTAGTGTCACTGTTTGGGAAGCTAAGGAACATTCAGGATCCAAAGGTTTTCCAGAGAAAGTATGTGACCAAGGGTTGGCCTTGAGAATTTATAGTGTCACCCCATTTCCAGTTCACACTCTCTACTTCCTGCGAGTGGGTGATGACGTGACCTGTCAGATTCCTGATACAGACATCAGGAAATTGGATTTCACTCTCTCTTGGAATTATAAGCCAAAATAAATGATTTCTTCCACACATGTCTGTGATCATGTTGTTTCCTAACAACAATAAAATGCAGCTAATACAGTCATATTAGAAGCTTTCCCAGAACAGGAAAATCCAGGTCCCTGTTGCTGAATAAAAGTGAGAGAGTGCCAGTTTTGGGTGCAGTGGGTTCTCCTGAATCCTGGCTATGTGTCCAACCCTGGAAACCATAGATGATTAAAAGGAGCTAAGAATGGGGTGACCCCCACTTCAGTGAAGGTATCTTGGACTCTGAAGTTGGATGGTGCTCTCATGGTGTGTTCACTGCTTATAAGAGCAATTTGTAAATTATGATAATTAAGACCTTGGGAAGTTTTTTCAGTCTATTCAGCTTGAACTTTCATACCTAACAGTTATCAAACATCATAAACCTTCACTCGTGAGATCTCATTAGAGATGAGTCCCAGGAAGGAGATAAAAATTTTTGACCACTTGCAGCATATTCAAATGAAAGGTAGTGCTAATGAAATTATTCTTATGTAATTAGATGTATTAAGTAATGTCCCAGGTTGGTTCCGTGCCATGGTTGGACTGCTAATTTTTATTCTTTCCAGGTAAAGAGCTATTTCTCTCTGAAGATTTGTGCCACAAGTAGCTTAAGAAGCAGGCTGAGTCTGGAAGCACTGGTGGCCTAGAAGCAGAACTCACAGTGGCATCCCCTTTAAGAAAATCAAGCCCTCCTGTCTACCCTTGCTCCAGTAAGCTGGAGTCTTGGAACAGAGAATGCAAGAAAGGACTTGCTTTGCAACTAACTCCCCAGTGCGAACCCAGCAAGCTGGCAGGGTCAACTTCAGCCTGAATAAATCTGCAGTCACTTGCAGTCTCAGCAGATCTTGTCCCCTTATCTATGTTTATTACTAGTTAGTCCCAATCAAAGAGATCAGAATCTCAGCACGAGTCCCATTTCCCCTTGACAAAGTGCGCAGCCACACACTCCGTCATTAACTTTCCCCTCCGCCCTAGGTCTTGTGCCATTACAGAATGAGAGAGTTGTATGTCTGATATTACTAAGGAATGGCCTGTCTTGGTGCTTGTCGTGACATCAGTGGAGTATGACTCAACGTGTGCAGGAAAGGGAGAAGGTAGGAAGCTGAAGCTGAGAAGCCTTAACCTTACCTTTACATTCTTTCATTTATTTCACTTAGATAAAAATACAATGAATGAAATAATTGGAGAAATCTCCCTTTACCCTTGATGACAGCATTACCCTATTGGAGTAGAAGAAGATGGGCTGCCATGGACTCCACTTTCTTCTTTCTTCCGTACCTTCTGTGCTGAGACCAACGTTCCCTTTCTGGTTCTGCGTGTAGGACACAGCTGAGGTTAAGTATTGCAAATCTTTCTCCATCTAGAAGCAGAAGTACCAACCGACATCACCTTTGAAGAGAAGCGGGTGTTGTCAATCTTGGCAACGATGTTCCTGGAAGCAGGCTTTGTTCCAAAGAATCATGTGTAAGTGTGTGTGTGTGTGTGTGTGTGTGTGTGTGTGTGTGTGACAGAGAGATAACAGTTTTGACATCTTAAGCAGCTAACAGGAGCAGCCTCTGAAAGAGCCCTTTCAAGATGAGTCCTTCCAATGTTGAACTTGGAACTAACTGCAGTTCCCCCCTAGGTGCCACCAGAGGAAGGTATGTGGGATACTTGTAGGTGTGGGATTTAGCACACTGAAAATTTCAACAAACTTGAACAAAGTTCCTGATTCTCATCAACTAACTATTTCTGACTCTGCCATTCCAAAGGCTAATGCATTTTGTAGATTGAGCAGAAACTGAAAAGGCAGCCTTCTTTGGGGATGAAGCTAACTCTGCCTCAGAAACTATTTATTGATTCTTCAGGTTCAGATCAACATAAATAATGCAAAAGGAAAGACATGCTGCTCAGAGTCCCCACAGCAGGAGGCAGGGGAGCAGACTTCCTTTTCACAGTGGCACTCATGTCAAAGCATTTCTGAAAATTAATCAATAGTTAAATAACTCAAGTGACAGATGGATCATTCTGGTACAGACCAATGTCTCTGAGATGTCACAAAATGAAAACACCAAAACACTGGGACACACATAATGCATTTTATTTGACATTACTCAAGCTCTTACTGATTCCATCATATTTAATTCATCTTTTCCTATCCGTCTCTGGAGATAGGAAGATAAAAGTAACCACAAAAGGAAATTTAGGCTTCACATTACAGTACTCACCTCTCCTATAATTTTATAGCAGAAAGTAACATTGTTCATTCCACATCAGTTTAAAAAAACTGTAGTAGGTTATATTTGAGAGGATTTTTATAGATCACAAAACACCCACTTTAAGTGTTATTTAATTTGTAACTTGATTTTTAGTTTTTTCATTTTTGAAAAGTTTTCAGTAAAGGTTTTAGTCTTGGGAATTTTGTCTTATGCAATAGGCTATTATCTACTTTTCTCACTTGTGTAATATTTCTCTTTTACTCTTCATAATTCTGTGTACATTGAACATGTCTGTGGAAACTCATACCCTGTCTTAGTCAGTGTTCTATCGCTGTGAGGAGATACCATGACTGGGGACTTGATTCCAGTCTCAGAGACTTAGTCCACTACCATCATGGCATGGAGTGTGGTGCGTGATGCTGGAGCCGTAGCTGAGGGTTTCACATCCTGACCCCAGGCAGGGGAGACTGAACCTAGCATGGGCTTTTGAAGCCTCAAAGTTCATCCCCAGTGACACACTTCTTCCACCAAGGTCACAACTTCCAACTCTTCTAATCCTTTCAAACAGGGCCACTCTCTGCTGACTAAGCATTTAAATATATGATCCAATGGGGGCCATTTTCATTCAAAGCACCACATAGCCTTTCTTTCATGACAGATCTATGGGAGAAAGATGGGTCAGAGTTCAAATTCTATGCATGTCTTTTACTGGTTGTGTGGTCTGAACAGGTTTCCTTGTCTTTAAGATTCCTGTTCAAGCATAAACAGGAATCAGGGAAGACTTTGTCAAGAGTGACTATGAGGAGGAAATGAACTGTATGTGTGGCTCTTCTAGTGCTACTTTCCAGCAGGGATGGATCGTCAGGGATGCTGTCACCCTAGGTGGAAGGCAGTGCTGCCATGCTGTATGGAAGGGAACGCTGTCATCCCTATATGGAGGATGGCATTGTCACCCTATGTTGAAGCTCTGTGATCCAAAACTTTGTGGGTCAGGGCAATTATCAAGATGCTGTTATACCTGTGCGGAATCTTCAATCCAGTATTTTGTATAGAAATCTTTAAAATTTTTTATTATTAATTCTTTGTGAGTTTCACATCATGCACCCCAGTCCCACTCATCTCCCTGTCCCCTCCTATCTACCCTCCACCCTTGTAACCTGTCCTCCAAATAAAAAACACACAAACAACAAAAATAAACAAAGCATAGAAAACATCTCATTGTGGAAGCTGTGTATCCCAGTGTGTCCCACAGTATATCCCTCTGCCCACACATCTTCACTTGCAGATGTCCATTGCAATGATTCATTGGTCTGGTTTGAGATCTCTGGCTTCTGTAACACCATCAAAATTGAATGCTCACCAAGAACTCCTTCCACTTATCCTGTTGTTGCCCTTTTGTGGGCCCCAAAAGTTCACAGACGATTTAGATTTTGGGGTGGCCAACTCAAAGCCCTAAATTTGAGCCTGGGTGGTAGCTGAGCTGGTCAGCCTGCCATCTCTCCCTTATCCACACCACCAGGGTGAGCTGTCCAGCACTACTCCTGCTAGCTCACCCAGTGTCACCACTGACAGGGGCCAGGGTCAGCTCTTGTGCTCTCATGCCCTTGGGGCGGGTTCACTGGTACCCATGCCTCCAGAGCCAGCTCCACTGTGATGCCCAGGCAAGGCACAGGTCCCACTCTCCCAACTGCTGCAGCCTGAGAAGGGCTGAACCAGCTCTCCCAATTACCACAGATGGAGAGGGCAGGAGTAGAGGGGGTGGGTATCACCCAGGTACTCTTCCACCTCTTGGCAGATGCTGTCCAGGCGAGGTGCAGGGCGAGGTCAGGACCCTCTCTCCTAAGTGCTGCCACAGGTGAGATATGGAGCCAGCTCTCCAGAGCCCTACAGCCAGTGAGGAGCGGGGCCACTTCTGCACATCCTCTGGACATCGGTCCCAGGCAGCTGCCCAGACCAGAACTTCACTATGGTCTCTGTTGGAAATATAAGCCATGGACATCGGCACTCACCCTTGCTGCTACATGGCCACGGACCCAGACAAGGCTCTCAGTAGTGGTAGCATGGGCTGGAACTTCACCGTGGCCCCAGGTGACAGAGCTGGCTATCCACAACAGGCTATTCCTCTTCCCCCTTACATCTATAGTCCCATCTCTCTCCATAATGCTCAAACTGCTCCACTTCTCTTTCTCTCCCATCTGTCTACATTGCAGTATCTTCTGCTGTGGACAGATGACATAGCTGGCGGGGTGCTCCTCTGTCTGTGCCCTGTGGCATGGGGACAAGCATACCTCTAGGTGTCTATGGCCCACATGTATGGCATGGCAGTGGGTGGGTCTCTGGATGTCTTCCTCCATCATTACTGCTTGCGTGGCTGCAGGAAAGGCTCTGTGTGTCCTCTGCCCCCAGGGTGTCTTTACCAGCCTGCACTGTGTGGCATGGTGGTTGGCAGGTCTATCCACAGAGAAATCTTGATCACAGAAGAGTGAAAAAAAATGTTAATAGTACATGTCCAAAATGATATCTAAGGTATTGGAAAAATCTTAAATTATCTTCCATCATTAAAGAAAAAAAGGATTTGAACAGTGATATACTCTTATGGTGTTGTAGTTTCATTTCTGTTGCTGAGATAAAATAACCTGACAAAAATCAATTTAGGGATAAAGAGTTTATTGGGCTTGCAATTTCAGTTTACAGTCCATCTCCAAGGGGAAGTCAAATCAGACATTTAAGCATCATAACTGTGGTCAAGAACAAAGAGACAGTAAATGCATCCATCTTTCCTTGCTTGCTATCAGTCAGCTTTCCCTTCCATGACACTATTCAGGACCCCTGCCTAGGGAATGGTTCTGCTCACAATGGGCAAATTCTTACATCAATTAATGATGAAGACAGTTACTCACAGAAGTGTCCACAGGCTAAGCTAATCTAGATTAATTTCTCATTTTGACTCTCTTCTCATGCAATTCTAGGTTGTGTCAAGTTGACAGAACTAACTCTAACATTTTTTTTAATTAAATACTTTATTTTTTTTTCTTCAAGTTACATCTCAGTAACAAACCCCTCCCTATTCCCCCTTCCTATCCCGCCCTTCCACCCTCTTCCCTCCAGAAGTTTCCCCTTTCAGTCCAACAGCTGGTTCCTTCTCTTATAACAGTAAGTATTATACAAAACAATAGATATAAATATGCCACATTTATGAGAGTAAATTGGCCCAGTATACCTTCCCAATGTTCAGTTTATACCTATTTGGCCCCTGACTTTAACATTCTACTATCTACCCAACTCCATGAGTTTAAAGGTCTATATGTGACTCAACATTCTTACTATCTTGCAACACACTTTTAAGAGTATCTTCTTAGATCTATAACACCCTCTTGATTCCTAAACAGTTCAAAATTTAACTATAAGATTCTATCTGTCTATTCTTCAACCACCTCAGAGACCTGAGAGGGATAAATATATTTGCTTATATAGGAAGTGCAGAGCCTGCAGCTTCCAAAACTAAGAAAGAACATACCAATGACTGCCTGGACAGTTCCCATTTTCTCTCCATACATTCCAGCATCAATCTTCAGGCTTTGGGTCCTGTTTCTCTGACAGACATTTGTTGTAGAGCAGGGATTATGAAGGACTTACCTACCCTGTCTTGGCAGAGTTAGGCTGTCGACTTCCCTGCTACCAAGTTTTGTCCTTTTTGGACAGCAGTCTGTCTGCAGTTGGTGCAAGGGGTTTTTTCATGCCAAGAGAAAGGCTTGCCACTAATTCAACCATCTTACAGTGGAGGTTCTTCGATGCTTATCTTCTACTTGGAGTAGAATAGGGGGTGCTGTCAGGCGCTGATATGTCTCGATATCAAAAAAAAATCTTGATTTAAGATAACATCTTTGAATGCCATATTCTGCAGATCTCTAGGGGTTTTTGAAGATGCCCTATCCATCTCTTGTACTTAGATAAGCAAATGTTGCTTGTCTCTTAGCAACTTGATTACTGGGTAGTTTAGAGAATATCTGTGATAGACTGTCATAGTAGCTAACAAAGAGACATGTTTGCATGACTAGGAGTTTGTTTTAACTATCCTAGACCGTTTTAGACGGTTGGTATCAAGAGGTCAGAGCTTCACATTTTATTTTTAAGTATCTCTAGGTATGATACCATTAGAAAGCGCTACCTTTAAATTTGTATCAATATACAAAGATCTATTCAATTGTGGTTAAATATACTCTTAATTATGTATCAATATACCAAGATCAATGCCTATGTAGCCCAATATAATCTTAATATTACGTCCATATGCAAGGGTCAATACCATTGTGGCCAACTATAATCTTAATTTTGTATCAATATACAAAGATCAATACCGATGTAATCCAATACAATCTTATTTTTGCACAATAAACAATGGTCAATACCACTTTAGCCAAATAAACTACTAATTTTGTATCAATATACAAAGGTATAAGGGCATATTCAATAATCTGCCCCTTCTTCTTGGACCTTCCTGTGCTATGTCTATATCTCATTTTTCTCAAGCCCATGCACTCCTACATAGGAGAGGAAGAAGGATACAGAAAAGGAAAAGTAGGAAGTCCCTGGAGCTAACCTCCAAAACCCATTAAGACAGGACCATTTATCAGCTTGTAGACTCTTCCCCTACATAACAGAGTTTTCAGTTATCCTTCAAATAACCAAAAAGATGGGCGGAGAAACACCCTCCCCACCCTCTGGGCATGGGACGTCGCTCTCTTAAAGTGACTTCCTGCTGATTTGGGTCGTAGTAGACCTGTTTGGGGCCC
>CAJQZJ010033130.1:5688685-5724572 GCA_907164525.1 Lophiomys imhausi
CTTCCCTGACCCAGTGGTCATCCAGTAAGGAGCTGTTCAATTTCCATGTGTGTGTAGGCTTTCTGTTGATTCTTTTACTGTTGAAGACCAGCTTTATTCCGTGGTGGTCTGATAAGATACAAGGTGTTATTTCAATTTTCTTGTATCTACTGAGACTATCTTTGTGACCAATTATGTGGTCGATTTTGGAGAAGGTTCCGTGGGGTGCTGAGAAAAAGGTGTATTCCTTTGTGTTTGGGTGAAACGTTCTGTAGATATCTGTTAGGTCCATTTGTTTCATGATCTCTGTTAGACTCAATATTTCTCTGTTTGTCTTCTGTCTTGATGATCTGTCCTTTGTTGTGAGTGGGGTGTTGAAGTCTCCCACTACTAATGTGTTGTGATCGACGTGCGCTTTAAGTTTTAGAAGTGTTTCTTTTACGAAAGTAGGTGCCTTTGTATTTGGGGCATAGATGTTCAGTATTGAAATTTCCTCTTGATGAATATTCCCTTTAATGAGTATATAGTGCCCTTCTTTGTCTTTCTTCATTAACTTCAGTTGGAAGTCTGTTTTGTTTGATATTAGGATGGCTACTCCAGCTTTCTTCCTGGGTCCATTTGCTTGGAAAACCTTTTCCCAGCCCTTTACTCTGAGGCAGTGTCTATCTTTTGTAGTTAGATGTGTCTCTTGTATACAGCATAAGGAAGGGTCTTGCTTGCGGATCTACTCTGTAAACCTATGTCTATTTATTGGGGAGTTGAGTCCATTGATGTTGATGGATATTAGTGACCTGGGGTTGTTATTTCCCATTAGTTTGGTATAGGCGGTGGTCCTGTTCCTCTTTTGGTTTAGTTGCTGATGGGTTTTCTATTCCCTTTGTTTTCTTGGGTGGAGTTTTCTTCTCTGGGTTGGGATTTTCCTTCTAGGATTTTCTGTAGGGCTGGGTTTGTGGGTAGATATTGTTTAAATTTAATTTTGTCATGGAATATCTTGTTTTCTCCATCTATGTTGATAGAGAGTTTTGCTGGGTAAAGTAGTCTGGCTGGGCATCTATGATCTCTTAGGACTTGTAGTATATCTGACCAGGCCCTTCTAGCTTTTATCGTTTCTGGGGAGAAGTCAGGTGTAATTCTGATGGGTCTGCCATTGTATGTGACTTGACCTTTTTCTCTTACAGCTTTTAATATTCTTTCTTTGTTCTGTACATTTGGGGTTTCAATTATTATGTGGCGAGAGGAGTTTCTTTTCTGGTCTAATCTGTTTGGTGTTCTGTATGCCTCTTGGATTTTTATTGGCATCTCTTTTTTCAGGTTTGGGAAGTTTTCCTCTATGATTTTGTTGAAGATATTTCCTGGACCTTGGAGTCGGGAGTCTTCTCTTTCCTCTATACCTATAATTCTTAGGTTCCGTCTTTTCAATGAGTCCTTGATTTCTTGGATGTTGTGGGTGAGAGATTTTTTAGCTTTCTCATTTTCTTTGGATGTTGTACTGATTTATTCCACTGAATCTTCCATGCCTGAGATCCTGTCTTCCATCTCTTGCATCCTATTGTTGATACTCACATCCGTAGTTCCTGTTCTCTTCCCTTGGTTCTCCACTTCCTCTTTTAACTCTGACTGTGTTTTCTTTATTGTTTCTATTTCTATTTTCATGTCTTGTATGGTTTTGTTCGTTTTGTACATTTCCTTCTCCAGCTTGCTTGTTTTTGTATGAAAATCTTTCATGGCTTTTTCCTTTTCCTGTTCAAGCTCTGTCACCTTGGCTTGGAGCTCTTTAATGGTGTTGTTCCTTGTTTTGATTTGTAGAATTGTGGTTTCTTTGAATTCCTTCATAGATTTAAGTTCTTCTTGCAGGGACTCTATCACTTTCCATACTGCAGAATTGTCAATGTTTTCATGTGTTTCTGTTGGTGTGTGGTCATCCGAATTGGATGAGCTAGGGTGGTTCTGCTTTGTTGCAGTCATAATTCCTTGATTTCTATTTTTTTTTGACCTTTCGCCATTGGATGCATTTAGCTGTCTGTTTTCTGTGCTTGGAACCACAGTGGATGATTTGGTGCAGGGGACGAGTTACTTGGCTATCTGTCGTTGCTTACAGGGGGATTTCAAGGTCACTGTGATTTTAATGGCCAGAGGCACTGTGAGCTGGTGCAGCCTATTCCCAGGTTGTGAGTAATGGACCAGGATTGTTTCACTGCTCCCAATTCAGACTTCTCTGTGTTGAACTCTGAGTTATCAGCCTGTAATGGTTCTGATGGTATGGGCCTGTTTGCCCAGGCACAGATTCTGTGGCCTTTGTTTGTCATCCTGGAGGCTGACAGGGTCTGGCTCCATACCTGATATGTCTGGATTTTCCAGGATACAGCTATGGTCCCGATTTCTGGTTTCTCTCTAGTCTTCTCGCCACAGGGGTGGACCCTGTGCCTGATTCCCTTCCTGTCTGCACCGCCACGGGTCCCGTGGGTACCCCAAGTCCCGGATCCTCCGGCTGCCTGAGTGCACCTCTCGTCCCAGCAGCTCCGCCGTGGGTGCACGGACCCCTGGCCCCACCCACGCCTGTCTCTCTCCCCAGATGACCTGCCGTGGACTGGCGGGGATTTGGCCCTGCCAGCCATTCTCCCTCCCCAGCTGCGCTACCGTGACCGCCTGCCTTTGTGTTCCCAGCTTCCCGCGCTCTCTTGGAACCTCCTGCCCTCCGCTTCACGAGCGGCTGCGGACCACCCGCTGAGCCCCCTGTTTGTTCCTTGCTAAGGCTTCCACTATTTCGCAACCTTTTCTAAGTGGGTATAAGTTCAACCTGATGTGTGGGGAGCCCAATAGGACAGCGATCTATGGCCAAGTGGACCCTGATTCTGCCTGCTGTAAGTTGGGATCGATCTTACCAGGCGCCTCACCAAATGGGAGTTCCCGAATCCTAACTCTAACATTTAAAATTGTTTTAATATTATATATACAATAATCCTGTGACTCCTGGAACCTAACCATGCAGCATAATTTAAAGTTTTCCATATTCCATGTGTCCTTAGTGGAGAGAAGTTATTTCATTAGTGTGTCCAACTAAATAATAGTTATAAATCATGTTTGGTTAATGTTGATAATTATGATGTACAGTAGAGAATACCTGCTTATGTTTAAATTTTCTTTGTAAAGTTTCTTGACCTTTAAGACAGGTGGCATTTATGAATGTCACATCATTAGTTAATGGGGTGTTGGGGCTGGATATGCACTGTCTGTCCCTATAAAGTCAGGCTACATTATCAATATAAAATCCCATATACACAAAAGATTACATCTCACTCATGTTATTTGGAACCACAGAGTATGAAGGTGGTTAAATAAAAAAGTTTTATTCAGGTGGTGTCTCAAAGGCTTCCAATGAGGTTTGTGATTTTTCCTTGGTTGATATGCAGACATTTTGACTTTTATTACTACATGCATGCTGTGATTTCGCAGGGTCAAGAGCAAAGATTATGAGTGAGTCCATGGTGACAGAAGATTAGATGAAGGATGGGACTTGTACAACTTACTCACCCATGCGGTCAGCCCTGAGATGTGAACTGTGTTCCCTGTGGTCATTTTGAGACCAAGGCAGTCTGAGACTATCACATCGTTGCATGGCCACACTTAACTTCGGTACAATCTGGGAAACACTCTGTCATCATTGGCTTGAAAGACAAACTGGAATGACTGGTAAAGTGAGCTGAGGGTTACCTCTGACTTGTGTTTTGTTTTTGTGATGGAAGGATACATCCAAATGAGGAGTTTTTCCTGGGTGGAAGACAGGCCAGTCCCAATCATTGACATCAGAGGAAATGGACAGTCATGCTGTATTGTGCTGTGGTAGATGCTTTTGTGTACTGCCTGCAGACAGCCTCAGCACTTAGAGTGCCCATCCTTTTAAGAAATAGAAAGTCTGGCTTTCTGCCCACACCACGGACAGACTGAGAGTGCAGACAGAGTACCCTTCACTCTGAAATGTGTTTAGTGGCAAGGATTCTCCAATTTCAGGATGCTCTATAATGACTGAAAGCTACTCATCTATCCTCCCCAGAGATCCCTGAATCAGCAGTAGTCTGAGGTGTTCTGGTGTTTGCCTAGGAATGATATACAGAACAACAAATACCCTCCAGCCTGTCCTACCACCATTAGCTCATGTGATTGCATAAGCTGAAAAGCTCAAACAGCTTCAGCAGACAGGCAGGTGACATGAAGAGTGACACCAATGGGGTGTCTCTGGTCTTGAGTCAAAAGACCCCAGAACCAGGAGAGTGCAGCTCCAGGTTGTGAAGCCAAAGGATTAGCACTAGAATCTAAGCCTGAAGGAAATGGAAGGCCAGTGTCCCTGGATGAAGATTGGCAGATAGAATCATTTCTTAGTCATGTTGGATAGGGTTAGAACCGCCACCTTGGGGACATCAATCTGTGTTACCTAGCCTAAGGGCTCAAATGTTAACTGTTATGATGTGGATATGAAGTGTGTCTCCCCTTTTACCACCTAAAAAAAAAAAAAAAAAACAAAGAACAAAAAACCTCATACATTGAAGGCTTGGTCTCAGGGAATGGATCCAGTCACTGAGAATTAATTAGATCTTGAGGCTCTGCCCTAATTGACAAAGTCAATGAGATGGATACACAATCTGGGGGGAATGCCAGAAAATTTCCAAGGTGGAAGTCGGTCACACAAATGGCCTTGGCGTCTGTGCATCCCTTCCTCTTTCTTTCTATACTTCCTGGTTGACACGAGGTAGCATGCCTATGAGCAGGAGTGTGCAGAGTTCCAGCTGGCACAGGGAAGAATCCAGAAAGAGAAGAAAATCCTGAGGACTTCAGCCAGAACCATTAAGTACCACCGAGCTTCTTACAATGTCATTTCATTTATTGTAAATGGGATGTGTGAAATTCTGGCAGGCACTTGCAATTTAGACCCCATTCCTGAGGGAGTCCCACTCAGGGCCTTTATGTAGGATTTATTCTGAGCCTTTCCTCACATATGGACTCTTGAACATGTTAGGTAAATATACATCTGTGCTCAGAGATGCAGTTCTAGTACCTCTAACTCAATGAGCCACTTTCCGGCTCTGGTACGGCCTAATGTCCCCACTGCTGCAGCAGCACCTTGTACTGTCTTGTTCCTCATCCTCTATGCCCTCTGTCTTCTCCCTTGTGCCCTCACAAGCTCATTCTGCTTTACCAGTTAGGTTATTTTCTGGGAAACAAGGAAGGCTGTGTGGATGGGCAGACAACAGAATCGTTACCCAGATAACTCTTAAGAATGACAGGATGGTAAAGGTCCCTGTGCTTGGAGTGAAAGAGGAGGAAGGGGGACTGGGAGTTTAGAAACAGGCTCCTCTCAGGATGTGATGGCATGATGTAAAGGAGAGAAGTGTGCTCAGCCTCTCCTTCGGCATACCCCTGGGCTCACTTTACGGAGGGACCTACTTCTGAAAGTGCCCATGTTTCTATATTCCATAAGAGGGGCTTGCCTGAAGGAAGAGCAAGAGTTGAGCTAGGACTGTGGCTTTCTTTCTGGTGAAGAGTTTCACAATGCTGGCTGAGGGGACAAGAGATTTCACCCCTCACTGTGGCACTGCTTGAAGCTCCTTCAGCTGGTCTACAGGCTGATGAGGACAGACACACCTCTTTCCTCCTTCTTATCATTTTTCTTTTTCTAACTAGAGCCCATTGTTTTATATGACTGTGATACAAGAACTTATAAAGTGATTCAAGAAAGCATATATTCTTGAATGAAACAGATCATTGCCAACATTTCTTCTCATTCTCCTTTTTATGCTTAAAAAAGACATTCACAATATGGTGAATGTTAACTTTTCTTACTTGATTTTCCTGCTACATATTTTATTGAATTACTAAATGACGTCTATAACCATGACTTTAACATCTTTTAATACGGAGATGTATTTCTTAGCCTTCCCCATTTATTCTGTCTAAAAGAGATACAGAATTGAGATACCATAAGATCCACTTGGAAATCTCTCTGAATCTCTATTTGTCCTTTGAAATATTGGGCAGTGTAACTTAATATATTTCTTATCTATTTATAAACATTTCTTATATATTTATTATTTATTGGTTACCCATAAAACACTGAACTACCAATGCCTATTACTTAATAGCTATAACTTTAATTTCTTCTTAAAATGATATTAATATCACTAAAATGATACAGTGATATTCTTAGAAGGATAAGGTCCATGCAGGGTAACCTGATTTATGACAGTCCCAGCAGGCAGTTCCTTTTAAGCATGGTGTCCATTGGGCCGAATATTGCCAATTCTCAAGGCCAGTTTATAAAACGTCTGTTCCAACTGCTAAACCGAGCTCTGATCAAATGGCTTTCAAACCCTGTTTGCCTAACTCACTCTTCTGGTGCTCTGGAGCCTTTAACAAATTCTCTCTCCTGCAGTCCTGTTCTTTCTTTCAACTGACTATCATTAGCAGTTTTTCTGATTTCTTCTTTTTTATAACCGGTTTCTTCTTTTTTCTTCCAACTGATTTCCTCTTGCAGTTTGTCTAGTCTCTTAGCCACGCCCCTTCAACAGGGCAGTTCTTAGCCACACCCCTTCAACAGGGCTGTTCTTAGCCACGCCCCTTCAACAGGGCTGTTCTTAGAACTATGGTCTCAACTGCTGTCTCCATTTTAACAGCTAAAGGGACACCAAGCCTTATCTGTTTCCAGATGCCAAGCTGAACTGCATAATGATTTACTAAGTAGACCTAATTTCTACCACATATCCTCCTTTCCATTAAATAATTTTTCTCTAATATTCTGCAATAAAAATCATAAAATTACATATACAATATAAATTGCTAATACACAATACATATACAAAATAATCATAACTTTCTATCAATATATAGATAGTAATATTTACATCTTTTGACAATCAAAATATATTAAAGCAAGATATAAATAAAACAATTTTAATCTCCTACCAATATACAAGATAAACTCAATGCCTGGGGTGTCCTGTATTTAGACTTTGGACATAGCTTGTGATTTTTGTTCTTGTTTGTCTTGACTACATTTTTCCCCTCTGGTTGGCTGATGGATGATGGTTCATATTTTTTGCTGCAGGGCCTCTAACTGGTAGGCCCCTCCCTTCGTTTCCCTGCAAGAGGTTACCTCTGACATCCCTTTTGGATCTACAATTCCAGGACCAGTGTTTTCCATTACCACAACAACTACAAAATCCTGGAGGCCTTGACCTTCCATTGTTATTAGAAACCATTCATTCCATGTTATGACAGTCAAGATACCTATCATTTTGAGCTTTGAAATCAGTTCGAGCTCTTGAAGTTGTAGCCATACAATCTTTTTGAAAATGACCAAATTCACTACATTGAAAGCATCAGTTAAAACCCCTAGCAATGGCTTGTCCTATGACATTAGCCTGATATTCTTGAGGATTAATATCATCAGTTGTTTCTCTTATCCAATCGTCTATTGGGGCTCCTTGAGCCTTTAATGGTCTAATTACCTTTTGACAATAATCATTGGCATTTTCAAACACCAAGGTATTTATTAACTCCTGTCTGGCATCAGGGCTTAATACAGCTCTTTCCTCAGCTGAAGTCAACCTGTGTAAATTTCTCCAGGGCCTTGCATTATCTTAGTACAACTTTATACCAGGCCCTGAAAGCTGTATTATGGCATTGTTTCAGTGCAATGTTATCCATATGGATTTGTTCCCTTGAGTCAGCATATTGTCCCTCACCAAGCATCTGATTGGTTATGACATTTATTCACCTTGTTATATTTTGTTGTTCTAATTTTGTAGCCTCATGTCTCCACCATGAAACCACCATTGGAACTTCTGGCTACCTTCTAGCACAGCTGATACTGATCACTTCCAATCTTGGGGAATAACTCTATTCTGCATTGCCCATTTGCTTAACAAAGGATGAATGCATACCATACAACACAATAGACTTCTTGAATCACTTTAAATCCAACATGTCTATTGGATACCATGTTATTTCCTGATTTATATCAGGCCTGTTTTGGTAAATCACTGGAAAAGCTAATGGTGCCTGTGGAGTATCAGGCAGCTCCTCTGGGGTTGCACTGGTTTTACCATCTTCTGTTGCCACAGACGGCGGCTGTGCTAACCTGGACACAAAGGTGTGTTGGTCAGGACAAGGTTGCAATGTGCATTGCAGCCCTGCCTGCTTCCCTGTTTCATCCTGTGCCAAATTCCCAATTTCAATCTGTAACCTTGACTGGTGATTTTTATTTTCCTCATCCTGCATTTGCAAGATTTCTAGTTGTGAAGCCATGGTATGGTTCACTTTTTGATAATCCAATAAAGGAGGAAAAAGAAAACAGAATAACATATCCCTCTTGGCTGAAATTCAGCGACAATAACTGCCGCTTTGTTGACAACTTCTGTCATATGCTCAAACCTGTATTTCCTCTACTGCTTTAAAAATCAAGTTACCCATGCCTAAGTGATGTTGGGTGCCACCCGTAACAGGAATATTTTTATTTATAACCACATCTTATATTTATTACTACCTAACTAATACTTATAACTTTAACTTATTCTTAAATATAGTGATATGCCTAACGTGGGTCCATGCAGGGTCACCTGACTTAGACAGTCCCAGCAGGCAGTTCCTTTTAAGCTTGGTGTCCATTGGGCCGAATATTGCCAATTCTCAAGACCAGTTTATTTCATCCACCAAATAGTGGCCAGTTTATAAAGTGCCTGTTCCAACTGCCAATCTGAGGGCTGCTCAAATGGCTTTCAAACTCTGCTCACCTCATGTCGCGTCCCCCCTTGACCAGCAAGGAATGACGCAACTCACAAAACTCTTCTCCAGCAGTTTATTCAGGTCCCTTGAAAACAGTCTTCCGAATAATGGGGCAGACCCAACCCACAGGCTAAATACTAAATGAACAGCCAGTCAAGTAAAGCCAAGTGGTGCTATCTTAGAGGCCCATGTATGTGGAAGCAAGCCAGATCAGCGGTCTATGCCAAATATGAACTTATTATCATAGAGAGCGCTCACCGTCGGGCTGGTGGAAGGCGGAGACCAGCGCCATCTTTAGGGCGCGGCACTTCGCAGCTCTCTACAACCTCACTCACTCTCCTGGTGCTTTGGAGCCTTTAACGAACTCTGTTGAGAGAAGGTCTAATATTGTTTCTGATACACTGAATTCAATGCTGAGATCTGGTTACTGCCCCTTCTTAGGCATTTTCTTGATTGGTTAATAAAAGTTGCTTATGGCCAATTAGCTGGGCAGAAAGAGTATAGGAAGGTGGGACTTCCTCAGATCAACAGGAATTCCTCACACACAGAGACTCTTTCCTCTTTCCGCTGGGAGACACAGAAGGAGAAAGACATCTGGAGAGAGAAGTCTAGAAGGTACTCACAGGCACATGTTGGTTTGGGGTTAACTTAGAGTAGCTAATTGAGAGTCTGCCCAGCTAAGGGCTAAGCGTTAAAATATTAAAAGGTCTTGGTGTGTTTAATTATTGGGGAAAAGACTGCGGCAGCTTATAGGCCCTCAGTCCAAGCAGTCCCGGGCTGTTGGATTCCCAGACTTCCCTTGAGCCCAGGAGAATCTCCCGCCAAGCTGCCGGTAATTCTACCGGCCTAATATAACAACTTATATTAATTAACAGAGTTTGTTTAGGTTATAGGTGGTGTAGGCCACCTTTGGTCCTGGGGCTCTTTTCTCCAGGATAAGTTAGGCAACCAGTGAAGGCACTCAGGCCAGGCTGTCTGCTCCTCTGCGAAGCCACCGGCTACTCCATCGGCCACTCTACCGGCCTAATATTACAGTTTATACTTACTAATAACTACATTAATTAATTAATTTGCAGTTTTCAGGTGGCGCACAATGTGGGGCATTATGGGTAATTTTATTTTCAAAACTATAGAGAAAACTGCAGATTTTGAAACTATGATGCCAGTTGTTGACAATATGGCAATGTTTACTGCTGACCTCTACACTGTTTTTCAATCAGACCAAATGTTTTATGCTGTTTACTTTTTTAATTTTATTGGTTTGTCATAAGGAAGACATCTGTTACACAATTAAAAATTATGGAAATGCAGATTGAGGAGCTTAAGCAAATTCTGGCAGGGCAGGTGACTGGAACTGAGAAAACAGCAAGTTCTTTTCTAGCTAGGTCTCCACAGTCACCGCATGTACCAGTAGAAAAGCCACCGCGTGTGCCAGTAGGAAACCAGGTAGGTAATGGTGCTAATGTGGAACCACGTGCGCCCCCAGAGGAGCTGCGTGGTACTGCACAATCACCATCAGCTTTTCCAGTTATGTTTCAAATTAGGCCTGATAATAATAACGGTCAACTCCATCAGGAATTAACATGGTGTCCAATAGACATTTTGGATTTAAAAAGATTTAAGGGGTCTATTGTCTCTTATATAATGCACTCATCATTCGTTAAGCAGATGCTAAATAATTGGGCTATACAAAATAGAATCATTCCCCAAGATTGGAAGGGACTGATATCAGCTGTGCTAGAAGGTAGCCAGCAATTACTATGGTTGTCATGGTGGAGACATGAAGCCACAAAATTAGAGCAGCAAAATATGGCAAGGGGAATAAATATCACAACCCACCAAATGCTTGGTGAGGGACCTTATGCTGACATACGGTTACAGACTCAATTTGAAGATGTTGTCATCGAACAATGTCGTGTTGCAGCTCTGAGAACCTGGAATATGGTGGCTGAGGCTGGGAAAAGGTTTACTTCATTTACCAAGATAATACAAGGTCCTCAGGAAACCTTCTCAGACTTTTTAGGGAGATTGACTTCAGCTGTGGAGAGAGATGTAGATAACCCTGATGCCACACAAGACTTGATAAATGCCTTGGCATATGAAAATTCAAATGCTGAATGTCCAAGGGCAATTAGGCCATTGAAAGCTCGAGGAGCCCCAGTAGATGAATGGATAAGAGAAACAGCTGATATTGGTTTTCAAGAGCATCAGACTAATGTCATAGCACAAGCAGTTGCTAGGGGTCTTAATGAGTGCTTTAAAAATGGTGAACTTGGTAATTTCCAAAGATATCATAAGGCTGAATCCTCCAGAACTCAAAATGATAGGTGCCTGGACTCTGCAGAACATGGTCGTAGAAGGGAATGAACAGCTTTTAATGGCAAACATGGTTGTAGAAGGGAACGAACGGCTTCTAATGGCAATAGAAGGTTAAGGTCTCCAGGATTTTGTACTCGTTGTGGAAAAGGTAAACACTGGGCCCGGGATTGTAGAGCTGAAATGGATGTCAGAGGTAACCTCTTGCCGGGAAACAAGGGGAGGGGCCTACCGGTTCAGGCCCCCCAAAATAATATGAACCGTCATCCATCATCCAACCAGAGGGAAACAGACAGGCAGGAAGAACAAAATTAACTATTTCTGATCTTTTACAGGCTACTAAAGGTACTACAGTTTTAGATTTGACCACAGATCAATCTAAAACATTATCCAAAACAAGTGAATGTTATATGTTAACCACTGGTATCTATGGTCCTTTACCATCAGGGACAATAGGATTAATATTTGGAAAAAATGGATTAACTTGTCAAGGATTCTTTATTCATCCAGGTATTATAGATGGAGACTTCAAGGAAGAAATTAAAATTATGACATCCATATGGAAAGAGATGACAATTAATGCAGGGGACAAAATTGCCCAACTGCTGCTGTTTCCTTACACCAAGGGCAAGGTTGTTCCAATAGACAGAACAGGAGCAGTCGAAAATAGTGGAAAATGTGTGTATTGGCAAACAATGGTGAGTGATACGAGACCAAAATTAAAAATACAAATGAATGGTATTGAAATAGAAGGATTGCTTGACACAGGAGCAGATGTCACTGTCCTCTCACATGAGCTTGGAATCCAAACTGGCCACTTCAAAGGGTTCCTACACATTTTATAGGAATTGGTAAATTATCACATGTAAAACAAAGTGTATGATGGCTTAACTGTGTGGGACCAGAAGGGAAAACAGGGAAGTTGAGACCTTATGTGGCTGATGTACCCATAAATTTATGGGGAAGGGATCTCTTACAACAATGGGGTACTCAAATTCATATTCCTGCAATGCCAGAAATAACAAATGATGAAATGATGGACACAACTGCAAGCTATATCTAGTGTCCAAACACAGGACACCCCAGGTATCGAGTTTCCAAATTTATACTAGGGGCCACTGCTGAAATTCCAACACCCCTACCCTTGAAATGGCTATCAAATAAACCAGTGTGGCAAGAGCAGTGGCCCATAACAAAGGAAAAAATTGGAGGCTCTTGAGCAATTGGTAAAAGAACAGCTGGAGGCTCGTCATATAGAAGAGTCTACCAGCCCATGGAATTCTCCTGTGTTTGTGGTAAAAAAGAAATCAGGTAAATGGAGAATGGTAACAGATTTAAGAGCTGTGAATAGAGTAATTCAACCAATGGGTCCTTTGCAGCCTGGTATGCCTTTACCTTCTCTATTACCAAAGTCATGGCCTTTAATAGTAATTGATTTAAAAGACTGCTTTTTCTCAATTCCATTGCATAAGAATGCTAGGGAAAGGTTTGCCTTCTCTGTACCTACTCTTAATAACAGTAGGCCAATCAAGAGGTATCATTGGAATGTACTTCCACAGGGTATGTTGAATAGTCCAACTCTGTGTCAATATTTTGTACAAAAACCATTAGAAAAAGATTAGATCTGATGGTTTTCATGATATTCCAATCTTTTATCCAGGATGGACAGACTTTATGGGGTTCATGATATTCCATTCTTTTATCCAGGATGGACAGAGTTTATATTCCAATCTTTTATCCAGGATGGACAGAGTTTATGGTTTTCATGATATTCCAATCTTTTTTCCAGGATGGACAGAGTTTATTCAACCTAACATACTGCTTCAATCACTGTTTTCTTAAAAACTTTGCATGCAAATCATTTTTAAAAGCGCTAGTCCAAAAAATGATTGATCTTACAGAGACTGGACAATAAAAGCTATAGATAACTTTCCCGGGAATTGGCCAATATCTCAATTTTTGAAGGGTACCTGAAAATATTTACACTCCATTCCCAAAAGATGGGTTGGAAGTTTTTTGTGTGTGTTATGTGTTGTGATTGTTTGTTGTCTGGGATGAATGGATATATGTTATGTGTTGTGAATTGGATTTGGGGATTTTCTTCTTTCCCTCACTCTATTTTTTGTCTCTTTTATTATTAAAAACTTAAGATTATTTTGTTATATTAATAGAAATTGATAGAAATTTAAGATTTTTTGTTATAATAGATATTGATAGAAAGTTACGATTATTATGTTTTATATACACTTAAAGATAAATTTTAGTTTCAAATTTTCAAGATTTCTTTTGAAAAATAAAATTGTTTTTCTTCTATTGTCCAAAAGACAATTTGCCCTAGGAAAGATACTACATGCCATCTTTTTATGGCATGAATGGAGACTTACAAATGTCTTTCTTCTGTTCAAAGAACAGGAAATATTCCTTCATTGATTTGTGCATCCTGCACATCCAATGCATTTTGGTGATTGCAGAACTATGTGTTACTTGTGAGAAATTGTATATTTTCAGAATGGGACCTGAGTCCACGGAAGACAAGACAAGTAAAGCCTCATAGATTGCCTCAAAAGCTGTTTCCTCCATAATCTATCTGCATCCAGAACAACTTCAAACAGCCTCCTGAGATGGCCCAGCCTCAAGGACTGTTCCAGACAGGACATCAATGGACTCCTGAACTTTCCTACCAAAGTCCAGCTTCGAACTACAAATTGCTCAGAACATTCAAATAGCTGAGCACCTAGAGACTGGACAACAAATGTTACAATTTACTTGCTTAACCATTTTTTCCTTTTATTTGGGCCCCTAAACATGTTTTCTGCGTCCCAATTCAGCATGAAGAAGTTTTAAGAGAGCGACGTCCCATTCCCAAAAGGTGGGATGGATGATTCTTTGGATAGATGTCATTTAGGGGGAATGGTTACAAATCGTTATATGGTCTTGTTAAGCAAAGTGTAGGAGGTTAGGCTCAGGGATTTCTTTCTCTTTATCCTTCTTTCTCTCTTATATAGGGGGAGAAGACTTGAAAAGAAAAAAGAGAGGAAATATGGATATATAGTATAGAATTGATAAAAGGGTAGATTATTGAATCTACTCCTATATTTTTATATTGATACAAAATTAAGGCTATATTTTGACTAGGTATTGTACCTATATAATTCATAAATTTGCAATGTGAAGTTCTAGTCCTTTTGACAGTAACTATCACAAACTGTCATATTTCTTTTTGGAAGCTGCTTTCCTATGCTTCCTACTCAAATAATAACTTTATCTCTCCTTATGTCTTTGATGGGGTTGAAGGCATAGTAGTTATAAAATTTCAGTTGAACTTGAGTTGTTTAGGATAATTTTAAAAATGCATGTTGATAGTCATTCAAACTTGTGATTTTATTAGGATAATTAAGTTAGTTAATTTCAGAGGTTCTAAGTTAATCAGATATTAAGTTGTTAGAGACAAGCAACATTTGCTTACTCAATGGATATGGATAGATGGTCTTCAAAAACTTCAAGAGATCTGCAGAATATGGCATTTAAAGATATTTTTGTTATTTTAAAAATTCTTTGACATGAGACTGTCAGCTCCTGACAGTTCCCATTGGACTTGGAAGGAGACAATGAGCATCAAGAAATCTCCCATCAGGAGATAATTCCTACAGGGCAGAAATGCCCCTGCTCTCTCAACAGACTATATTACAGTCCAAAAATGGACCAGAGCTCAATGCAGGTAAATTGATGGCCTGATTCTGCAAAGACAGAATGGGCAAGTCTTATTTCCTGCTCCACAACTAAATCTGTGAGACATGCTTGGCCAGAAGGCTGAAGATGCTCCAATGTTCTAGAAACTGGAGACTGTCTAGGAAGCCAGTTGTCTGTCATTTCATAGTTTTGGAAGTTGCTTGCTCTGCACTTCCTATCTATTCAGATATATTTATCCTTCTGAGGTTTCTGATGTGATTGAAAACTACATAGTTATAACATCACAGTAAATTTTAAATCATCTAGGAATTAAAAGGATGTTTTAAGGTTAAGATGGTTTAGTTAATAATGTAAGTTAGGATGTAAGTTGAATTAGGTATAGATCCTTAAACTCATCAAGAGAGAGATATATGTCACACCTTTTAGTTTTCATAATTGTTTTTATTGTATTTATTGTTATTGTTACTGTATTGTGTTTATTGTTAAGAAAAGGAGCCTTTTGCTAGACTTAAAGGGGGAGATGTTGAGAGAAGGTCTAATATTGTTTCTAATACATTGAATTCAATGCTAAGATCTGGTTACCGCCCCTTCTGAGGCATTTTCTTGGTTGGTTAATAAAAGTTGCTTATGGCCAATTAGCTGGGCAGAAAGAGTATAGGAAGGCAGGACTTCCTCAGATCAGGAATTCCACACACACAGAGACTCTTTCCTCTTTCTGCCGGGAGACACAGAAGGAGAAAGATGTCTGGAGAAGTCTGGAAGGTACTTACCAGGCACATGTTGGTTTGGAGTTAACTTAGAGTAGCTAATTGAGAGTCTGCCCAGCTAAGGGCTAAGCGTTAAAATATTAAAAGGTCTTGGTGTGTTTAATTATTGGGGAAAAGACTGCGGCGGCTTACAGGCCTTCAGTCCAAGCAGTCCCGGGCTGTTGGATTCCCAGACTTCCCTTGAGCCCAGGAGAATCTCCCGCCAAGCTGCCGGTAATTCTACCAGCCTAATATAACAACTTATATTAATTAACAGAGTTTAGGTTATAGGTGGTGTAGGCCACCTTTGGTCCCGGGGCTCTTTCTCCAGGATAAGTTAGGCAACCGGTGAAGGCATTCAGGCCAGGCTGTCTGCTCCTCTGCCAAGCCGCCGGCTACTCCATCGGCCACTCTGCCGGCCTAATATTACAGTTTATACTTACTCATAACTACATTAATTAATTTGCAGTTTTCAGCAAATTAATTTTCAGTTTCAGCTGCAGTGTCCAGCAGTACTGCTCTTCTTTCTTTCAACTAACATCTTCTATCAGCTTGTCTGGTTTCTGCTTTTATTCAACTGGTTTCTTCTTTTTTTCCAACTGGTTTCCTCTTGCTGTTTGTCCTGGTTTCCTCTCTTTTTCCAACTGGTTTCTTCTTTTTTTCTTCCACTAACATCCTCTCACAGTTTGTCTGATTTCTTCTTCTTTTCAACTTAATTTCAAGAATCTTTTGTAGTTTGTTCCTTGAAGTTTGTCTGGTTTCTTCCTTTTTTTCCCAGCTGATAGAAATCAGTTTTTTTCTTCTTTTCCTTCCAACTGTCTGCCTCTTGCAGTTGGTCCAGTCTCTTAGCCACGCCCCTTTAACAGGGCAGTTCTTAGCCACGCCCCTTCAACAGGGCAGTTCTTAGAACTATGGTCTCAACTGCTCTCTGTCCATTTCAACAGCTAAAAGGACACCAAGCCTTATGTGTTTCCAGATGCCAAGCTAAATTGCAAAATGATTTACTAAATAGACCTAACTTCTACCACAGGGTAGCTCCTTTTTTTTTTCTTTTTCAGAATGCTGAAGTGCTTTTTAGATAAATGCTCAAACTTTCAAACTCTAAACTAAAACACTGGCTTATTCTTTTTGAAAACTTGATCTGCTTCTAGATTTAAAAAAAATTATTTTTCTTTACTTTTCCTTCCTTCCTTCCTTTCTTTCTTTTTGAGACAGGGTTTTTCTGTATAGCCCTGGCTGTCCTGGAGCTCACTCTGTAGACCAGGTTGACCTTGAACTCACAGAGATCCACCTGCCTCTGCCTCCTGAGTGCTGGGATTAAAGGTGTGTGCCACCGCCACTGCCCAGGTAATACTTGATTTTTCTAACTCTGAGATTAATGCTCCTTTGAGCACTGTTCCTGGACTTTGGTCCTAAATCCTTCTCTGGATGTCATTCCCCAACATCTGCAATAAATCTGGCTACATACCCAGCATGAACAAGAGATATGTTTGCAGCTCCTCAGTGAAAGGGTTATGTGCTTGGGACCACACCAGGGAGAGACCCTTTAGAGAAGAGACCCTCAGCTGTGCTACAATAGGAGGCATGGGTGTTGTGGCCTCCAGGTTACCTGGGGAGAGAGAATCATGAGATTTGTTTGAGTCTTTTTTCCAGGTTATGGAGCAAGCACATGGTGCTAAGCACTCACTGAGAGATTCTCTCTGTGGAGTGTCACACAGAAGGCCTGGTAGGTTGATGATTGTTGGCAGAGGCCTTGTCTTCCTTGCCCTGCTATATGCTCTGCAGTCCTGTAGAAACAGTCAAGTGGGAAGAGGCGAGCAATACTGGTTTAAATATTAAAAAGCCCAAAGGATTCCAGGGATGGTGGCACACACTTATAACCCCAGCTTTTGCAAGATGAGATAAGAGGACCACAAGTTTGAGGCCAGGAGGACATTGTATAAAAGTTAAAAATTCAGCAAAAGGTTTGCTTTTTCTGCATCAGCGATTACCATTTCTAAATACTTAATCCTACTTACCACTACTACTCGCTCACTTAAACACAGCAAGACTAACTGCTGGCCCTGCCTGTCTATCCTTTCAGGTATCTGGGGGTAGTTGCAACTGCAAGCTAGTCCTTATACCCAACATCCATACTGTTTGCTTATTTCTACCATATACTGATTTTATATTGATCTACTTTGTTTCCAGACTGGGCTATCTCATTTCATATTTGTATCAGTTATTGGTTGCAGAGTAGATTTCTGTGTCACCAAAGTAGCCTACCTATCCACACCCATCCCTCTTTTCATATCTTCTCAAGTCCTGTCTCACTGCCTCTCATGTTATTCTGATATGTTGCAACTTAGTTATTTTTTCTCAGCATCCTTGTGATCATGTCATTCATCTCTTCATAGATCAATCACACTACTCCTTAGTGAGATCCAGTACCTATGTCCTGACCCACAGAGTGCTGTGGAATCTGTTGCTTTCTTTTCTTCTTGTTTTGACTTCCTGTCCTGATCAACTACAATGAAATATTGAATAGTGGTTCCAGAAGATGTGTGTCTCAAAGATATCCACAATATTGGTCCACATGATCCATTGGTGATTATTTAGAAGTGGCTGTCCCAAAGCTCATGAAGGTATCACTGATATCTCATTTCCCAGTGACAAAAATCTCAGGAAAGGTCCATGATATTTCTATATGAGGTTCCCTTTTCCTCAACTAGATCCAAGATGGAGTCCTGTGATGTCAGAGGCTGCATACAAAATTTTGTTTGTAGTTAAGCTGCAGCATACTAAGAAAACTGTATATACTAACCTTTCGTGGGCACTAGACTTGTTATGTTGTTCTCTTAGCTTAGCATGCCTTTTATACCCAAGTCAAGTCTTTATTTAAAGGAAAAAAAAGGAACACGAGGTAATGTGATGAGGTAGTAAAACAAAGGAAGACTTTCACGCAAGATAATTGATGGAATAGCAAAAACTGGAAATGTAGTGTAGCCAAGATCTGGGGAATTGCTTACTGTGCATGTTCTTATGTAACATGACTCATTCATTGTTTTAGTTTTTTATTACTTCTCTATTGCTGTGATAAAACACCAATATAAAGACAACTTCTAAAATAAAACATTTGGTTCGGGGCTTATACCTTCAGAGGGTCAGAGTTCACAGTTGTGGGACAAAGGCATGGCAGTAGGAGCATCTGAACAAAGGCATCGCAGTAGGAGCATCTGAAAATTTACATCTTGATCTGCAAGTAGGAGGCATAGAAGAAGACACACTTGGACTGTACTAGTGGTTTGAAACCTTAAAGTGACCAGGTCATGCCTTTTAATCCTTCCCCCAACAGTTCACCCAACTGGGGACCAAGTATTCAAACATATGATCCCATGGGAGCCATTCTCATTTAGACACCACAGCCGTAAACATTCAGGGTATCAAGTGTGTATAGATTTGTGTGTATGGCACATGTGAGTGGTGTATGCATTTGTGAGAATCTGTGTGTATTCATGCATTTGAATGTCTGTGGAGACTAGAGGTTGATGTCAGGTGCCTTCCTCTATTGCTTCTCACCTTATTTTTTGAGTAAGGGTCTCTCACTGATGATGGGGTGGAATTAAGCATTCTAAATGTTGATTGATCCTGGTTGCTGTATGTTACTTACTTTGTCTCTGATTGGTTAAATAAATGCTGAGGCCTGGAGATTGGGCAAAGACAGAGATAGGTGGGACTAAGGTACACGGGCTTTTTGAGAGACAGCATCTTGGGAAGAAGAAGGCTGGAGAAGAAGCCAGGAGCAAACAAGGAGGACACACCATGGGGTAGATTAAAGAAGACCCTTCCATGTGGCCTGGAACATCGGCTTAGCATGAAGAATAATAGTCCAAAGGGATGTATGTATGTATGGGGATATATTTGGGTAATAGAATTATGAGCTAGCTTAGATGGGCTAGGATTGCACAACTCAGGCCTAGGCTTGTCTGTGTGTATTCATTTATAATGACGGGCTAAGTATTAACACCGCCAACCAATTAAATATAAATACTGGTTAAACAATTTAATTAGCTATTTTTTTCTACACACTAGCCCTAGTGCAGTGGTTCTCTCAAAATAAGGTTCATGACCCCTTGGGGTCACCTAAGACCATTGGAAAACACACATATTTACGTTACAATTCATAACCAGTAGCAACATTACAATTATGAAGTAACAATGAAAATAATTTTATGGTTGGGGTCACCAAAACATAAGAAACTGTCACAGCATTAGGAAGGTTGAGAACCACTGCCCCACACCTTTCTGTTTTGGCTTGATTGGCTGGTCCACAAGTCCCTGTAATCCTCTTGTGTTCACCTCACCAGCTTTAGGGTGACAGATGAACAGCTGTGCCCAGCTTTTGCATGGATGCTGGGAAGTGCAAACTCAGGTCCCCATGCCTGTGCAGTGGGCACACTCCCGACTGCGCCATCTCCCAGCTCCTTTCCACATGGGGTTGTTTGAGATGGAGTCTTGTTATTTTTCTCAGGCTCAGCTCCAATTCCTGGTTCAAGTGAACCAACCTCTTACCTCAGGAGGTTGGAGTCTGTGTTACTGGCTTCAAAAATTACTTATTTTTTCCCATGATAAAGCACATGGATATGAAATAAAAAGTAACCAGATTGTCTTTGTACAAGGATTAAAACCCTATGGTCCATAAGTTTATTTTATCAGTTTTAAGACATGAGGGTTTTGTCATTTTTTTATTTTTTATATATTTATGGAAAATGCTTCTTCCATAATACTAAAAAGGAAGGATACAAATTCTAACTTGTCTAAAATATGTACTGCAAATGGAACATTTTAAGGCATTGAGTTAATGCTGGTTGTTTCCAGCATTGATATTATCAATTTTTAAAATTATTCTTAAAATTCTCTTTCCAATATTCTCCAAACATATTACCTTTAGAATCAGGAAAATACAAGGTTACTTTTATCACAAACACTGTTAGGATTTGAATAGGAAGAGAGGAGTACTTAAAGGGTTGAATGGGAAGAAAGAAGGAGAAGAGTGTGTGTGTGTGTGTGTGTGTGTGTGTGTGTGTGTGTGTGTGTGTGCAACAGGAAGAAACATTTTTGTTTAGATCTTGCAATGCATTAAGACTATGTTCAAACTGTCGCTTATGATTATACAGATGAAGTACAGTACTCAATCATAAGACTATGAAAAGATTGCTCGTGTAGTGTACAGTTTCCTGGCATTCTTTAGAGTGAGGTGGGGAGACAATGGTTTCTTTTTAACTGTTGTACTGAAAACAGCAGTGGGTTCCTTACATCACTCTTAAGTAATTTGCATATAGATAAAGAGTCACTAGATGGCGAAGCTTTGGTGTTTTAGGAAAATATTCACTTTCTCTGCTTCTCTCACTTGTCTGCAGTCCTCTCAAATCAGTCAAGGGGATGTGAAGCCTATTCCCTGTGGGCTAGGATGTCCCTTTGTCCCCAAGGCAAAGAGCTATCCTGGATTAGGCCATGAATATGCACAGAGCAGGATAAGGGAATGGTTCCCCAATCTGCAAGGACTGAATTACAATTTCAAAGTGGAATGAATCAGATAGTTATTATCAGTGTAATTATTCATAAATGTGCCTAATTATTCATAATTATTCAGAAGTATATTATACTTCCCTGATTGCCAAGAGTGATCCTTGAGCTCAATTACAATTAGGTTCTGGTCGCAGGACTCTATTTCCCCTTCCAACTTAGTGAGTCCGGATCTTCTCTGTGTAGCGTTTGAAGCCCTTGGTGTCTTCTGGCCCTTTAAATACACATAGCAAATCTGCTGTTTGAAACCCCCGTGGCTTCAAAGCCTCCATTGTCTTTTCCCCCCTTTCCCAGTCCCACACTCCTCTTATTTGGGTTCAGCCTGTTCCTTTGAGGGCACACACTGAGGCTGTTGTTTAATTAGGACTCTTGTTGTCACTCCCGTGGTTGATATCTTAATAAAACTGGAGATCACACATAGGAAAACAGGCCAACAAGAAAGGACCCTCATACTTGGGGAGGCAGAAGCCCCCGAGGCTGGGCCATCCCATTAGATCAGCTGCTGGAGCTTCTTGAAAATCAGACATCAGCTTCCCTGGTAGGCGGGGGAAGCAGCCCTTATTCTATGTAACAAGCTATAGTTTGCAGCCTGTATATACACACCACGCTGCTGAGAGCCAGTTCGAAGCAGCGTAGCCTCAGAAAACATTTCCCATTCTGTGTGAAGTTCACTGTGTTCTCAACGTGGTGCACCTTGGTCATGGGCTCGCTCTTGTGTGAAGCCTCACCAATGCATAGGCTTCAGAGATTGCGCCACAGCTCAATTTCTTTCTATCTTTCTTTTTTTTTTTTTTCACCTCTCTCCCTAGAAAACATTACAGCAATTACCATATTGTGGGACGGCTTTATGAAGTGCAAATTAGCATATAGATTAGTTCTGGGGGGCAGGGAGGAGAGGTGTGTTAAGATCTTCCTAATCATGTGTAGTTACGCTATACACAGCTTTGGGCTGAAATCTTTCAGGTCCTGGTTGCCTTAGTGTGTGTGTGTACAAATTGGGTCGGTCTCAGTGGACAATTTCTGGGGGAGAAACAAAGACAGGTTGGTTCTGATCATGCAAATAAATGCCTAAGAAATGGGCAAGGGAAGTTGGAGACTGGTTTCATGTGTGTTGAGGTTTTCACCAGCTCCTCCTCCCCGATATAGCACTCCTGGTTTGGTTATCAAGATCCTCTGTGAGAAGAACCACTCTTTTCAGTTTTTGCGTTTGGTTCAAGAAAGGAAAAAGACTCAAGTTTTACTGACAGTGTAAAAAGGAACAAAGAGGAAAAAAAAAGGCTATACCCTAGAACTAAGACTGTTTTTCTTTTCTTTATTTTACAAATTTGTCAAAAAGATAGTCTGGAAAAAGAAGAGGACTTCTTCCATGGCTCCCACAGAAGATAATAAACACAGACTTATTGAAAACACATGCTTGAGACTCACTTCCTCTTTGCAGGTTTGCAAGCAATCATTCACCTGGTCTAGTATTTCAGGAGTTACTCATACCCAACCACACAGCACTGGGTGTGGAGCAAAGCGTGAGTTACAGCCCTAGTCAATGATGTCCCCATGTGGAATCTTTTGAAGGACTGGTGCAGACCATAGCTCTCGTGGCTGTAGGAATGAGCTCAGAGGAGGATGACCATTAAAACATCCAGGACAACTTTTATTGGATTTGGAGGCTGTCTTGTCATAAGAATAAGGTCTCTCCTTAAGCGTAAGCAGCTTTGAGAACATTCCAAATGCTCCAAAAGTCACCCAACATCCAGGATGATGCATGACAGCATTCAAAGGTCAAAAGCCCTGGGGAAGAGATGGCTTTGTCAGGAGACAGGTCTAACAGAACAGAAGGGCTCTGTGGGGGTGGGTGGTGGAAGACAAGCCTAAGACAAAGTGTTATCTCACTCTTAATAATCTTTGAAAATGAATGGAGCAGAAAGCTGGCTCAGTGGGGAAAGCATTGCTTCACTGGCCTGATGCCCTGAGTTCGATTCCCAGAACAGATGTAATGGTGGAAGGCAAGATGTGACTCCACACAGTTGCCCTCCAACTTCCGTACACACCCTGTGGCATGTGCCCTCTGACTTCTGTACACACCCCGTGGCACATGCCACCCCCATCACGAACATACATTAAAATAAAAATAAAATAAAATTGATCTAACAGTAAGTTTCCAGAAAAAAATACTGTGTAGTGAGATTAACTGGTTTTTCTATACACAATATGCAATTTCTCAGATATAGTAGGAATTTTGTGTGGTTTGATTAACTCACTAAATTTGAAGTGACTTCTGAATTAGATACAAAACTACTGAACTCTGGCCCAGTGTTAAGCGTATTACTTTCTTTGGCAAATCTGTCACTAAATTTAGCAGTATGTACAAAAAGCTATGTTTTAATGGGATAAATATGATTTCTTTTAGAGAATAAACCTTATCTATGGTCACCTTCTCAGCTAGGGTCACCTTCTGAGGCTTTGGTTGGGATGTGGTAAAAACTGCCTCAGAAAAAAAAAAGACCCTCTGGAGTAGATGGACCTTGAAGACAGATGAGCTGAGGCTGGCCAGAGAAGATTTTGTTCTTCCCAGTGTCTCAAAAGGTCAGAAGCCAGAACACTATGGCTCCAAGCCTCACAGATTGCACAGATAAGAACAGAGAGGCCAATATGCTTCTTTGCTTGCAGGACGCATACAAGAACAACAGGTAGACTGGGTCCCATGAACGTCAAATCAGGGAATTGGTCGAGACACAGATTGCTGAGCAAGGCAGAGATGATTGGGTCACAAGAAAGCCATTTGACATGGATGATTTAGCAACCATTCTCAGGGCCTGGTCCTGACACCATTAACCATCCAATCACTCCCTAGGCCCTAAGAAGATATTGAGGCATATTCCTTAGTATTTCGCCAGCTTGTATCTCCAAAAGCACCAGGGTCTTGGAGAAAGGGGACTGACACACTATGTACTAATAAAATATTTGTGGAAGAAATGTTAGATGAAAAAAAATTCCCTTTTATTCAGTTTAAACTCTCAAGTCCTGTAGCTTTTATTGATTATACCGATTCCCACCAGTTATTATTGTCATTTTTCCTAACAATTACTACTGGTACTATAGCTTTTTTTCCATTTTGAGTAAATCTTTTTTCACTTATATATTTAAGCTATAATAGAAAAAATCCTGATGGAAATTAAATTTAACAAAGTTTTATTTGATTAAGAAGATGGTTATAGCCGGGCGGTGGTGGCGCACGCCTTTAATTCCAGCACTTGGGAGGCAGAGGCAGGTGGATCTTTGCAAGTTCGAGGCCAGCCTGGTCTACAAAGTGAGTCCAGGACAGCCAGGGCTACACAGAGAAACCCTGTCTCGAAAAACTAAAAAAAAAAAAAAAAAAAAAAAAAAAAAAGAAGATGGTTATAGAACTGGCAGCATTGCAGATGGAAGTTGGCTCACAATGCCAGGCTTATCATAGTCAGAGAAAGCAAGCAATACTCAGAAACTATCTGATAGGTTGTAGTCAACATTTGCCTTATAAGGACATGGTCTCACAGTTAGTCGCCTGTTATCTGCTGAAGCTTGCCTGTCCTATGATTAGCAGAGGTTCAAGTATTTGTTAAAAGAACATACTCCTACCTAATTTGCAGTTTGTTTATGTATTAAATTGTATTATACTTCTTAGGCATGGAAACAGTTTTGAGGCAAACTTATCTGTTTACCCTTTGTTCTTGTGACTTCCATACCATCTAGATCCACACATTGCTCAACACAGGTGTGGCTGAGTTTTGACACTGGAGGGTAGCTCTGACCTGGCAGGATGGGGACTTGAGGAATAGAAGGTGGGGAGCTATCTGTTCTGACAGGCATCATGGGAAGGAATATGCTGCAATCTCTGTGAGCTTCAATTTGATGATATTACAAGGTAAGGATGGTAATTCACATGTTGCTTATATAGAAAGGGCACATAAGTTCTGTTTGTGAGCATCTAATGAAGTACCCCATACTAAAGTCTTCCTTCAGCTGCAATTGGTACTGTACATATGGTGTAGTTTCTGTATTTATTTGAGCCATGACCCTTTTGGTGGGAACAGTGGGTGTTCAGATGTAATGATAGATGAAAAAAAACCCAACCCTATATACCTCTGTGATTTGTTTACAAGTAGAATCAGAGAAGCCCTAAAAGCAGGGCACTTGCTTTTCCTCCTGGTATCTTGTAATAATTGAGACTAATAGTTCAGGGACAGTCAGCCTTGAGCACATGAAGCAAAACAGAATGAATGCCCCCCAACACCCCTTTAATTTCAATGAAGGCTGTTTCTCGGGGCTGGAGTAGACTATTCTTAACCAGATCACAGGAAGATCTCTGCAGGATTTGAGAATCCTGAAAGACGATGGGGAAAGTTGTGGGCAAAGTATTTCTGGTGGTGTAGGTCACTCTTAGCCACTGCAATAGGGAATGTGTGTCTGGAACCACCTAGTTTGCTCATTACTCATGGAAAGGGTTTTCCAGTGGTCTAGAACTTTATCTTTACAAGTTTCCCCTTTATTATTCATATCTTACTTATGGGTCTCTATATCACCAGAGTTCAGATTCACGCAAAAATGTACATACACACAAGTGATCTTTTCATTTTCTTGGCAACATTGTTAACGAGCTATGTACTAATGGATAATGGGACGACAGTACCCTTTCAGAAAAGACTTGGTAATATGTTCTTATTGCAAACCTCACACACCCTTCAAATGACAGTCACGCATAGCAAACAAGATTTGAAGATCTGATTCACAAATCCCAATCCAGTCTGCTGCTCCCAAGCTGTCACCAGTTTGAAGGGATAACTCCCCTGTCATGTTTCTGTATATTTGTCTGCTTCCGTGCGAGTGTCTGATGTTAGTGAATGTACATGGAATGTTCATTTCTTCTGACGTTTCCATCAATACAGGTTTTGGCGGTAGCAGGTATTTTCTGTCCACTTTGCAGAGCTAGTGACTGAGAAAGCAGGACTTCAAACTGGAGCTATCCCTGAGTTCAGGGCCTTAAATTCTATGTACATCTTTAGTTAGTCTGATATTTCTTTCTTAGTATCCAACTTCAATATGTTCACTGCTCCAAAGACTCTGTCTCTATCTGTGTCTGTCTGTCTGTCTCTCTTTCCTTGTCTTCCCCATCCCTTACCGTCATTGAGATAAACTGAACTTGGTAATTCTTCCAATTTCTTTTAAATATCTCAGTAATTGCTTAATACCCCATTGCCAACAGCCTTCACTCATCCCTCGACTGGAAAGGCAGGTTGTAATTCTGTCTCTGGTTTGCAAGATTTCCTACTAAACTGAAACCCTTAAGCTATGATCTTGCAGACTGGGACATTAGCAAGATCTCTCGATTGAATTACAGAATTGCATTCCACCAAGGATTCAGTTTGCAAAGTACTTAACATTGAACTACATGAGGAGGCACAAGAGTAATGGGTCTTTTCAGTAACATCAGCCTTTTTTTCCTTCAGTAAATCAAAGGCAGTATAGTATTACAAGACTTTCAGTAATGTGGCATGAATAGTGTTAAAAGAATACAGGGGCTAGCAATAGCCCCCCAAATCAAAGCTTTCATTGTAGTTATTAATATGAATAATTTAAAAATCCAGGAGCTTTTCCCATGATTTGAAACCTTTTTTGGGGGGATGGGGTGGGGAGGAGAAGTTTAGATTCCAAAGCTTCCATTGCCCTGAAAGCTGAAGGAGGAGAAATTACCCATCTTGTTTCTCCTTTCTGTGAGGGACCTCTTAGGAGACTCTCTGATGTGATTCCATACAGCTGTGTGTGTTGCCCTCCAGCCTTGGCCCTGAGCCTATGGGTCACTGCTAGTTGTAACACAGCCTGGCTGTGACACTGACAGAATAGTATGTCAAAGAGGTCACCAGAGAGAATTTCCCACCCACAACCTGTGTCATTCTAGGCTGCCCTCCACAAGCCCATGTGTCACAGGCTTGGCCATTAGTCTGAGATGCTATGGTAGTTATGAGGTGCAGCCTACTGGAAAGAACTTAGGTTGCTGTGGAAATGCCCTTGCAGGGGATGTTGGAACCCTAACTCCCATTTGTGCTTCCTGCATGTCTTCAGTTAAGCACACACCTGCTATGTAACACACCTGCATGTCATCAGGTAGGCACACACCTGCTATGTAACACACCTGCATGTCATCAGGTAAGCACACACCTGCTATGTAACACACCTGCATGTCATCAGGTAGGCACACACCTGCTATGTAACACACCTGTATGTCATCAGGTAAGCACACACCTGCTATGTGCTCTTGCAATGATGTGCCACAGGCCCAACGGCAATGGAGTCATGAGACCATGGCTGAAACGGTGAGCCCAAATAAGCCTTTGACTCTTCTCCCTTTCCTCCTCTTTCTCCTCCTTCTGAGACAAGGAGTCATATATCCTGGGCTAGTCTCTAGCTAGGTATGTAGTCAAGGACAAACTTTGAGCTTCTAATCTTCCTGCCTTCATCTCCTGAACACAAGATTATAGGAGCATGCCACCCTGCCTAGCTTGTGTGGTGGTGGTGGCAGTAGTTAAACCTAGGGATTTCTACATGCCAGTCAGGCATGCTGCCAATTGAGCTACATCCCAGTCCCACCTTTCTTTGGCAAAAGTTGGTTATCGCAGGCGTTTTGTCCAGGAATAGAAATGGTGACGAATGTTCTCAGAAGTCTCCAGAGGCAACACCACTGGACCTGGGTGGCCTTGTCCTGCTGGGAGTTCCAACTAGATGTGTCTTTCGCTTCTATTCTGAATTTAGCTTCCACAGTGGGTCTGAATCTGGGCATCTCATCTGTGTTTCCCACGATTTCAAGAACAATGTTTATTTCCTGGAAAATGTCTGAACACACTACTAATTTACATTTTAAATTAAGCTTTCTTCACATGAAGGAACATGGAGAGAAAATAGAGAAAAGGGAGAAAGTGTGACGTCTATAAAACTTGGGGACTAAATCTTAACAACTTTCTTTTGAATCATGGAATGACTCACATTCCTTTTGTAGTGGTAGTTACACAAGTTTGTACATGTGTAAAAAGATTCTAGACCTGCACACAAAAAGCAAAAAAGATTGACTTCACCTTGGAACACTTTTTGAAAAGAAAACAGCTAACCAGGGGTAAAAGAAAACTCCAACCCTGTTCAAGTTTAAAAGAAAATCCTGGAAAAGGAAGGGAATAATTATCAGTATTCGAAAGTTGTTTGAAGGGGCAGGTATGGTGGCACATACTTAAAATCCCAGCTCTCAGCTACAGGAAGAGTAAAGAAATCTATCTCAAAATAATCAAGAAAGTTTCAAAATAAATTTAAAGGATTTTTAAATATTTAAACTATTTTGTCAATATTATTGCATGTGACAGAAAGTTTTAAATCACCAAGAATTATCTAAGTGTAATAGCTTGTTTACCTGCATTTTGAAAAATCCTGTAAATATTGGACATGCTTCCTTGCCTCCTTCATGTTACTGGACAAAGACCATTGAATGTAGAGTGGAGAGTGGAGGAGAGGATCCTTTCTAACACAGTCAAGCTAGAACACCAAGCATCAACTCCACTCTAGACCCGTACAACCCCAACTTGACTTCATCAGGATGGCTATGTGAGTTTAGGAATGAGTGATAAGGATTCCTAATGACCTGCTGATGACTGGTGAGGCCCAGCAAACCCTTCTTCATCTGAAGGAAGCTGTCTGAATACATCACACTTACACATAGACACACACACACACACATATACACACATGCCCCTCTATGCCCTTCTGCTACTACCTGCAGGTGTGAGAGTGAGGCTGTGTTTTCCTGTGTCTATCTTCCTGCAAAATGAGATCAGGCTGAGAATTTTCAAGGAAGTACTGCATGAAGCTCTTTTTAATAGTACCGACGTGTTTCAGAGACTTGTTTTCTAACCTGTTCTAAAACATTGCTCTTTCTCTTGAATTAGTCTAAAATTGTCTCCTAGCTAGTTTTGGCAAGCCAGCTAAAGTGTACTTAATATTAGTAAGAAGTACAAAGGTTAATCTGAAGTTCTGAAAGACTCTGGGTAAAAAAGACAGGTGCCTAGAAACTTACACACAGTCAACAACGAATGGACTCAGCAGGATGATTTTAAATATTTGTTTCTATCTAAACATACCAGCAACAGTTAAAGAAGGAGGCCCTGTGAATTTGCAAGGGGAGGAACATAGGAAGAATAGAAAGAGGAAAGGAAGGGAGGGGGAATGATATATTTTCATTAAGTTTTTAAATTTAAGAAATAAAAATAAACCATGTGTGAAAAAAAAGGTGCCTTCTGCCCTGCTTGCTTGGAGACTTTACTGTGGGTGAGTCTGGTCCTGGAGGCAGAGGTGGACCTACCAGAGACACCCTGGCCATTCTGACTGCATCTCTCCAAATGGGATTTCCCCTATGGATCTCAAATTTTGGTGAGGAGAGGACACTGTGACTTGTCTCTGGATGAACACCTAGTAGGACAACAGCTGGTGTTTCCTTAAGGATAACATGTCAGGGGCCATATTGTCTTCCTGAAGAAGAGAATTCCTGAGGAAAAATGAGTTTCCAGCCACCATGAGACTATCATCTATCGTTTCTAGTGAATATTTCATGAGCAGTTAACCAGCAGTCTGTTGTCCTTCTAATAAAGAAGATATTATAATCAATAAAATGCATTTGTTGCCTTCATTTAAAAGTCTTAATTAAGGACCCATCCCTCATGAAAGCCCTTTTGACAATACCATCGAAAATGTAAACGAAGGGGCACAGAAGACTTTTTCTTCTACAAAGGCAACTTTCTCTATTATCTGAGCCCATTAAGTGTGCTTCTTTGATGTGATTGTAAATACATGCAGTAATGGGTTTGTTATGAAAAGAATAAGAAAACATAATTTCGTAAGAAAAACATGAAAGCTGTTCACTCACTAAGAATTCTACAGGCCACACATTATGGATAGTATTATTGTTCCTAAATTTGGAGAAATCAGAAATGTCTGTATTACAGCTTCAGTGTCAGACATAAAGTCCTTCTGGAACAGAGGGATAACTCAGGTTTCCACTCACTAAGTAGAACATGCCCTAAGAAATGGAGTCTAGAACATTAAGGACCAGCTTAAATGGGTATGCCACAGAGTCCTGCATCAGTTAAGAATGGAGAGGCACTTTGAGAAATACATCATGGGCTGATCTTGCCACTGAGCAAACACCTCAGCTTTCTTAAGTTCTTACAGAAGAATTGCCATATCACCCTGAGCTCTTAGGGAACTGCTGCTGTATATGTGGACCCTCATTGATTAGGATGTGGCTATGTGACTCAGGATTGTATTTCTTTAAACAGTATATCTATTGATTTATTTTGTATGCAAGTGTGTCCATGTGTTCATATGTACACACATATGTCCTCTACATATGCGTTCGTAGAGGTGAGAGGATTGACTTTTAGGAATTAGTTCTCTCCTTCCTCTTTGTGACATCTAAGATTGAGTTCAGGTTGTCAGGCTTGGTGACAAGCGTTTCATCCGTTGAGTCTTCTCACTACCCCATGATTGTATTCCTAAAGCCAAAGTTCTCATTCTTTCTTCTATTTTTATTATTTTATTTCTTACTCTTTCACAATCTTATACTTCTGTTATGTTCTTTGAGCTTATGCCCCCCACTATCCTTGCATTATCCCCTCCACCCACCTCTGTTGATTGCTGCCTTCCCAACAAGTCTCTCTCTTTCTTTGTTTTTTTTTCTGTTTTATTCTCTTTCTTTGTTTTTTGTTTGCTTGTTTTATTTTTTTTCTCTCACTAGAAGTTTAAGTTCTGAGAACCAGGAGTTAGAATCTGTCATGTTCTATGCTATTGAAGATTCTCCTGCGAGACACAGAGATGGAGCTAACAGGTAGGTGACTGAAAAACAGCCAGAGTAAGTGTGCATGTTTCAAAGCAAAGTGGAGTTGAAAGCCCTTTCCTTGTGTATTTAGAGCTCTTGGTTCTTCTAAAAGGGAAGGGTGATGGAATCCCAAGTCATCTACTTGCTGCTGAGCTGCTGGGATTGGTCATCATATCACAAGCTTTCCCCTAGTGTTTCCTATGTTCTTGGTCACCTTGGCACAAGTCATTCTGTCTCACGGCCTTAAGCTCAAATATAAAATAGGGTCAAGATGAATTTTAGATAAGTTCCACTCTGTTTCATTTGAAGGAAAGAATGGAAAAAGAATGTGAACAATTGGTTCAAGACGGCATATCGAGGGGGCAGAACTAGAGTGGGGATTCACTTCATTCTGACTGTGGCTGTTTACGCACTCATTTGACCAGCAAATGTTGAAGGGTCCCTGTGAAGTGACAGCTACATTATGGATTTCTGGTACTTAGTCAACTACAGCAAACCCAAAGTGGATTTGATGTAACACTCTTATCAAAAACAGAAACAAAGAGATCATCCTTCCCAGAAAATTGCAATTAAAATTAGAATCTTATTTCTATGTATCATCGCAGTCTATCAAATTATAAATGGAGAATCTCTTTAGAATATGTTAAAATTGAGTTGATTTTGGTTGTTTTTGGCAATAAAACCATGTAGTCAGGTAAAAACTATTAAAATCTTTACAATGTTCAGAATTCTAATTATGTTGTATATAAATTTTCTTTAATTCTATCAAGTTCACTGTGGTAATCATTTGTATGACTTTTTAGTAATGTATCTTTTGAATATGAAATGCAAGAGTAGAATATTAAATAGGAATAATCCTTACTTGATAATTCTGGGAGGTAAAACGATTTCATCTCTTATCCTTGCTTCATACACGGAACAACCAATGCGATGGCTTTTATCACTCTTCCTGCTGGTTGGCGTCTTATTGGTCAAAGCTTAATGAAAAGACAAGACAAATGGTAATATTAAAAGGACAGTGAGGATGTATTAAAAACAAGAAAGGCACGCTTGTATATTCTTGTTTTCACACTGTTAAATTGGCTTTAGTGAATAAAATGGACAATAACTAAGGCCAATGGCTGCCAAATGACCTTTCTTTTTCCTGAAATTAAAGGGTGAAAAAAATAAGCAGTATTGTGCCACCTGGTGGTTCCATATGGATCGGCACAATTGAGTAGTGAATCCTGTTGTAACTTAGAAGTCATTCCAGTATCTCTTTAAATACTAATTCTCTCCCCCTTGTAGAGATCTATTTTATTACTGCAAGTAATGCTCACTAGATACCATTATTTTGTTTGGAGATTGAAGTATAATATTTAGCGTTAAAATATTTTCTGTCTGCTAAAGTGATTCATGGCTTTTGCAAATCCATACATCTTTGTCATCGACTCCTACTAATGACCTTGAACCATATTCAGAAACCACTGAGAATGGTGGGTAAAAATGATGTGTCCAGCTTTAGAGTTGTGAGGGGACATCTATCTATCAGGACATCAGAAACATTTTCATCTGTGTCAACTTCTGGCTCTGTTTTTTTTTTTTTTTTTTAACACTGATTTGTCTGTAGCTTAACATTTAAAACAAAGCTCTGCTTATTTAATATAGGCTTTGTCTGTTTGGAAGGCCATATTATCAGTCATTGCATTAATTTTTGCAGGTATCTTTGCCTTTCTCAAATGTAGATATAATTTTCCCTTGTAGACTCTGGTGTGGCCATCATGTGTGTGCTATGACAGGTCCTTCCTCCAGCTCTAGCTCAAGAACCTGCTTTTACAGTATTGTTCAACATGCCTTCCCATTTCTAGGATTCTGGGCCACCACATCTGGCCCCCTAAGATCCACTTTTAGCTCCAATTTAAAGCAGAAAGTGAATCTGGTGACTATAGAGCTTTTCTTTGCCCCAATGGCGACCAAGAGGGAGGGTCACACTCCAAATGCAATTAGTTAAAATGAGGTCATTAGGGTAAGCCTTAATGGAACATGATTGGTGTCTTTATTAAAATTTGAACACAAAAACATGCCAACGGGGAAAACACCTATGAATGTGATGGCAGAGATTGGGGTGGTATGTCTTGAAGCCAAAGAACCCTGCTGAGGATTGCCAGCATGCCACCAGAAGTAGAAGAAACATGAGACTGATTCTTTTTAGGAGGAACACGTCTCGCGGGCACACTGATCTTAGTCTTCCAGCCTTCAGAACTGTAAGATAATGTGTTATTTTTGTCTAAACCATCGAGTTTGTATGCTGTTCTTGCAGCCTGGGAAACCAGTACAAATGTTGTATGTTTTCTAGTTCTCAATATTGTCCATGCTAGTTAATTTTAACTGTCAAGTTGGTGCAACCTGGAATCACCTGGGAAGAAAGTTTTAATAAGAAATTATCTACATCAGCTTGGCCTATCAACATGTCTGTGGGGGACTGCCTTGATGTAGGAAAGACCCAGCCCACAAAAGACTCCATTCCCTAGGCAGGAAGTCCTGAACTGTATAAGGCAGGAGAAAACTAGATTCAGCCAAGTTGGTTCCTTGGGCACAGATCTGCTCAGCCCTGGACTCTGCTGGTCCATGTTAGTACCTCTGGAATTGGCACAAACAGAGAAGGAGATGTGCTGACAGGCTTCTGTTCCACAGGGGTATATTTCTGACCATGTGCTGTGTGCTAAATGAGTTCTGCAACTAAATAACTCTGCAGCACGTACAATTATCTGCCATAGAGTGGCCTCTGTCTTCTCACTTGCTACATGAGAGAGCAGATCCATAGGCCCCTTGCAGCTGTTTATGTCTATCATCCACAGAAATGCTTTTTTCTTGCAGGAACGTTAAAAAAAAGAGTCCAGCTTGTCAAAGTGATGGAATGTACTTAGCTATCTTTATGGTATGGATTAAAAAAAAAAAGCTGTTGCCTCTCAGGAAGCTTTATCACGCCCACTTCTTAGCAGAAGCTGCAGTTTAATATCGTTATGGTACTCCTTAATGAGGATGCCCTAATTTAGGAGGGCACTCATCATGATGATCACTTACAAAGATCACTGATTTGAGAAATGTTTCCAGTCTTAATGGGCACTGAGAATGAAGGCTGACTGATTGCTTCTAGCCTGGGCTGGGAGTGTTGATGTTTGCTTTGCTAATTGTACTTAATTTACTGTGAAGTCTTTTCTTTTCTTTTCCTTTCTTTGCCTTACCTTTCTTTTCTTTTCTTTTCCTTTCTTTTCTTTCCTTTTCCCTTTTTTTCCTGTTTTTTTCTCTAGACTCCTGTTGCTGTGAGGGCTGGTTCTATTGGGCAATGCACTGATCTTGGAGACCTTATTACTCTCACGCAGTGTGTGACTCTGTAGTTATCTGAAGTTATCTTTGACTTGCCGAAGAAGTTGGCTGGCACCCCCTCGACCTCTTCCTCTGCTCTCCATATTGCTCTTTAGACCTGTAAATAACTTCACTCACTGGGTGTGAAAGCCAGTCAGCTGGCACTAGTTCCTGCGTCATTTTCTTCTGCGTAGTTCTTGAATGTCCAATACTGAGACTCGGTGGAAGTTGGGGTAGGTCAAGAGCCACAGTGAGAAGAAATAAAATACTCCCAGGGCAAAAAAATATAGGAGACCCATTGCGTTTGTGGAAGGCTTAGCCGAGGAGTGTGTGTATATCCAGGACTTTACACATGGTCTGAGGAAGAGACTCGGTCTTAGGTCTGTCTCTTCTGGGAGAGCAAGGGTCAGTGGTTTTTGTAGGTTTTTGGTTTAGACCCCCTGCCCCGACAAGCCAGAAGCACACCTTGACACACCCAGAAACCAAATGAACCCTAATTTTAGTCATAAGATACTGTGGCCTGCAGAAGCTGCCACTTAGCCCCATGAGTCAGTTTGTCTCCTCCATGAATTTATGAGGAAATTTTAATTCACCCCAAAGGAGAGTATGGACAGCTCTTACAAGTTTCCTTCTGCTAGGGTCTGGACCTTGAGTTTCTCTCAAAGAGCCACGGCCTTGGTGCCCAGCGTGGTACTGTAGGAGGTGGTAGAATCTTTAAGATATGGGGCCCAGTGGGAAGAGGTCAAGGTATAAGGCCTGCCCTTAAAAAGGATGTTGGTGCCTGATCACTGTCTTTACCTTTGCTCCTCAGATGCCATGAGATGGGTGGTTTTCTCTCCACACACTCCCTGCCTTCATGGTCTGACATACGCTCTAAAGGAATGGAGCCAAATGACCACGCGCTAAGACCTCTGAAATCGTGAAATTGTGAGCCAAAATAAGCAAATAATATTTTCTCATGATAGTTGCTTATCTTAGGTATTTTGTCACAGAGATGGACTGCTATCAACATCTGCCTTTTTTTTTTCCTGTGCTAATGGAACCCTGGTTGTGTTGTATGTTGGAGTGGCAGTGTTTTTTTTGAGGGATGGGCTGTGATTGGTCTTTCTGTTTAATTTCCATGCTTCCTTTGCAGCTGTATCGAGGAGGTAAGCCATGTATCCCAATTTGGGTAAATAAAACAACAAAAAGTCAGAAATGGGATCACTTGATTAAAGAAGATACCACTGGAAGATACCAATTGTTATGGTTAGTTTTATGGTCAATGTGATGGAAGGATCTCAGATTAAATACTACTTTGTAGGTGTGTCTGTAGGGGTGTGTAAGGAAAAACTGCATTTGCTCCTTTTTCCTTTCTTCATTGTTTGAGCTGAGGCATCTCATTTTTCCCCTCAGAGTGAGATTTATACCACTGGCTGTCATGTTTCTCAAGTCTTTGGACTTGATTTCCTGGGATATCATCCTACACGCAACGGGCAGATCAAGGAATGCCTCAGTATTCAGAATCATGTGATCCAGTTCCTAACTGATATCTGGCTATCATCTATCTATCTATCTATCTATCTATCTATCTATCTATCTATCTATC
>CAJQZJ010033130.1:5738899-5776575 GCA_907164525.1 Lophiomys imhausi
GAGAGAGAGAGAGAGAGAGAGAGAGAGAGAGAGAGAGAGAGAGAGAGCAAGGGGAGAAATATTGGAAAACTAATCCCCCATTTTTTGCATTAGCTTCCAGTACCACCCCAAATAGCTGCCCGAGACCTCAATTTATTGAATCTAATGGAGATGAGAGACCGAACGATGAGGCCGATGATGGCATGATGTGCGGCTTGGCTGAGGTCATGGGCTTGGTTAATTCTTTTCCAGAGGGACTGAAGAGAGAAGAATGGGAAGGGTAAGAGCAGCCCATTCCTGTCCCCTCGCTTTCAAGCTAACTGGGAACTATCCGTAATGACTGTCCCTGCCTCCATCAAGGGCATCGCTTCCATTTAACGAGCACACAGGATGCAGACATTGCCCATGGACTGCGGTTCAGTTTGCAGCGAGCCACAAATCACATTTCATTTATCAGGCCCTACAGATGACAAGATATCACCGAATCCCAGGAGAGCCATATTCATTAAAAAGAAATCTTAAGTAATTACAACAATTAATTGACTTGAAACAGTTTCTGGTGGATAAGGTTTACATAATTCATTTGCCAGACAAAACAAGGCTGATCAGATTGGAAATGCTGTTTAGGCACATCCCGCTCTCTGAAAATGCACCTTCACGGAAAACTGATTATCAATAAGAGCCCTCTTTTTTTTTTTTCCTTGAAAGAAAAGAATAATTTATAAAAGGATAAATGGGAATGGGAAAAGGGTGGACAGGCTGTATGTAGAGTCTATAAACTGGTTTGACAGCATCCTTTCCCCTAAACATCAACAAATGGAAACACAAATGCATTGTTTTGCTGACAACGCTTGGAGTTTGTGGTTTGGGGAGCCACATAGATGATTTCAAGGCAGATATAATCTAAGAAGCTAGTCAGGTGTTTAGGGCAAGACAAAGGCTAGTCCCCATCCCCATTACCCCCAGACAACATGCACAAATAGCTCTTGTTCAGGTAATACTATGTCAACATTTCCAGCCGTTAGTTGATGAACCTCAAGGTTTAAACAATGTAGAGCTTTTGATTAAATACAGAGGGAGATATCTACAGAAAACTACAAAAAATATTTCTTATGATGTAAAGTAAGATTTTTCAACCACCTCTTACCATGCCATCAGACTTGTATTGGTACCTGCTTATGGAGAAGTGATTTAAAGGGGGGGAGGGGTCTGTGGAACAGGCCCCTTCGATATCCTGACGTATCTCATTGGTAGACTAGGAAAACAAATGAGGGCAATTCTTAAGAGAGCAAGAGAAAAAAATATATTGCATTATTTTTTAGGGTGCTGTGTTTTTCTTTTGGGCTCACGTATTTCATGTTTTAACCACACACATCAATGACCTTTTGAATGGTTTTCACTCATTCCGATTTTCTAAAATTTATTTTTAGCTGATACATAATTGAATACAATTAAACATATTAACAGAGAATGGGATGTTTGGATACATTGTATATAGTGTGCATATTTGAATCAGATTAAGTATTTCTATCATCTCAGACATTTAACACTTCCTTATGCTTTTGACACATTCCAAATCCCCTTTTCTATCGTTTGGAAGTGTTTGGAACATTACTGTGATGTCCTAGGGGAGGGATACTGAGTCGTCTTGGTCACAGGCCTCACAGGGTGCTTTAAGGCACCGGGAGTGTCTGGCTTTCAAGCTCAGCTCTCACGAATGAAACCACAGACTGGCTGCTTGAGTGTCCCCTGGGAAGCTTGTTGAGTACCTAAGCCCAAGGTGCAGGGCAGACACAACCAGACACAAAGCCAGAATCAACCAGTGTGTCAGTCACGTTTCTTATCCGTGTGAGACAATACCTGCCAGAAGTAACTTCAGTGGGGGAGAAAGGCTTCATTTTGGCTTCTGGTTTCAGAGAATGAAGCCTCTGCGGTAGGCAAGGTGGGGTGGTAGGAGCCGCTTCAGCTATGGGAGTTGGAGTTTCTGGCTTTTCACATTGCAACTGGACCGCGATGTTGAGAGCTCAGGTTGCCACCAGCAGCAGATATGACTTCCAGCCCTGCCACCCATCTCTGCTAGCAAGGCCACATGACCTTAACCAAAACATTACCACCAGCTGGGGGCCAAGTGTTCAAACCCATTAGCCTATGGTGGACTTTTCAGACTGAACCACTGCACCTGGCTTGGGGCAGGGACTCTGCTGCTGTTCAGGGCCTCACACTGCAGGGACCACTGTCCAAGTTAGACTGTTTAAAAACCTATAGACTGCACTGCAGTTTGTTGGTTTTCTTTTTCCTTCTAGAAATGATTCTGTGCTCCCACCCCCAATCCCTCAGTATTTCCATTCTCCTTGTGCTACTCAGAAGGATGTGTACACTTCTAGAATCTGGCATTTCTGGAGAAAGGCCTCAAGATTTGGGTTTCATCCATCTGACACCTTTGTTGAAAACTGAGAGCTAATATTTTGAAACTGGGGGTACTTGGATTCCTTGGTGGATTTCCTAATGCAGGTTCACAGTGCTCATTTTATACTTCAAGTCTACTACATTTGATTGACAGAAATGACTTCCTTCTCTTTCCAAAGCTTTTCCATGTCTCTCTCTCTCTTCCTAATTTTTTTAAATGGAAAATTTGTAATTGGTTTTAGGACAGCTAATTTAAAATCCTTCCAAATGACCCCAACCCCATGTTTGTGGGGTGCTGCTGTGTTGTCTCATTCATGTTGTGGTTATCTGCCTGATAGGTAATTTCTCTAATAGCTAGTTATTTTGGGAATAGCGGCAAGGGCTTTGGCTCTTATTTCATTCTTTTGTGTTGCATCATTCACACTAAAAGGTGAGTTCTCAGGACTGCCTAACGTACCGAACTGTGTTTCCGACGGCCATTTGGTTTGTAGAGCCCTTTCTGCACTTGTGTCTGGTTGGTTGTACACTAATCCAGTCATTTGTGTCTTTTGCGGCTGGCAGTAGGGCTTCCCAGGTGAGCTCTCCCTGTCTATCTTCTGAGGGTTTTTCCATTGGGATCAAGTAGCAGTTCATGGTCCCTTGTTGCTGGTGGGGTTGAGGAAGCTGAAGCTTGCAGGGTAGGAGGCTGGATGTTGGCAGGTTTCTGGGATACAGGCTCCATCTCTCATTAATGGTGGAGGGTGCTGATTTTCTTCTGTTGTGTGATTTCTGTTCATTCTGGTGGAGGATCAGGAGCTATCTGGGGCATCTTTTATTGCTCTGATACAGTCAGAGCTCAGTCGGGTGCTCAGTTGTATTGAATAGGGCTTAAAAAACCTCATGGCTCTTGTTAGCACGCATTCTGGGGCTCCAAATCACAGAACTCTCATCTTTTCACTCTTTCTGCCACTTTCAGGGGGGTAAGAAAAGAGGTGAGAAATAGGCCTTTATATTATGGATACCTTTAAAAAATGATTTCTAGTAGGAAGTTCCAAGGATAAATTAAAAAAAATTCAAAGTATCCTCTTTTCTTTCATTGAACTATATGAACACCGAGTCTTAAAACTTTTAAAAATATATTTTCCTGTGATAATGCTTGAATAAGGTAAGATGTATAACTATTGTTTGCATATTTGTATTTCTATATGAAATTCTGGATTAAAATACTGTGGGGCTTGGAAATTTCTCTAATTCTAAAGAAAAGGAACAAAAAAGGAAATAGTCTAGTTTCAATTTTCTGCTTATCTATCAAAGAGAGTCTCCACAAATGAATAACTGATTATTTGAGACAGAAAGTATTGTCACAGTTCAGTGTCAAAAGTTTTTGCTTGTTTGTTTTTTTTTTTTTTTTAACAAGGTCAGTGGTACATTAGAGATGGCCAGTCAAAAGAATGAAGAGAGACTTTCAAAAGCCCCAGCTTCCTTCAGAGGGCTTCTGCCTTCTGAAAATTCTGAGTATTTGGGATGAGACCACTGTACATGTATATTTACCAAAGTTCCTTAAAAGTCTATCATGTGGTGATATTTAGTCAAGAATTTGGCACCTCTCCAAACAGTAATTGGCTCTAACAGGGAAAAGACCTTCCTCCCCAAGTGATATGGTGTGTAGGGACAGCCAGGCAATGTACTGAGGCAGGGTTATACCAATGCCCAGTCCTGGCAATGACTTAGACTGGAACATTTGAAAACAGACAATGAAGAACCCAGGTTGCCAAGGAGCAGGACAGGGGCTATATGCTATATACATAAAACATCAGTATGTGCTGAGAAAAGTGATGGTTTTGATTTACGGCTTGTTGACAAGAAGCCTGGGGAGGAGGTGATAATTGTCCACAGATATTTAGAAGACTGTCCCTAAGAGGAGTTAGGAACCCACTGTCTGGTCTGGGTACTTGGCATCTTACCACACTCCACAGTGACCCTGAGTGACACCCTGGCAGGGAACAGGCATTGGCACAGCCCTGTTTGTGACCAGGGCTTCTCCAGAAGTTCATGAAATAGACCAAGCCTGAGGATGAAGTTATGTTCAGGAGAGTCCAGTGGGGAGGCAGCTAAGGCCGGGTCAGGGAAGGGGTAGAGAGCAAGAAGGAAGAAAGAAAGGAGTAAAGGAGGGAGAAAGAAAAAAAGTGGGAGCCGGGCATGGTGGCACACGCCTTTAATCCCAGCACTTGGGAGTCAGAGGCAGGTGGATCTCTGTGATTCGAGGCCAGCCTGGTCTACAAAGTGAGTCCAGAACAGCCAAGGCTGTTGTTACACAGAGAAACCCTGTCATGAAAAAAACAACAATGAAAGTAGGAAGGGAGAAGGGAAGAAAGAGGAAGAGAGAAGATAGCAAGGGAAAAAAAGGAGTGGGTAAGAAAGGAAGGAAGAAAAGAAAAGGAAGCAGAGAGGAAGGGAGGGATGCAGAAGGGGACAGTCTGAGGCCAACTATTGATCAGAGCTGGTAATATGGCTGGCCAGGATGCATTTTAGCAATTTGGGGATACATTGGAGAAGTGCAATCAGGAACTTAAGATTGGAATCCAGAGGCAGGGAGAATGAGGGTTCAAGGGACAGAGGGAATGTGGGCTATTGTTAACAGGTTAAATGCAGACTCCTGGTCAAATGAGAAGGCTGGTAAACTGGGTGGAGACATCTGAACTGGAGTGAGGTGAGGCCACAGCTGCTCACAGGTGAGGGGATGACCAATGAGGCAGGGAGCGTCTGGACTAGGAATACTCTTACTTCTTGAAGGTTTTTCCCCCCCAGACAGGGTCCTAGGTAGTAGCCCAGACTGGCCTCAAATTCTCATTGTAGCTAACGCTGACGTTGAACTCCTGAGGCTCTTCCACCTCCCAAGTACTGACATGGCAGATCTGTGCCACCACGCTTGGCAGCAGCTCATGGTCTGTGTGGCGGCGACAGACCCTTGTGTGGTACAGGGGTCAGCTTGGAGACAAAGATTTGCCTGGGGCAGTGTTGGTCAACCTCTGGTTCATATCAGGATCCCACAAATGCCCGGGCGGCATTCAAGACGCTCTAGTTCAGCAGATCTGTGTGGGAGCTGAAAGTCTGCTTTCCTGATTAATTCCACAGTTATGCAAACACTGTGGTCGTGACTTACATTTTGAGATATGACAGCTTAGGAACTCCTCCAGCCATCAGGCTGACACAGCTGAGAAGGGTGAGGGCAGAACCATAGAGAGTTCTAGAAAGCTGAGCAATCCCAGCTACAGAAGGAGGCCAACCCTTTTCCCATGGCTGCGGTGTGCAGCTGGATTCCAGGCGTTGTCAAATAGCCATGAAAATGTGTGGGGATCGTTTGCGTGTGCCCATCACTAGTTATTGAAGACTGGCTGATTTTCCTGGGGATTTCACTTTGTGGAAGGCAAAAAGAGTGGCTTGCTTCATGGTGTCTGAAAGGGATTTTGGTTAAGAGCCAGTGTGGAGTAGACTTGGCTCTCTCAACTTGGCAGTGAGGGCTGTGGCAAAACTCGATGGTATGTGAACCTTCTTCTCTTTATTAAATTTTGCCATCATCCTTGAGGAACAACACAGAATTACTGAAATAGTCCACACTGCTTACACGGGCACTCCTTCTTCTTCTTCTTCTTCTTCTTCTTCTTCTTCTTCTTCTTCTTCTTCCTCTTCTTCTTGTCTTGTTCCGTATATGTATCTGAGTTTTAATTTCATGCTTGCTATCCATTTTTTAATTTCCTACCTATCATGCTAGAATTTCAGGGCTGGACAAAACTTGTCCCAGTTTCTAGGAACTTCCATTTTACAACTACAAATCCAGTGTCCTAGGAACACCACAGCCTTAGAGAAAGCAAGACGAAAAGCCATCCTAGTATTGTTCATCCCTAGATCTAGGTCAGTGACCACTTGTGAGCATTTGAGAGGCAGAGCCTCAGATCTCTGAGTTCGAGGCCAACCTAATTAAAAAAAGAGAATTCTAGGCCAACTATGACTACACAATGAGACACTGATTCAAAGCTAAAACAACAAACTCCTCAAACTAATAATAAATAACACCCCAAAGCAATCCAAAAACTTCATAAATAAGCAAACAAAAATTTTGCTTTGGGAAAAATTGAGGCATGCCTAAAGGAGATAGAAGGAAAGTTACCTGTTTCTCACTCTGGACCCTGCTGCTCTTAGTAGGAATTACTAAAAGCCACCGTCGATTATGATTTTCTGGCCTGGTTCTAATCTTTGACTTTGAGACAGTAAGTAGCTTTAAATCCATAGACATGCAGCAAAGCCCTGTGCTGACCTCGGGAGTGGGGATGTCCTCACATGTTCATTCTGCAAAGAGGACTTTCACATGCCCATCCTCAAATTCTCTGCCCCTCCACATGTCCACTGGTGAAGTACACCCACCGTTTTGAGGGTGTTTTCCAAAATTACCAAATAAGATGCAAATGCTTTGGTAGGAGTTGACTTTAACCAACATCAGCTGAGAGTCTGAAGGGACCTACAGGATTGTTGTAGGCTCCAGCACAGAGGGCCATGGTTACTGGGATCCCTACAATGTCCCGAGTTTAGGCTGTGATGACATCCTTCCATCCTGGTGTCCCTTCTTCCTCCACTCCCGGGGACATGTGTCTCTGTAAAGAAGCGAATGGCCTGTGCTCATGAAGAATTGAAGTGTGTGTTCCAGGAAATGAAATGTCTCTAGTCAAGCCCCAGTAAACAAGCGGCATTTCATCTGGAAAGCCCTTTGTAGTTTTAAACAGACTCTTGAGTGCTTTCAATTGTTTAGGGGTGTTTATTAATACAGTATGCTTTGGGATCAGCATCAGCGACCTCATTCTCCCAAACAATAAAATCAGAGAGCAAGTCTTGTTCCCGTAGTGACAGAGGAAGGGTAAAGACTATCATGAGACCAAGTGTGGCTGGGGATAGGAAAAGCCTCAGGGGTGACTGGTGGGCAGGTAGGCATATGGTCAAGTCGTGGTTTCTTTCTTGTAAGACCCACGATTCCCAACCACTCTGAAATCCAGTACTTCCTTCAGATTTTGAGGGGACACATGAAGGAAAGTAGAGGGTGGAAAGTTTGGAAAGGAAATGGGGAAGCTGTTCAGGAGTATTTTCCCCTGTTCAGAACCAATTCCGTTCGAAGGCAGCAGCTTCGATGCCTTCCTTTGGTGTCATCTTCTCACGCAGCTCTGGTGGAAGATACTGGATTAGTCCTCTGAGAGTCTCAGCCTGACAGCCAACACAAAGACAACCGCTTCTCTCACAAGACTAACCTGTGTACAGAGTGGGACCCAAGCAGACTTGTTTCAGTTGACTGTGTTATGAGTCACCCCTGCTTACAACCAGCTAATGATTTACTATTTCTCATGAACTTGTGGGTCAGAAACTTGGGCTGGGTTAATCTGAATTATTGTCCTGTCTCATGTGGCACTGACTATGGTACTTGGTGGTAGATTTCTTTGGATTCAAGTCAACATTGTTCATGGGTCAGGTGCTGTGGAGGGCATGGAAGCTGAACCATGGTTCCCGGAGATCCTTGTCTCTGGAACCTATGTATATTCACTGACATGGCAAGAGAGATTGCAGATATTGACAGGAGAAAGTCATCTTGTATTCCTTAGGTGTAGCTAGAATGATTTTATAAGAGGAAGGAAGAGGGCGATTTAACGTCAGAGAACAGAACTAAATGAAATCTGAGGAAGATGCTCCATTGCTGGATTTGAAAATGGTTCAAGATGATGAGGAACCACGGATAGCCTGGAAAACTATTGCTTGGAAAAGGCAAGAAGGGGTTCACCTCTTCAGAACCCCTGGTGAGAGGGAGTGTCTGCTGACCTCTCTAAGGTTTGAAGAAAGAATGAAGTAATTCTCATAGAACTGCTGAGGTAAGAGGTGGCTTTCTGTGAGAATCTTTGAAATCACCTCCTGGATATCTAGCATCCTTAGCTAAATTCAAGCTCCTTCTATGAAGGGGAGGGTTTCTAGGGTCCTGGTTGAAATATTGTTCTCACCACTCACCTGGCTATAGAATAGGTGTTGTACAGATTCAATAATTTATACTATTATTATACTAAAAGATGTGTTTCCTTTGATATCCTTCCAAGGAAAATATCTCAAAGTCCTTGTGTTTAGTGGCCTTTCGTTACTGAAGATCTGTTGAGCACCAATCACAACACACTGAGACGGGCTTAGGTCTATTCTCTTGCTACTTTATGATCAACTTTTTAACTACAACTTAAAATTTACAAGTGTCTACACTGCTACTGAAAACATTTAAACTTTAATCTTACAGACTACGAAGTTGCATTCAATGGACGCTAATAGGCATAATGATGTTTTGTTCGTGTTGAAAAGATGAACTACGGTGAAAGCTTTTAGGCGTGGGCACACTGGCTTAGGAGGGGACTGCACAAGGCCCTGTGATAAGTGGGATTTAGTTCGGTTACCTGTCACAGAAAACCCAGAATAATTTCTTATTCTCTGATCATGTGTTTTCACTTCCATGAATGGAGATGTGGGCTAGATGGAACACTGTGGGTTGGCAGCTCTACAGTTATTTAAGTCTGTCTCTCCCTCTCTCCCTCCCTCCTTCTCTCCTTCCCTCCTCCCGTTCCACTGTACTTAGTGAGAAGTCCCCAAGAAGACTCCCTGAACTCCAACAGTGAGGCTGAAGGAGACTGAAGAGTGGAGGACAAAAGCCAGAGTTGACGCGAGCCCAGATCTCTGTTATGGAGACTCTGAGAAGCTGTCAAGTATATCACTATTTTTTTTTCTTTATCAAAAGACTCACAATAGAGTGGAAGATGCAGTCTCTAATCTGGCATGGTCTTGTAGTTAGCTAAGTATCATTTCATTGTTAAAATGGGCAGTGGAAGCACAGGATTCAAATGTATAAATGCTAACAGTACTATTAAGCAAAGCATGCCTTTCCTATATGAACGTTGTTCAATTTTGATACATGTGACATGAACTTTCTTTTATTTTTCCTAAAGTCTTTTCCAGTAAAATTGAGATGTATCTTATGTTCACTCATGTTGTATATGCAGATGTATCAGTCAATGTTCTGTTACTGACACAAGAGGAAAGTTTCATTTGGCTCATGATTTTGGAGATATCAGCCCATGCTCACATAGCCATGATGTTTTGAGTCTGTGGCAGCACAGTACAGCATGCTGGGCATACATGGCAAGAGGTTACTCACTTCATGGCATCTGGGAACAAGAGGAAGGGCCGAGGAGCCCAATATCTCTTCAAGGTCACTTCCATTCACTAGGTCCCACTGACTCCTAACAGCACCATCAGATGGGGATGGAACCTCTAACACATGAGCCTTTCCAGAAGACTTATTATCTAAACTGTATTAGCTTTGAGTAAAGAAGAGAAGCTTCTCGTTGAGTTTTCTCAAGCCTACGAGGCAGGCCATTGCATCCTCATGAAGTGTCCTTGAGTTCGTCCCCTAACATCTATGAAGCAGGCCATCTTGTCCTCAGTGTTCCAAGGGTTTGCAAAGCTGTTCAAACTGAGCCACATGTGAAACCCTGATGAATGTACACGCAAGAGACTGAATGGACTGAAATATTTGGACTTCAGGAAGTAATGATGTTCTAATGTGAGGGCTCTTGGGAATTTTCCTTGTACTATGATACCACTGGGAACACAGGGGTAAACAGAGTCCAGGACTGTGGTGGCTCTGTGCTGTGAATGGACGTTCGGGTGGTGCACCTGTCCTCTGTGATCTCATCAGAGGGTTCTCTGTTGCCAGCATGGTAACTTGGTTCCGGAGTCCCTTCAGTGGGACTTGTTTTCTACTAGGACTAAGAGTTGGTCAAAGCTTAATGTGTGTGTGCCCAATGCATAGCTAGTGTGAACAGTTCAAGCCAAATTCCCTTCCATCCAAATACTGCGGCAGATCTCTGAGTGCAGAGCACATGTGCAAATCAAGGTTTAGGCTATTCATATCTGTTGAAAATTGAGGGGGAAAATCTCCTCAAATGGTTTTGTGTTAAAGAAACATTTTTTTAAAGGTAAGCTCTTGAAACAGTTTAAACAACAACAACAAAAAGCAATGGCAAAGGAGAGTAAGTGCAGTATTGGATCCACATTTCCTAGAAGACAGGTGGTGTTCACCTTTCCAGTAGTATTAGCCAGTTGTTAGCCTGGGGATGGAGAGATGGCTCAGCAGTTAAGAGCACTGGCTGCTCTTCTAGAGGACTTGGGTTCAATATCCAGCACATATATAGCTGCTCACAACTGTCTGTAACTACAGTTCCAGGAGAACCTTACACCCTCTCCTGGGCTCCATGGGAACTACAGGCATAGACACACACACACACACACACACACACACACACACACACACACACGCAAGCAAGACACCCACACACACGAAATATTAAAATAGCAAAAAAAAAAAAAAGATGTTTAGATCTTTAAGCCTTATGTTTGGAGAATTCCTGACGTCACTTTTTGCTCCCTCTTTATTTCAAAGGTTGCTATGAGCATGTGTGTATTTTCATAACAAGGCCGGAGGTCTTTCTTGGTAATGACCCAGCAACGCAGAAGAATTCTTGAATATGCTCCAGATCCCTTTGACTTTCACACAATTTGATGGCTCATCTGCTCTCCCAGAACTCAATCCCCTGCAGCTTCCTCTAGATACCTGGCTAACTCCCTGGTCCACAGACAGCTCTGCTCACATACTCAGAAGGCTGAGACTAAGGCCCAGGGCTGAGAAGAACACACTGCTGTCTTCTAGCACATCTGTGGAAGCAAATTTTACTGCTTGAGTAAAAGAGAAAGTTGGGACCAGCTTAGACGTTAGGAGAAAGCTAGTTAGATTTTAAACTCAGCTCTCGGCTTTGGGTACACTGTTGGAAGCTGGTAAACTTTGGCTGTTTCACCAACACTACATGTAAAATGCAAATTTGAATCCCACAAAATCCATAATATCTGGTCGCCAAATAAGTGGCTTGCTCTCAATGGTGTTTTATTGATATACTCTGAGCTGGGGTTATAGAAGAAATAAAATGTAGGTGAATAGTATGGTCTCCCTTACAACAGGCAACCTCTCTTTCCCAGGTATACTTGTCACAATTAAAATCACGTTTGAGAGAAGCCTCACTAGCAAAGCAGGTAGTGTGGTAGGTTCATGAACAGCCTGATACCACTTTCCACCAACCGTCAGGTATTGCTGCACATATTCTATTGTCAGAATCATAAAAGGAGATCAAGGAATGTTCCTCAGCAAGGAAGGTCCTAAGAGGTAAGAGGCAAAGTTTCCTTATGGCAAACTCAGGAGACAGTGTCCTTTTTTCATCCCAGGTACTGAGTGTGCAGCTCAAAGCTGAGACACATACACTTCCTGGAGAAAGTTCTTTCTGTATCTGTATGAGTACAGGAGAATATAATTTTTCCATTAAACAAGTGTTCTCCATATCTCTCATCCTATATTTTGTGTTATTTTGCTCATTCTGATATATGGGGTGGAACCTTGGGTGTGGTTCATGTTGAGTGTATACTCTCCCAGCTGAGCTTCATACAGGGCCACATCCAAGCATCTTCTTGCTTTCTGTGGATAGCCACTAGGTGACTCCTTAGATTGTGAAGTTAGAGAAGAAATACAGATGCTGCTGCCCAATGTCCACCAGGGAGAGGGACATGAATCCAAGGATCACAGGGGCACAGGCATAGACAAAGTCTGTGTCAGAACACAAGATCAGGGACAACGTGAAAGATGATAGTGGCCAGCATAGGTTTCCACATGCACGATATTTAGACCCCTATCTCTGGAAGAAGGAGAGGAGAGATGCAGAACTCACCTTTATTTGAGGCTTCACTTTGTATTTCAGTTACTTGGTATCTTATTTTAATTTCTGTGAAGAGACACCACAGCCAAGGCAACTCTCATAAAGGAAAACATTTAACTGGGGTTGGCTTTCAGTTTCGGAGGTTTAGTCCATTATCATCATGGTGGGAAGCATGGCAGACATGGTGCTGGAAGAGCTGAGAGTTTTACATATTGATCTGAGGGCAGCAGAAAGAGACTGGATTCCACACTGGGCAGAGCTTGAGCACAAGAGACCTCAAAGCCGCATCTCCACAGTGACTCACTTCCTCCAACAAGGCCACACCTCCTCCAATAAGTCCACACCTCTTAATAGTGCCACTCCCCATTGGCCAAACATTCAAACACCCGAGTCTATGGAGGTCAAACCTATTCAAATCAGCACACCTGGGGTTAACTGTGGTCTGAAATTATCAACTGCAAAATCCTATAAAGAAACAACCTACAAGCTTTAAGAAACTTTATTTATTTATTTTTACAGAATATTGATCTACTTAATTCGTATATTTATTAATTGTATTGTTGCTAAGCTTGATCATAGATGTGTAGGATAGAGTTGAGAGGGAGATGTGTTGGGAGGGTCTTTAAGGAGTTGCGGGGGGGGGGAATGGTCTTTGAATATGTTCAATACACATTTTATTCATGTACAAAATTCTCAAAGAATAAATAAAAAGCAAGGTGAATACAAATGTATGTACAGGATAACCACAGTTGTAACTATGCATGTGTGTGGCTTCATACTCTCTGAAGTTTTAAAGATGCACGGGGAGGCTCAGAACATAACCTCAATGGGAAAGTGGGGCCTACAACACCTTGAAAGATGGAACAGTGTGCAAATGATAGGGGACAATAGTATGAACAGGTCCCAAGTATTTAAGAAACTATAGAAGACCATTGTTGGTAGAGTGCTTTGGCGTAAACCACAAACTTCCTTCAAAGGATTGGTCTCCAGTGAGTGATGCCACTGGGGTGGGTGGGGGGACACCTGTAGGAAATAGAGACAGGGAGAGGATGTTAAGTTACTATGGACGGGTCTTTGAGAGAGGTAGTTAGACTTTGGCTCTCCCCCCCCTCCTCCGTCCTCTCTCTCTCTCTCTCTCTCTCTCTCTCTCTCTCTCTCTCTCTCTGGTTTCTGGCTGCTGTGTGGTAAACAGCCAGGTATGCCTCCTACATTGTATGTGACTTCCATATGCCCAAAGCTATGGGGCCGAGTGAAGGAAAGTTAACCTAGCAGAGGACAGAGATGGTGCCCACCTGGCCAGGGGCAGCATAGACAGCATTTGCACGTGTCTGTCTCTCTCTAATCCTACACCTACGGCCTCTTCAGGGTCAAAGCTAACTCCAAGTCAAACGGAGGAAGCTGGAGGCTGCTTGTGCACTGCAAGTTTACCTATTTTTAACTCCATTTTTTTTTGTCTCATTTTGTTTCTGTTGTCTATTGTTCCAAAGAGTCTGTGAAAAGTGAAGGGCTTATAATTTGGCCCAGGTGTCACAGCAGGGGTGTCCTTAGTCTGACTTTAATCACTACCCCCCTGTCTTCAACATCCCTTATTCTTGAGAATCAAATCACATTTAATTATGAAAGCTTTCTATTTTGGATTTATTCCCACATTTCCAAATAGCTGCCTATCATTATTAACTCAAATAGCAACAAAAATCCTATCTCCTTTGTTCCTGCTTTTGTCAATAAGGACTTCTCTCCCTTACACTGTCCCTCACTTCACCTTCTCCCTCTCACACCCTTAGCATTCCGATTGCTATCGTATATATGCCCTGACCTTGCCAATTATTGTTCACTGCCCAGGCTATTGTAAATGGCAGTTATGTTTTTCTTTCTTGCAGTTTTGGATTTTTCTTGTATGAACATTTCTTTTAATCCCCACCCCTAATGTATCAATAACATTTCTTCATCAAATCTGAAAAATATCTGCTACTGTTCCACCAGTGGCTGTCTGGGAACACAGTGGGGAGAGGGATCTGGGGACCTATGACTTGTTCATAGACTGTCAATCAGCTTTCTACCAGTGTAACAAAATATCTGGAATAAATATGGGATGAATAACATTAAAAGGAGAAAAAATAATTATTTTATGGATTCAGTCAGTGTCTGGTTAAGTTCCTTGTTTTGGGGCTGTGGTGAGTCAGGACAGCAGGGTGCTGTGGGGAGGGAAGATGGAGCAAAGCTGCTCCCATCATGACTTCTTGGAACTAGGAGGCTGCAGGAGGACCTTGTCTCACATTCCTCCTCAATGATATAAGCCCACCACCAATGGTCTAACTTTCACTAGGCCCTGACTCCTAAAGGATCCACTACCTCCCAGAGGCCAAGCATTCAACACATGGAGCTTTGGGGGGAGCATTCTAGACCCAAACTATAGTGAAGATTTTCGATTACCTTCCGTCTTTAGGATGGTGACATTTGCCCCCTGCTCTACCTGTCATATGGAGCTTTTCTAGGTGAGTTCAGTTAAATCAGTCCCATCTTCTCTGGGTAAGATACCACCCAGAGGCATTTATATGTTCTTCGCACAACCATTTCTTCTAGCTGGCCATGTCGGTTACCAGCCTCCTGGTGTTGTTAGCTTTCCCAAACTGGTTTGCATGGCCCACCTTTTATTTTCACTGTCCCTATGGCCATAACTTATTTCTAATCTCACTTCATTTACTTTAGCGACATTTTAGGACATGGCAGGCCCCGGGGCCAACCTGCCACATCACCTGGAAGTCCACTGAGGTTTCAGAGTCAGTTGTTCATCAGAGAGCCCAAGGGCTAATACTGCATCCAGGTTGAAGCAGCGGGGATTTCCAGGGATGCAGCAATGTTCTAGTGCTCGTCCCTGGCTCCCTAGGTCTTTCTGCTCTTCTTCTCTGCACTGGGCATCAGTGTGCCCTGCATTGGAGTCTGGAGATGTGTAGGAACTCATGCAGAAGGGTCTTGCCCACATCTGGCTTGTATGCTTGGTGGGACTGGACCAGCAGCAGGACTGATTTATTCCCCTTAAATGAAACCTCAATGAAACCCACCTTCTCTTCTCTGAGTTTCTGTAATGATCTCCCTGGAGCTGGGAATCAGGATCTGTCCTCTTTCCTCTAAGCAGGTCCTCTCTGAATTGTACATCTTCCGTGGTGTCATCCCCTCCCTCTCCATGAAGACCCCATGATGGTAGAGTTTGGTCCACAGAACCAGCCAGGTGTTTGCTATCCACCATAAACAATGAAAAGAGTACCACATGAACATGTCCATTTAGGGAAGGCCAAGGGAGAAGAAAGGTATAAAGGACATCTAACTTAGCCTCTTTACATAAGTGTGAACAACAGTCTTTACCGATGTGGTGGCCCCTGCAGGACAGCAGTAGAGCATGAAGACAACCACAGAATGACATTCATCTATTCCAAGGCTGTGTTCCTGGGCAGGGTCAGCCATGCTATGCAACGGCAGGAAGCAAAGCTGGGAAACTATCACAAAAGAGAGATTTGTAATGGAAAGGCTGCCGGCCCTTAACCAGGTGATGCTAGCGAGAGCCAGGGTGATACAGTAAATAAGGTGAATGGGCTCGGCTTATTTCATTTCACAGCTGAGCTGTGTATTGCCAGATAAATCAAATCAGGGTAAACGGCTTCATCTAATAAACTGGGTCAACATATAATGTATTTGTTCAGGTTCGTACTTTCATTGATTCTCATTTGATTTAAGAAGAGATATTTCAGGTCATGTTTGAATGTCTTTTAGTATTCATGCCTCCTTCTGGTGAGCAGAGGCGGGAGGCACGGCCACACAGCTGGGATTCTTTCTTTAAAAAAAAAATAAATTAAGTTTTCTGATTCTTGAAAGTTCTGCCTTCCATCTTTAGGCAAGGAAGTGGAGGGGGGGCAGTGGCAAGACCACTCGGGGAGAAAACCAAGAAGTGGCAGGAGAAAGCGTCTCCTTGTCAGCATCTGCATCCCCCATAATGTTTTAGTGATGTTTGCTAATGTATCATTCATTAACCATCAGCCACTATAAAAAACATAATCTATCTCGCAAAGTGGACATTATTATCGCATTAAATCATTTCACAATATACCTGAACCGTTCCACATGAGAGGCCTGGCCTGGCCAGGCTCGGATGCCTCCGGGCAGCTCTTCAGTAGTAATGAGATACGAGGTCTGTCTGTGATGAATACGATATTACTCGTGTCAGCGGCTGCGGACTGTACCCAGAATATTTCTTCTTACAGGATTTTTTTTTCCTTTCTTTCTTTTTTTCATAGCAAAGGAACTCAGGCAAAGCACTATTAACCCAGTAAATGAAGCTCTAAAGAGCACGGAGTGTGTCCATTAGGAGACAGAATGGTGACTAATCCAATTTTTCTTGCAGGGAAGGGATGGTGCTTTGGTAACATCTGGGATGCCAGGCCCTGTGTTACAGGACAGGCTCTGCGTTCTGTCCTCTGGGTGACTTACCCTTCTGCCTTGTCTTTCTCTGTCTTTGTCTAAGAAAAATGATGGCGCTGTTCCCTTCTCTCCCATCTCTTGCCAGGAAAGCCTCCTTGGAAGTGATTAAAACAATGTTCGTGGCTGGAGGAAGAAATATAAAAGGGGACAGGGTGGCAAGGTGGGGGAGGGAAGAGCCATATGGAGTCTTCCCAATTCCACACTTTATAGGGTTGTGTCTTGGGCAGCCTAGGTCCCATGGGAGATGAGAGAGGTAGGAGGTGACAGAGCATTTCTTTTTGGTGCCTGTTAAAGTCACAGAAAATAATCTTGTTTCTTTGGAAAAAAACCCGTATTTTTCTCTTACTAGAGCATTCACTTACCTCTATTATTCCCTGGAAAAGTCTTTGCAGTGCTGATGGAGAAACAGAACACTCCAGATGCCCCAGAACAACTCTGTTGGAGTGAAATAAAACATAAAGTAGCAAATCTCTCCTTAACCTCGCTCCAAGTTTTCCTCTCCTTCCTTCTCAAAGGAGTATTTATTCTATCTTCACTTTATTCCATGCCTTGGACAGAACACTTAAATTTCCTGGCATTGTCACTTCAGATAATAAACATAAAATCAATAAGAAGAAGCCAGATTCATCTAGCTGGAGCCACAAGAATATCCCACTTAATATCTGGTGTTTGACTCATAACTGTGCCATATATAATTGCACATGATCATTGATATTTAAAAAAGGACAACTTTGCATTGCCACTTCCAAAGAGGGCATTTAAACTATGTTTTCACGAAGAAGAATACAGAGAGTCAGAATAGGTACCTTTCCCTCATGGTTTTTTTTCTTTCTTGCAAAGGAATTGGCTTTGTTTTCAACACGGAAAATTGTAAGTTGGAACACCTCCCTTTGAAAGCCTAATTCATACTATTTCATGTTCCCCTGGCATATTAGCTCAGCTGATGTGGAAAATGTAATTTTGACAATACACTGGCTCGCTGTGGTCTTTAGAAAGGAGAGCAGAGTGTGAGTCATGATTTTGTATCTAGTGGATATGCCCCAGTCACCCTTCTCCTGCTGAAGTAATGCAGATCTGCCATCCTTTCAGGGACATTATTTACAGTGAATCAATCTGTCCCCCTCCCCCTGTCTCTTACCCCTCAAATTTTTCTCCTTTTCCCTCTTTGTCTTGTCAGACAAGGCTAACACCATTGATGGAGAGTTTTCTTCACAATACCCATAATCCTCTGTGATAAAAATCTGTGCTGCTATTATTTTTTTTCCAGGCAGCATATCTGAAGCCTTTATTATTTATTTAATTTTTCTTCAATGTCTCACAGTGAGTTTTTTCTTTCTTTCTTTTTTTTTCTTTTTAAGTAAATGATCTTGAAAGCATACACAATCTACAGGCTTAGACAGGCTAAATATTTAGTAGAATATTATTCTGGCCACTTTTAGGATGGTTATTCTCTCATTATCCAGACTGCCCCAGCTCAACTAACTCATTCTGTCTTGACTTGAGGTTGTTCCTGTTTGTGTATTTGGTTGGTTTTGTTTGTTTTTGTTTGGTTGATTGGTTTTGTTTTGTTTTGCTTTGGGTCTGGTTTTCTTTTGTTTTTAATTTATGATGCTGTATAAAAGTGATAGGTATTCAGTAGAAACAATTTTTAGAGTTTGAGTCTGACCCTCTTGGGTGAAGGGCAGCAGTGACCAGAGCTCCTACTCAGTTCTGGGGATGTGATGGGGAACAACCGATTCTCAGTGTTCTTGCTGTGAAGCTGTGAATCTCAGTAGGACATAACAGTACCTCAAGCTAAGGAACATGGGGATGTTATTATGCATTGATTTTGTATGTGGTGTATGTGTGCTTACATGCTCAAGCACATGTGTGCACGCAGAATCATGCAGAGGCCAGCAGAGGACACTGAGTGTCTTCCTCTGACACTACCCACTGTAATTTTTGAGTCAGGGTCTCTCATTGAACCTGAAGCTCTCAGTACAGCTAGGTGAGCAGGCCAGTGAGCTCCAAGAATCAACTGGGCTCCACTCCTTGACATGGAGACCAATGATAGCTATGCTGTGCTCTGTTTATGTAGATTATTGTATTGAGGGACATTTCATCAACATCAATAGAACATATTGCTTGTTCTATTAGCTCAAGTCAAGGAAACAGTTTTCATTAAATGCTTGTCTTTTTCCTCAATACATTTTCTCCCATTCAGCTAGTCTTCCCAAACTAGTTTTCCCTCTTCTTGCTCAAATATTTGTCACTCGTTGGTTCCTTTCTTCTCTACTTTTTCAGAAAGTCTCTATTTATGCTTATTGGGGTGGTCCGAGGCTTTAGTGTTGGCTGTGCCTCAGTTGCTTGATGCTGACTGTCCCTAATTGAGTGGAATGACTCAGTTTTCTTGGTGTGACCTGTGACTTTGCTTCAGGAATGTTTTCCTTGGAACAGTGAGGGACACTATTTGAATTCTCAGGGTTTCTTGTTATAGTAGTCCTTGATCTGTGCAGAAGATTTCCTGCGGGACATTGGATAGCAAAAGCATCACTGGTACTCCAAGCACCAGTAGCCTGGGTCCTATCTCTGTCTGAAGTATCCTGTCCTGAAGGCAGATCTGCCCCCTGTAACTCATTTATCATCCGTTTGTTGAAGACCTTATGAAAGCCCTCCTTGGTTCTTCAAGAATCTTCTCTCACAACTGGACTTGACATTGGCCTTTCCTTTCTACTTTTGCCTACAGTTTTATTTTATTTATCTCACTTAGTATGTTTTTATGTGGGTTGCATGGCATGTGTGTGGTGAGTGTGCCTGTGTATGTGACTGTTTGCATGTGTATAGGTATATATGTGTGTGGGTACATGTGTGTATGTATGTGTGTGTGTGCATATACACATGCACACGCGTGTGGAGACCCAAAGTTGATGTCATGTGTCTTCCTCTATCCCTTTCCATTTTGTTTATTGAGACAAGGTTTCTCCCCAAAGCAAGGGCTCTGCAGTTCTGGCTATTTTAGCTGGCCAGCCTACCCCAGGGACCACCTGTCTCTTCTTCCTCTGAGTGTTGGTGTTCTTCACGCTGCTACTGTGCCTGCTTGACTTTTCACATGGGTTCTGGGTTCTGAGGATCCAAACTCTGGTACATCATGATTGCCATCCAAGTGATTTACACATTGAGGCATCTCCAATCCTATTTATTTTTTGTAAGAACACTTATATTAGGGATCTTCTCTCTTAATGATACTTTACACACATAGTATTGTTAGCTGTCTGTATGATGCTGTGCAGAAATCACACCTATTCATCTTGCTTGACTGAAACTCTATGACCTTTGACCCCATTTCCTTCTCCTTCCAGCTATGGCCAGCCACCATCCTACTCCCTGACTCTATGACTTCGACAATCTTTGAAGCCTTTATGTAACTGGAATTGTGCATTATTTTTGTTTCTGTAGCTTATTTGTCTCACTTAACATAATGTCCCTTACCATCAGGAAATGCAAGTCAAACTAATGTGAGGACACCACCTCATGCATACATAACAAAAAATGTTAGGGTGGCTATTATAAAAAAGAAAAGACAACAGGTAGTAGTTGGTTTAGGTCATAGAGAAACACATGTGCACAGTTGGTGGTAATGGGAAATGTTCATAAAAACAGCGCTGAGGGGCTTCAGAAAATGGAAAGACCAACCGTATGAACTGGCAATCTTCCTCTGGATATTTATTCAGAATGCTGACATAGGTGTGCTAGAGGCATATTTGTGCTTCCAGTGCAGCACGACACTAGGCACAGTGTGGAAAAACTTACCTGTGTGTTAAGAAACACAGGAATGAAAGAAACCATGACACACCACTCAGCCCGTCAAAAGGAGATTCTGCAATTGTACCCACACCTGGATGAATCTTGATGGCATCGTGTGAAAGGAATTAGGTGATCATCGTTGACCCTTCCATGTAAGTAAGTGAGCCCCAGGATGGTGTGAGGCCTGTACATGACTTGGAGCTTATGTTGGAGAACTAAATATGTTGGACTTGAGTTGATTGTTCCTCTTCCCAAGGTGGAACCAAGAATGTTACAGACAGCTCTTCAGTCTGCTTTCTGCTAAACATTGTCTTAAACAGCTGTCTCTAGCTGCACATTAGAACTCTCTAGAAACGTGTTAGCAGTCCCAAGGCAAAGACTCCTTCCTGAGAGATTTATGTTTAGGAATAAGTTGGGACTGAGAAGCCACACAGTGAGCAACCTGAGTCCTTCATGTGCTAATCAACGAGCTTTGACCCTTCTATGAGCAGTACTGTCAAGTGTTCATTTCCTGTCTCTAATGAGAGCTGTCAGATACTTTGATGAATCCTAGATAAATATCTGTGAAACTTTTCCCCCTGTCTCCAATTTACCAACACAATGTAAAAGAAAATGAGATGTTTGGTATGACTTTATCTCAGTGAACTCACACTTCATGTGGTTAAAAAAAATGCATAGCAAAGTTTTAACCATGTCCAAATACACAGCTCTAAAGAATTAAGTATGTTCACATTGTTGAGTAACCATCCATTCCCAGAACTTTCCATTTCCCAAACACAGTCTCCATCCTCCTTTCTCCCAGCTTCCGTACCCGCTATCCCACTTCCTGTGTCTTTGAGTGGCTGTTCTCAGACCTTCATATGAGCGTCAGTATGCCCTTCTGTGACAGGCTTTCTTCACTGAGCATAGTGTTCTCACTGTTCACTCATTTTGTGACCCATGCTTTGTAAAATAACTCACCTATTTTCACATAGTCACTAAGTTCAGATACTATCCTTCATTGCCACCTTGACTGCCTCTGGAATCAACTAAAACACAAACTTGTGGGCACTTCTTTGAGTGTGGGATTTTTGTTTTTGATAGATTATTTGAAGCAGGAAGACCCACTTGAAATGTGGGTAACATCATCTGGTGGTACCCCAGATAAAAGAAGATGGAAGAAGGGAAATGCGCTTTTGCTTGCTTGCTCTCACTCTTGCTAATGAGTTCATCTATCCTGCCGCTATGGTGTTCAGATGTTGGAATCAACTTCTTTGGGATTCCAATGTAGATCAAAGACCAGCAGCTCTTCAAGTATCCTTCAGGCCTTCAGTATCAGAATGAGACTTCTGAGACAACAATCCTTGTGGACTGTCATTGTTGAAGTACTCTAACAGCATCCTTTAAACCAATCTAATAAATCCATCCTATCAATTCTGTTCCTAAGAGAACCCTGACTAGTTCAGATTGTGATATCAGGAGTGTTTCTAGAGAAACTGAATTCTCTAGAAGGCTTAGTGATATTTGGAGCTGGTTCTCTTGTTTGCCTCCTGGCATGCCTGTAGGATATTATCTTGATTAGGTTTATTGCTATCACTAGTACCCACTGCCAGAAGAGCATTGTGTCATTTAAGAGTACCTCTGAGGGTGTGGTAAAGCAGCGAGAACACTTTGGAAAATAATAATACTTTTGATCCTTTAAGCAGTTCTTTTCTGTCTTTGCCTTTTCAAGAGGCTCCTGTTAGCTTTGAAACCACAGTGCCTACTTTGGAAGGAATCGTGTGAAAAATCAATTATAGAAAGTAAATTAAATGTTGCCTGTGCTTTGGGAGCTGCCCCTCAATACCCTTTCTATTTCTTCCTTGCTGCTCTGTTGGTTGCTCACTGCTTTCCTGCTGTGTGGCATGGCTCCTGACCACTAAAGGTGGTTCCCATGCTATCTGTTCCTTTAGGGATGCACACTCAGCTCAACTGAGAAAACAACACATATGTGAGTAGGTCTCCTTGCCTAGCTGGGCACCTGAGAAAGGATTCTTTGTATCTTAGAATAAGTAGAAGAGAAAGATGACTTCTTAAGGCATGGACATCTCATCAGGCTTGATGTGTCTATTTGCTGACTATGAATGGAACCATCTTATGGACTGGGAAATTTCTGGACAGACACATCATAGCAGACAGGTTGATACTGCAGAACTTCCCAGCTTCAAAGTTTCCTGAACTCCTTTTGTTAATTATCTATGGTAGAAACCTGTGGAGTCCTGAAGCTAAACATTTGTATTTATTTTGGGGTGTTTCTGAGTGGCTTCCACAAACCACTGCATCAGAGGCTCTTGGGACACTTGTTACAAAGGCTACAATGTCTTTGTGTGTTCTTTATTCCAGAGCAGGATTCCTACAGAAGCCCTTTAAGAGTTAAGCCATAACTGTATAGTTGTAGGGTCCATTGTCACAAGTTGGTATGTTCATACACCACAGAATAACCAAATCAGGGGAGCCAGCATATCTGCCCCTCAAATGTTTACTATGTCTTTGAGCAGAGAACAGTTGAAATAGTCCAGCTGCTGTGAAACATCTGGCTCTTGGTCGCTAACTGTGGTCTCCATGCTGTAGAACAGGGTGCCAACTTGACCCTGTCTGAGCCTTTTGATCCCCTCACATGGCCATTGGTCCACTCTCCTTTTCTGTCCTTCTGTCCTTTCACCTCTCCCTGACCATGGCTGCCAGGGTTCTGTTGTTACAAGGTTGGTTTTCCTGACTGCTATTTGTAATTGAGAGCACCACATGGCTCTTGTCTTTCTGTGTCTGGCTTATTTCATTTGATGTAATGTCCTTTGGAGTCCTCAATGTTGTTGCAGGTGGTAGAACCTCCTGCTTTTATAAGATTGAGTATTACTGTCAATGCTCTATCTATCTATCTATCTATCTATCTATCTATCTATCTATCTATCTATCTATCCATCCATCCATCCATCCATCCATCCATCCATCCATCCATCCATCCAGTTAGCTATCTATCTATCATCTATCTCTATCTGTCATCTATATCTTTCTATCTATCTAGCTATCATCTTTCTCTATCTATCCCATTATTAAAATTCATGCATTTGTTGGTGTAAGTATCGTTTATACAGCAAGGTTATTATGAATGGTGTTGCAAAGCACCTGGCAATGTAGACATCTCCAGAGCCCACTGATTTCAGCTTCTCTGGGCATTTACCCAGAAATGGGACTGCTATGGACATGGTAGTTCTACTTTTAATTTTTGAAGACACTTTCTATTGTTTTTGAAAATGAGTTTTGTCAACACTTGTTTTTGATGATCAACAACTTCTAACAGGACAAAAGGATGGCTTTTGTGGATTTACCTTGTAGTTCATTGGTTAGGGATGGTGAATATTTTCTCACTTGTTTATCATTTGTTACTTTTCTTTTGAGAAAAGTCTGTTTATGTCTTCTGCCTGCCCACAGGCCTTTTATTAAAGACAATTTCCTTTCCCCAGAGTGTGGTCTTGACACCTGTAGCAGAATTGTGTCCTCCAACCATAACAACCACCATCTTTTTCTGAAAAGCCATGACAACTTGGAAGAGACCCCCCCCCCCCCGGAGGGAACTGGTTGATTGAAATTTCTTCATAGAAGAGGATGGGGAGCATCACTGGATCCTCACCTAAGATTCTGTCCATCCCCTTCTGGACCATTCAGCTAGCTATATGTAATTTGCTCTAATTACAGTAGCTTTGTGGTCTTGGAAGGGGGGTGCTATAGAATATATACTGGGGAAGGTTAACTGAAGAGAAGACTCCAGCTACCCAGCTATGGGGAAGCCGCCACCCATGCTGAGGGGAAGCTTTCTGGTGGTGTGGCTGTTTTGAGATCACCCACACTACTGTAGGTAACCCCTCCCTCAGCCTGGTACGTAATTCCAATAGACTTCTTGGTTCCCCAAGATGGATTTTGGTGTAGTTGCACTTTGGTTTGTCACTGGTGCTATATAACATGGGAGAAAACATATGTCAACTTTTTAAAAATTTTATTTTGTTTAGTTTGCCTGTTTATTTGATAGATAGATAGATAGAGGGAGAGAGGGGGAGAGAGAGAGAGAATGGAATTGGGTAGGTGGTGAGGTAGAGATTATCTGGAAGGAGTTGGAAAAGGGAAAAGAATAATCAAAATATATTGTATGAAGAAAAACTTTTTTAATGAAAAAGAATGGCGTTATGAAATGATACACTCTAAAGTAAGTCTTCTGCCTTTTATTAAAGACAATTTCACTGCAGCCGTGTGGGTTTTATTTCTGGATATTGTGTCTTGTAGCCACCATTGTAAACAATTGTACAATTTATTCTTATGTTCACTCAAGATCCAGAGTCACCATTTTCCAGGGAATGGTGTACAGCAGAGAACTCAACTCATCACTTGCATAGAGAAGAATACAGCAATGTAATAAACCTTCTCATGTTTGCCTCTAACACTTAACAGCACTTTAGCCCAAAGCACAAGAATGAGAATCAGGTCAGACGTGTGAAAAAGATTAGAAATATTTCCTAAAATAAGTAGTGGAAAGAACACTGAAACCTGACAGAATGAAAAATTTACAAAGACAAATGGGTTTCTTCAAACGTATATTCAGTAGGCAAGGGTAAAGCAAAAGTTGGTCCACTTAAAAAAAAAAAACAGGACTGTGGAGATGGCTCATTGGTTAAGAACACTTGTTGCTCTTGCAGAGGACCTGGGTTCAGTTCTCAGACTCACATGGTGGGTCACAATAATCTGTGACTCCAGTTTCAGGGGATCCAGTGATCTTTTCTGGCATCTTCTGGCACTAGGGGATACATGTATTGTGCATAGATAAATGCAAGCAAATACTTATACACACAAAAATTCTTTAAAAAAAGAGAGAGAGAAATATTTACAAAATGCCAAATAGAAACTGAGGGGTGTGTGTATGAAGGAAGTAAAGGGTTTATTCCATACCCTGTGCTCATTTGTTCAGAAAGGTGGTCAGTCCTGCTTCACACAGGCATGTGTGTGCTTGTGAGGCTGAAGACCTTGGGAAAGGGCTTTTGAGTTTAAAGCAGCTGTGGAATGCATGGACTCACCAAATGGTTCTCCTCTTACAAACTTTGTAACTGACACCCTCACTTCTTCCATCTCATTGGCCACCAAGTAGAGTTTGCCTTGAGTTGTTAAGACAGATCTAAACAAAACAGCTCTGGGGTGGCTGATCATTAAAATCCTTTGGAGGAGAGCCCAGCAAAGGCTGTTTAGATTTACATCTGATGACATGGGCACACGTTTTATTTACCCACGCACACAATGCACTTGTGGAGTCAACTGTTTAAACACTTTGATTTCCTCTTCCCAAGCCTTCAATAACCTGCAATTACGAAAGCCATAACTGCCCATTTTTACTAAATATTATTCTCAAGGCCTGCATATTTACCTCACTCACTACCTGAGAAAGAGCATGGCTCTGGTTAGAATAGTTATTTCAGTCATTTTCAGTTTGCTACTTCATTCCCACAGGCCTGGAGAGCAGATGTGAGCGTTTCTATTTGTCTCCCAGGTGGGTCTTTTCTATTAAATATACAGGGCTGTATACCTAGCCTCCAGAGCACTAAAGAGCTATGGTTCTCACAATGTCATGTATGGACCATTGGCATCTCTCTGCTGTTCAACATACACATCTGCCCATCTCTTCGCCAACCACACCCTCATCTTCACTTAATAAGATAAAAAGTTCATATGCTCTTTCAAATCACCTGTCTTCCTAAGTACTTAGAGTTTGGCTCATTCCCACTTTTTAAAAACTTGCTGTGTCCTTTAGTTCTCTTTTTAAGTAGACATTTTTATTCATTTGTTTTAGAACCCCCCTTGAGTCCCAGGGAAACTGAGCAGGAGGCCATTTCCATACACTGTTGTCTCTCTAGGTGCTTGACATCCTTGACTTTGGGCTTCATCAACAACCCACTCCAGAGTGGTCCATTTCACTTTTTTTCCAGTTTGTTTACTTGCTTGTTTGTTTGTTTTAATTCTTTTGAGGCAAGGTCTCTATGCTGTATAACCCAGGCTGGCCTGATAGTTCCAGTCTTCCTGCCTCATCCTTCCAAGTGCTGTGATTACTGGTATGTCCTACCATGCCTAGATGGATCAGCTCATTTGTTATAATCTGTGGGCTTACTGTTGATGAAAAATAAAAAAAAATTTTTTTAGCATTTCTTGGCCTGGGTTGACTAAAAAAAAAAAAATATCACTAAATTTTTATTGCTGGACAAGGTGTCACTAGTTCTCCTGCCTGAATTCTTCTGAATGAAGCCACCAGGTGATGAAAGCTGCTTGGTAGTGACTGTTACCCCCTTGTCCTCCATGGGAAGCTGCTTTTCTTTGTCTCTCCTGCGTCTTCAGGGGAAAGAAGACTTTCTTGATTTCCAAATCAGGGGTTCAAGGGAGGAGACTCCTTGTGTATCTAAAATTAACTCCAGAGTGTGCTGCTCCTGAGAAAAGAAAATGAGAGTCTTGAGACTTTTAATTTTCAGATTTGCAGAACCTAGAGTATCTAGGAACCTACAGACAGCAGTGGCTCCTGTATCAGAAAAGCAGGTCATATGATACACAGAAGGCCCCCCGGCACCTGCATATTATGTCTTCTTGAAACTCCTTGTCCTGGAATTCTCAGGTAGACGGCATTTGGGTAAATAGACTTGGCTACTTGCTTTGTTACTTCTGCAAATAAACCTTTCTCTTGTTCCCACAACATATCCTTTGGCTAATTCAAGTTGTGGCAATGATTAGATTTATGCTTCTATGTTGACGGCACATAATTATCACTCAGAGTCTGTACATTTTACGCTTGGTGTTGTGCATTATGGAGATTAAGAAACCTCTAATATGTATCACCATAAGGACCATGTAAAGTAGTTTTGCTGCCCTAAAATCCCTCCGCACTCTGCCCCTTCTTCCCCCCCCCCCCCCCCCCCAAGCCTTGGTAACCAGAAATCTTTTTTTTTTTTTAAAGATGTTTTCATAGGTTTATTTATTTTATTTTGTATGTTTGAATATTTTGCCTTCGTGTGCACCATGTGCATGCCTGGTGTCCTTGGAGGTCAGAAGAAGGCAGGGGATGCCCTGGAACTGCAATTACAGATAGTTGTGAATCGTCTAGTGGGTGCTGGAAGCTGAACCTAGGTCCTCTGCAAGAATAAGTGCTCTTAACCACTGAGCCATCCTTCCTGCCCCAGCCATGAGCCATCCCTCCTGCCCCAGCCATGGGTCTTTTTAATGGTCTCTAGTTTTACCTTTTTCAGACTGCCCTGTATTTGGAATCATATAGAACATAGGCATTTCATATTGTCTTCTTTTACTTTAGTGATACACAGTTGAGTTTCTCCCCTTTCTTTTTACATTTATTTTTAGTATTGAATAGAATTCTAGATGGATCATGGTTTATCTATTCACCGTTTAAAAGTCTTTTGGATGGCTTTCAGTTTTTTTTTTTTTTAAACTGAAGTGTGAATCACTAAATTGTAAACATCCATGTGCAGGTTGTTTTGGTATGGATATGAATTCTTAATGCACTGGGAGAGTGCTAACACACACTGCTGCTGGGTTGTTCAGGAAGTTTCCCCTATAAGATATCATTTGTGTTCCCAAGCAGCTGTATGCGTTCTGGACCCATTGCTGCATGTTTTCATTGGCATTTGCTCTTAGTGGTACTCTGGATTTTGGCCATTCAGATAAGCTCATGATACCTCACTATTTCATTTTGCTACTCTCTAGTGACATATGATGTTAAACATGTTCTCATAAGCCTGTCTGATACCTAAGTGACGTCACTAGTGAGGTATCTGCTCAAATCATCCAGCTTACCTTTTAATAGCCATTCATTTTTTTTAATCATTGAGTTTTAAATGTACTTTGTCTATTTTCAATATCAATTTTATTTGACACAATATTCTCAATGAAGACTGGGTTATTAGTTCATAGATCATATACTCACTGTACCTAAACAGCATTGTAAAACCCATAGCCATTCAGATTTTCTCATAGCTTATCTTCAAGAGTTTTATGTTTTTTCATGTCTTATTTGCATCTGCAATGACATTTTTAAAGATATTTATTTATATATCATATATATAGATACATATATGTGCCTGTGCACATATGCATGACTCAAACACCTATGTATGCCTGCCAGTGTGATTACAAGTCTTACCTTCGGTTCTGGCTCTCCAATGCCATCTGTCTTCAGTGCTGTGTCTTCCAATGTTCCTTCAACAATGTTTTCTCTAATCACACTCCATTCATATCCAACAACCGACCAACAAGCTTTACTGACAGCTACTGAGTTCCACTGTGGATTTCATAGCCACTTTTGACTGTATGTACAGCCATCCACAGCCATCCACTGCTCTTTCCTCCAGAACCATGAGCTGCATGAGACCAAGAAGCTGGCTTCTCTGTTCTCTGCACTCCACAGTGTCCCTGGAATTTAGCACTTAACTGGTGCGCAGATACTTGACTGGGTCAGACTTTCTCACTGATATGAAAAAGAATTACCTGTTAAAATGTCTTCAGAAAGATTTATTTGGGTTATAGTTTTGTAAATATTAGTCCATAATAGTGGTGGGTGTGGCAGAGCAGGACAGTGGATCTCAAGGCAGTCAAGAAGCATCGGGAGCTTGCCTGTGCTCCAGTAGGCTGTGTCTTCCTCTTTATTTTATTCCATTCAGGCCTCTAGCCTATGAGATGTTCCATTCACTTCCAGAATAGGCCTTCCTCTGTTAGTTAATTCCTTCTGACCCCACCCCCAACATACCCAGAGGTGGGATTTACTGACTTCTAGGCACTTCTTTGTCTACTGAAATTGTTAAGGCTAACCATCAAAAACCCATCAACTTGATACCACATGCACTATACCATTCCACCCCTGCTCCCTAAATGGTTCTTGCCCAGTTCATAATGCAAAGTGCCTTCTCCCCATTCCTAAGAGTCCCCATAGTCAGCATTTCCAGTATACAAAAGTCCAAGTTCAAAGTCTCCTGACAGATTCCAGGGAAACTCTTATCTGTGAACCCTATAGAACAGAAACTGACTGTATACTTCCAAGATACAAAGACATAAAGAAAACATTCATTTTCCAGAAGGGAGGGATGGTGTGTAAAAAAGGAAGGATAATATCATAGAAAGACCAAAATCTATCAAGACAATACAATTCAACCCTGTAGCTTTTTGTTTGAAAGCTGGAGCACAAACTCCAAACTTGGGCAGCCTAACACTTAAGACCACTCTTTTGGACTTGTTCTACATATTGTTTGAGGAATTTTTTTTTTGAAAGACATTCCGTATTTCTGGCATATCCAGTTTCCTGGGATGTCACTAGAAGTTAAGCCTCACCTTTATCCTCTGGGGCTCACTGGAGGGAACTCTGTCTTGCCTCACTAGGCCTGCCCAGGCCTTCCTTTGGGATTTGGGTGGAAGCCTCCATGAGGAATCTACATACAACTCTTGTATTCTGTGTGCCTGCAAAACGCACCATACATGCACGTTCAAGTATAAACATTTGTATGTCTGTATGGTTCTTTCCTTTGGATGAATCAACTGGAGAGAAATGACTAGATCACATGATAGGGCATGCATAACTTGGTGAGTAACCCCTAAGCTGTTCTGTGAAGTTTATGGTTTCTCTCTTTGCCCAATCATCCACTGAGTTTGGGTACTTCATAGGAGCCAGTTGTCATTTGCATTCTTAAAGTCTCTGAAAGAGGTGAACAGTGGTTCTAAATGATGTAATGAGTCATTACTGTCCTCTTGGTTTGGCTGTGAGCAAGAAGTCCTATCCCTGAGTTGAAAGGTGTAGTTCTTTTGCTTCTGTCTCTGAATGCTTTTGCACTAGGTCACACGTGAAGTCCACCCAACTTCATCATTCCACTGTACAGCTCTTCCCTTTCTACATGGGTTTTAAATCTATAAATTGAGATTTTCACGTTCTGAGTTGAAAATTCTGGGATGATTTACTTTCAAAATTACTTAATATTTATCCTTTATTCGGCATGCCAAGATCACCTCCCATCTGTCTCTCACCCCATCTATAGCCCACTTTGTGTAATTAATACAATAATGACAGCCACATGCATACTTCCAAGTATTTCTTCTTCAGATTCCATAGAGTGAAAATGTGTTTGTGTGGGATTACAGGAATGTGAAGTTCTTTGTCAGTTGGTGTAACTCCTTAATGTTGGTACCCAGTGCACTTAAACAGTGTTCACCAAGTGTTTGGATTCTAATGGCTTCAGATGCACACAAAAAGAATTCCTTTGTAGCCCACCAGGCTTGGGCATTTCACATATGCAAACTACAATTTTTGCCCATGTAGCTGGTTTTTTGTTGTTGTTAGACAAGAAGATTGAGGACCTGAACTGTCCAAATGGATCCATCACCCCTTCAGTTTTGCTTGTGTGGAAACAGTCTTACCTCTGAGCTCCTCCTTGGCTAATTCCAGTGAGGTCCCACTGTGAGCCAGGCAAGAGGAAGGAAGTGATGCGAACAGACTGGGGGGGCTTTAATGCTGCTGGTGACTGCGCCATTACACAGAAAATGCAGGTTAATGTGGAAAGGTGGGGGAGCTGTGGGAGGCAGCACCGCAAACCCAACAAGACCTATTAAACAGGACAGCCATGCGGTGTGCAGAGCAGGAAGGGGAGACTGGGGTCAAGAAGGCAGTGAGGCATCCCTGCTCCTTCATCCAAGTCAACCATGGCAGAGATAGGGGTTTAAGAAACAAGTTTAGAACAAATGCTGAATTAACTCCCACAGACGTGGCTTTTACAGTGTGTGCCCTGGACCAGGGTTAAAGTGCTGAATCTCTAAACCCCTGTAGGGCAGACAGCCCACAGTAGTGTAAAGATACAATCTTAGGGGCAGAATGTGGGAGATATACTGTGCTGTTCCTAGTAAGCTTCGAGTTGCCTATATATATCAGTCTATTAACTTGGAACGTGAAGATAATTCTGTGATAAAGTGTAAAACCAAATAGTGTAAAATTATACAGATAAAGTCATGTTGTAATTTAATGAAAGAAGAATTCAGTTTCTTCTCACATATGTATGTTGCATGCATTTTGAATTAAGAAAGGTTTCGTGGCTGGGCAGTGGTGGTGCAGGACTTTAATTCAAGCTCTCTGGAAGCAGAGGCTGGTGAATCTCTGAGTTCAAGGCCAGCCTGGTCTACATAGTGAGTCTTAAGACACCCAAAGCTACACGAAGAAATCCTGTCTTGGAAAAAAAGAAAAACAAACAAACAAACAAACAAACAAACAAATAAATAAGAAAGAAAGAAAGAAAGAAAAGAAGCAAGGAAGGAAGGTTTCATGACCATATTGTATTCAAGGTTAGTCTTGTAGAACTAGGAAGACTTGTTTAAGTCAATATTATAAGGCTAAGGCAGAAATAGTAAGTGGAAATGGAAGAGGAATTAAGAAATGAGAGGGCACTTGGAATATATTAATAGCCAAAGGGTGAGGTGTGATACCAGGGTAGCTAGAAAGAAGATGAGTCTGACAGGCTGAGGTTATCCCTCAAGACTTAGCTACCACTCGTGGCTTTGTTTCTCCACTTGTCCCCATTCCCATTGTTGGCCTTTGCTGGATATGAAGCTAGTGCCAAGATGGTGGGGATATATGAATGTTTAGACATATATCATGCTTCCACTCTCACAGAACTCTCAAGAAGTTCACTTTGTTGGACTCTGTCCTTCCGCAGCTCTCTGTCTATGTGTCCTCAGCTCACAGTAGGCCTATTTCCTGGGCTGTGTTCACCAAAATGAGCATCTTCTTTACACCTTCTCCATATTCTCTTCCATTGTGGGGTTTAGTGTGGAGTGGCCCTTAGAAGTGAGCCCTAGACCTTCCAATCTAGGTCCTATAGTCCACATAGCTGTCCATGGAATCCTTATCTCCTACCCTGTGATATATTACCACCTGTGCATCATGTGCTGTCATATCGTGTAGCTTCTTGGGTGAGTTTGTGTCTTCTCTGTGATTATTTTCATTCCCTATGAACATATGGCTTACATATTATGAAATAAGCTTCCTAGATATTTTGGTTCTTTATGGTCCAAGTCAATGGATCAATGGATATTCAATATATATATATATAAGTCTAAAAAAGTTTCTTCATTGTAAATAACCACTCAGCAGGCATGCTAGACATGTGGAAACATGTGACTTGTCCCTATTCCCTTCCCTTCCCTTTTCTCTTTTCTCAGAGTCAGCCCACCCACCTGCAACTTTTCCAGCTTCCAGGCTAAGAAGGGAGGCATGTGAGAGGGCTTGTACCTGGGTTATGTTGAAGAAAACTGAGCTTGAATATGAATTTTAGGTTTTCATTGAGGTTCTGCTCCACAAAGCTCTGAGCCCTGGAAAAGTTCATTTTGTTTGTGGTATCCCATCATCTTTGAAGGTTGTCATGGAACAAGAGAATATTAAGTAATGGAAAGACAACTTCCGAAGTTGAGTCAACATCTAAGGAAGAAACGACTCAATTCTCAGTAACCATCTTTCCTTTCAAAATATGTGTGAGAACTTTTCCAGCTGGAGTTTTCCTAACTGCAGATGTAGGGACAAGAGGGCGAGTGCCTTTATGTAAGAGACAGGCGAGAAACGAAGCAGAAATGTGTGGGAATGCTAAATTATTCAAATTCTTTAAGTTCGGTGCATGCTAGAAGAAAAGGTTGTGGAGAAAACTGGAATGTGTGAGATTAAAAGCCTGCAGAACACAAAAGTTTATGGGTTTGGCTTTTAGACAACACATGTGCGTGCGGACACACGCGCACACACACACTCAAGCAGGCACACACATACACACACTAAATAAATAAATAATAAATGCTGACAACATCCCTGTCACCTAATGGACACGCAGAACTAAGAGGAATGCATGTTTCTGACCTCAGTAACTCCCGAGACCCAGTTCTTTAGTGTTTAATATTGTTTCAGAGTTCGTGCTGTTAAATCAAAAGGTTATCCATAATACATCTGGTGCTATTAATGGGAAAGATCAGGGGTACTCAAAAGACATTTATTCATTATTAATATAGATAATAAAGGATCATTTATGAGGCTTCAGATGAGATTTTTATCATCAAAAGTTTAAAAAGCAAAATTTATTTTTGCTTCAGGACAGACACAAGGGACGTCTATAAGGAGAAATGCGAGTGTCAACACCAAGCTGTCAGGTTTGCTCTGTTTCCAGAGATGGTGAATGCTTTATTGCAACAGATTAAAAGGAAAATAAAATTTTGTGCTTTAGATTTCTATCGACAGTCGCTTCATGATTTATTCCTGGCTTGTCCTTTATCGAGATGGCACGTTGATATTCCCTGCTCTTTCCTCTTACATTTGTGGTCTTTGAGGCCCAGGGAAATAAAATCAGGAGGAATTCATCACACTCTACAGGATACTGGGGACTGGTGGCAAATCAAAGAAGTTACCTCAAGAATGTTTACATCCTAGTGAGAGTCACAAGTCCTGTGTTTATTGGACAAAACAAGTAATGAGAGAGAGTGACTAAAAAATATACCTTGTTGAAAAAAAAGCTGATAAGCACTTGAGAGACTTGAAGAACTTTACGAAATTAATTATCTTGTACCATTGAAGCTGGTCAAAGTGTGTTTTAAAATAGACTTTGGAAGAAGTTACTGAACTCTCTCAGATTTTATCTTACCTCAACTTTATAAGTAAGCATTAACCAATCCTTTCTCCAACCAAAGTCATGGCTGAAAAACTTATTGGATTGGAGCCTTGGGGTCCACATTAGCAAGAAAGAGGATGTTTCACACAATAACAGCTCTAGACTAGACTCTCAGGAAATGTTTGCTGAGTAAATAAATTAGAATTTCCTGCTTAACTTTGGGCAATGATTGAACCACAGGATACTAGACCTATTTTCAAAGAATTTACCCAGTACTGGTACACATAACTAAAAATGTATAATACTTTGGTTCTGTTTTCTCCATTAAAGAATGTAAAGGGAAGAATCAAGATTGAATGGTCCCAGATTATCTTGATTTTAATATTTGATAACAGTAATTTTAAAACTACGAATTTGGTAAAACTCCATGAAACTTTGTTTCCATAAAACACCTCTGCTTAGTTAAGATAAAAAGACAATTGGAGATCATCAAGTCTAACATCGCACTCAAAGTACATAAAGCTCATACAGAACCCACCGTCTGTTACTAACTTTGTCTTAACATTCTTTGGATCAAGAAGAAAAATCAGTGTAGCTGCCAATCACTGGAGAGAAAGGAGAGTTACAGTACACTAAGAATGCATACTGAATGGGTGTCATGTGTAAAATTGGTGATCAACATCTACCCACCTATCTATCTACCCATCTATCAACCACCCACCCACTCATCTACCCATCCATCCATCTATCCATCTATCCATCCACACACCCATCCATCCACCCATTCATCCACCCATCCATCTACACATCTATCCACCACCCATCTATCCATCTATCTGTCCATCCACCTGTATATCCACCATCCATCCATCTTCCTAATGGCCACCACATGCACTGTACAGACTGGAAAGGTAAAAACATATACTCCATCCCATCTTGCAGTCTTGCATTTGTATTCCTTCCAAACATTATGTAGGTTCTAACAGGCAAGAACACTTAGCACTCAGAAGATTCGAAGCTGATTGGGTGTTACCTGCCTTGGCACGATCAAGTTTCGCTGTAGCCATCAGAGATTTTGGACCTTAGTCACCAGCTTTGTTGTTTTGAGAGCAAAGAAGAGAATGCAAGAGGCAACTTCGTTCTGGAGAGTGAAGTTTAGAATGGGCAAATGCAGTGCAGGATTCGAAAGCAAAAGCTGAAGCTGTCCTGTGGTGGTGGGGATGGAGGTTCAGAATAGGCCTTTGATCCTTTAAGAGGCGGTGGATTCCTTGCTTCACGCAAGTTGCCCCTCAGAATCAACAACCTCACTTTTTAAAAGTCTTTCCATAACTTTACAAGCCACTGCAATAAACCCATTCTCATCTGGTTTACTGAAAACCTCCTCTCTTGTTCCTCCTCATCGTTCAAGTGCCTGAAATAAACTTCACCTTTCAGAAAACACCTGGGCAACGTTCATGGCGTCGCTGCTGTGATCAGTAAGTTCCAACCATGATAGGGGTGTCGGAACAGCCAGTTTCTTGTCTCTGGACCTGTTCGCCTTGGATGAGGCATCAGTTCTGCCACACGGTTCCTCTTCCAGAGAAGCTGCTGAATTTTCTCAACACATTGATAGTCCAGGCGGAGGGAACATTATATATGGGCCTTTAAAGGCAATTCTCGGAATGTTTTCCCAGTGTCAAAGCATATTCAAGAATCTCAGCAGAAATGTCTTCAGTCCCGAATTCTAATGAGGCATGACATGATACATGGTCTGTGTAGGGTACCTTTCCCCCTCTTCAAAATGAAAAGTATCATTTCACCAATACGCTTTAGACAAAAGGTTGTTAATTTTTCTTTTCATAGCACAATGATAAATCTCTGCTAAATAACTGGTTATTCGTTTTTTTTTAAATTGTAGGAAGTTGACTTTTCCTAATTTTTTATCATGAAAACTTATAATAAAAATGCCTCTTTTTTCTTGTTCTTTCCTATACTATGTCTATGTCCCATTTTTCTCAAGTCTGTTCACTCCTATATAGGAGAGAAAGGAGGATACAGAAAAGCAAAAGAGAGAAGTCCCTGTGTCTAACCTCCAAAACCCATTTAACAAGACCATTTAACAGCTTGTAGTCTTTTCCCCTAAATAACAAAATTTTCTATTATCTATCAAATAACCAAAGGGGAGGAACACCCTCCCCACCTTCTGGGGATGGGACGTTGTTCTCTTAAAATGACTTCCTGCTGATTTGGGACGTAGTAAACCTGTTTGGGGCCCAAATAAGAGTGGAAAAATGGTTAAAAATGTTAATAGAATCATTTGATGTTCAGTCCCTTTGTGCTCAGCTATTTAGATGTCCTACGAAGTTCATAGACAGAAGCTGATCTTCAGAACTTCACTGAAGATCTGGCTGGAGTAGTCTGTGGAGCTGAACGATCTTAGCGATTTTGAGTTGTTGTGGTTATAGACTTTTGAGGAAACTGCTATTGAAGAAGTCTGCAAGGCTGGATCATCTGGGCCACTCGTCTTCTTTGGTGTCTGATCTGTTTTCTGCTGAGGTTTCCGTTGTCCAGTTGTCCCTGGATTCCTTGAATGGATGCTTTAAATCTCCTGGAAAGATAAGAACAGAGCCCTGCCCTAATCCTAACTCTGGGACAATTACCTTTTTTTGGGGGGGTCAGGTAATATTTTTCCTGGAGCAAATTTGGTTTTTTGATAATATATAAAGTATTACCTTTCAATCCGGATTAAAGAAGACATAGTATAGGAAAGAACAAGAAAAAAGGACAGATTATTGAATATAGCTTTATACCTTTGTATACTGATACAAAATTAATATTATATTGGGCTAAATTGGTATTGATCATTGTATATTAATGCAAATTTAAGATTGTATAGGGCTACATCGGTATTGATCTTTGTATATTGATACAAAATTAAGATTATATTTGGCCACAATGGTATTGACCCTTGTATATTAATGTAAAATTAAGATTGTATTGGGCTACATCGGTACTGATCTTTGTATATTGATACAAAATTAAGATTATATTTGGCCACATTGGTATTGATCTTTGTATATTGATACAAAATTAAGGGTAACGCTTCTTAAAGGTATTGTTTGTAGTAATACTTAAAAATGAAATGTCAAGTTTTGACCTCTCGCTACCAACTGACATAAACTGTTTAGGATAATTAAGAAACGGAAACTAATAGTCATGAAAACGTGTCATTTTGTTAGTTACTATGACAGTCTATCACAGTTATTTTCTAAGCTACTCAGAAATCAAGTTGCTAAGAGACAAGCAATATTTGCTTATCTAAATATAAGAGATAGATAGGGCATCTTCAAAAACCTCAAGAGATCTGCAGAATATGGCATTGAAAGATGTTTTCTTAACTTAAGATTTTTTGATATCGAAACATGTCAGCTCCTGACAGCACCCCCTATATTACTCCAAGTAGAAGATGAGCATCGAAGAATCTCCAGTGGGAGATGATTGAATTGGTGGTAAGCCATTCTCTTGGCAAGAAAAACCACTTGCTTCAACTGTAGACAGACTTCTGTCCAAAAAGGACAAAACTTGG
>CAJQZJ010033130.1:5781575-5845901 GCA_907164525.1 Lophiomys imhausi
ACATAGACATAGTATAGGAAAGATCAAGAAAAAAGGACAGATTATTGAATATAGCCTTATACCTTTGTATACTGATACAAAATTAATATTATATTTGGCTAAATTGGTATTGATCATTGTATATTAATGCAAATTTAAGATTGTATAGGGCTACATCGGTATTGATCTTTGTATATTGATACAAAATTAAGATTATATTTGGCCACAATGGTATTGACCCTTGTATATTAATGTAAAATTAAGATTGTATTGGGCTACATCGGTACTGATCTTTGTATATTGATACAAAATTAAGATTATATTTGGCCACATTGGTATTGATCTTTGTATATTGATACAAAATTAAGGGTAACGCTTCTTAAAGGTATTGTTTGTAGTAATACTTAAAAATGAAATGTCAAGTTTTGACCTCTCGCTACCAACTGACATAAACTGTTTAGGATAATTAAGAAACGGAAACTAATAGTCATGAAAACGTGTCATTTTGTTAGTTACTATGACAGTCTATCACAGTTATTTTCTAAGCTACTCAGAAATCAAGTTGCTAAGAGACAAGCAATATTTGCTTATCTAAATATAAGAGATAGATAGGGCATCTTCAAAAACCTCAAGAGATCTGCAGAATATGGCATTGAAAGATGTTTTCTTAACTTAAGATTTTTTGATATCGAAACATGTCAGCTCCTGACAGCACCCCCTATATTACTCCAAGTAGAAGATGAGCATCGAAGAATCTCCAGTGGGAGATGATTGAATTGGTGGTAAGCCATTCTCTTGGCAAGAAAAACCACTTGCTTCAACTGTAGACAGACTTCTGTCCAAAAAGGACAAAACTTGGAAGCAGGTAAGTCGACAGCCTAGCTCTGCCAAGACAGGGTAGGTAAGTCCTTCATAATTCCTGCTCTACAACCAATGTCTGTCAGAGAAATGGGGCCAAATGGCTGAAGATTGATGCTGTAATGTATGGAGAGAAAATGGGAACTGTCCAGGCAGCCACTGGTATGTCATTTTTTAGTTTTGGAAGCTGCAGGCCCTGCACTTCCTATATAATCAGATGTATTTATCCCTCTCAGGTCTCTGAGGTGGTTGAAGAATAGATACCTAGAGTCTCATAGTTAAATTTTGAGTTGTTTAGGAATCAAGAGGGCATTCTGGATCTAAGACGATGTTTTTAAAATTATGAGGCAAGTTAGTATGAAAGCTGAGTTAGATATAGAACTTTAAACACATGGAGATGGTTAGATAGTAGAATGTTAAAGTCAGGTGCCAAATACATATGGACTGGACATTGGGAATGTATGCTAAGCCATATAACTCTTATAATTGTGGCCTATTTATTTCTGTTGTTTTGTATTGTATTTATAGTTATAAGAAAAAGAACCATTTTTTGGGCTGAAAAGGAGAGCTGTTGGGGGGAAAAATAAATACCTTAAACTAAAAAAAAAAAAAAAAAAAAGAAGGGAAGAGGATGGTGGGGCCGAGGGGGAGGAGGGTGGAAGGGTGGGACTGGAGGGGGGAGTAGGGAGGGGATTGTGATTGAGATGTAACTTGAAGAAATAAAAAATAAATTATTAAAAAAAAAATGCCTCAAATCTATAAACCAAAGAAATGCAGATTAAAATAAATCTTAACATATGATTTGACATTAATTTCTGCAAGTATGTTTAAAACGAGTGACAGGACAGGCGCAGACCTAGGTAAATGTAGCCAAAACAAGAAGATGTATCTGGGGACCGATCTCCTATAGAAGTTTGTGGTGCTATAAATGATATTATTTCGAAAACTGGAAATGCAGAATACGGTTTACTCCTTTGATGAGCAACCAGTGTTTTGTTTTTTGTTGTTGTGCAAATATTCAGTCCTGAGTAGAACTTGAGATAAACACACGTGGATTTCATTTTCAGTTGACATAAGATGATTTCTGCCTTGACTCTCCATATTTGGGAAGCTGTAAGCTGCAGGAAAACATTTTAGAAATAGTCAGCCAGGCTAGGAAAGTATTGCTAAACCTCATCTTCAATATATAAAGCCTGATGGCTAACAAACTCTCCTTTTCCACTCAAAGCTCTCGGAGTTAGAGTCCTGCATACTGTAAGGGGATTGCTGACGAGTTACTTTCCTTCAGAAGGTCTTCCACATGGATTTCACTAGGACCTGCTGACCCCACTTGTGCACTCTAAACTATGCCAGCAGTATAAATATTTCAAGATTTTTATTTGCAATAGGAAATTTCCAAGGATTTCAGGCCGTTTTAGATTCCGTTCTTAGCTGAGTGTGGTGGTGCAAGCCTTGGAAGGCAGACGGAGCTGGATCACTCTGAATTCAAGGCCAGCCTGGTCTGTGTAGTGAATTCTAGGCTTTCACAGACTACATACTGTTGTTACTCTCATAAAACAAAAATTCCATACTCGATGTTAAAACATTATTACCAGAGTTTTACTCACTAGTTCTTGCAGTGGAAAACCCCCGCTTTCTGGCCTAGTTTCTACAGTTAGTCTTCAACTTCAATAACCCAAGCAAGGCAGGGTTGAGGTGGACAAGGAACCCTTATCCATTCTTGGGAATGTGGGGTAGAACTGCTATTACAGAGACAATATGGAGGTTCCTTCAGATATTCAAGATAGCACTTCTGAGTGATCCACTGCTGGGTTTACAGCCAAAGGAAGGGAAGTCACTTTGTCAGCGACATCTGAACTCTCTCATCTATTACAGAACTATTTCCAATAACTAGCTAAGAATGAGAACGGCCTAAATGTCTCTGAACTTACAGATAAGGAAAATGTGCTCTATCCACACAACAGAATGCTACTTAGCTATAAAACAATGAAGTCCTGTAATTTGCTACAATGTGGATAGAGATCACTGCGCTAGGAGAACCAGCCTAGGTACAGAAACACAAGCTGCTCACTGGCTCCCTGAGACTTATTTTTTATGTGATGCAACCTTGAGAATCAGAAGCTTCCTTTTTTTTTTCTTTTTCCTGTGAAAATTTCTGTGGCCATATTAAAGTTCACTGATACTGTCACTTGCCATATACCTGTGATTTGTGTGTCTCCAGTTTTGTTGGAGTAAGTACTGCATTTGTAACATGTTCATCACAAACCATGTTCAATGAAATAGAATAGCCTAGGTTAGCAGATCCCATAAAACCCATTGACAAGCAGCTTTCATTTTAAAGATGGCTCCTTTGATGGCTGTTTCCCTCAGAAGATTATGACTGTGGTCCATTAAGTTCACTATAACTGGTCATAAGCCTAGACCCATAGATATCCTCTACCTTGTATTCTATCTTCAGATAGCACTATATTAGACAAGTATGTAAAACACGGATGCTAGTAAAGTGTAAAGTTGAAGGGCATAAGAGTGAATGAGAAATTTATGAATAAATGTAAAATCTTTACAATACAATTCACTTCTTAGAGTATTCACATTCAAAAAAGGCTGAATTTCATGGTAGGGGACAAGAGTCAGTAATTTGTATGTGATTATTTTTTTTAATAAAAATTTCCATTTTCAAATTTAGAAGTAAACTTGTATGTTCCTGTGTTCTTTTTGATAGATAGGGGAGTGAGGAGGTGATCTGAAAGGGAAACACAGACCCCAGCTTATTATCCTATTCTTGCAGCGCTTGCCAGTTTTCAGTGGCCCCTGCCTTGGCTTCCCAAATCTATGAATTTACCAGATTAAGAAGGTCTCATGTGCACAACTGTAACAGCCGGAAAGACTTCTCTTAAGCCAGCTAGGCCACTTCCCATCATTCCAAATGCAGCATCAAAGTGGACTTGAGATTTAAATATGTTTCCTGAACATTCAGGATTGATGCAACCAGTTCCCTAGAAACGTGAGGCAAAAAGTTACGAATCAATGGAACTTTGTTGAAATACATGTAGTCAGGGTAGATTGTACTTTCTGCAAGTGGACTCTGGCAATGAGCGTGTACAAGGGGCCATGTAACGCCTAAGAGTTGAGGGGGAGGTGGCATCTGTGAAAACGTGACATTAGACATGACATCCAAAGGACAGCGAAATGAAGAAAGGAACAGGGGATAAAAATTCAAGAGGTACATCAGGTTTTTTCTGCTGTTGTAATTTTAATATTATATCTTATAACCATTAGTTCTTGGTAACATGCTCCCCTCACCAGTATTTATTCCTATCTGTCCAATATTTTCAGGTGGGAAATGTACATAAATATATGGATATAGTAATGGATTCAAATAGGACAGTAGGTGTATAATGGCAAATAAGATCCTTTTTTGTATGTGTATGCATATGTTCATGTATGTGTGTACCCATGTATGTATGTGAGGGTGCACATATTCATGCACGTGTGTGCCTGTGTATGGAAGGATGCACATATTCGTGCATGTGCGGGCCCATATATGTAGAGGGGGTGCATATGCTTGTGTATGTGTGCCAGTGTATGGGAGGGTGCACACGTTTGTGTATGTGTATGCCTATGTATGTGTATGTGTGGTGCACATGTTCGTGCATGTGTGTGCCCAGGTATATGGAGGGGGATGCACTTGCTTGTGCATGTGTGTGCTTATGTATGTGTAGGTCAGAAGATAACCTTGGGTGTCATTCTTCAATTCCTTCCACCTTTAAAAAGATTGTTTATTTTTATGTTGTGTGTAGAAGTGTTCACCCACATGTACACTCGCTGAATGCCTGGTTATGGGGAGCTAAGGAAGACTTGAGTGAATTTGTAAGTGTATTGTTGACAAGCACCAATGCCTTAGGAGAATGGAATTGATAAAGCTTTCTTCCAGGTGAGGCTCAAAGGCATGGCAAAACCTTCCTCTGGTCCAAGTATGAGTGATTAGGAATGACTGACCAGCGTGTGCAGCTTCCTTCCCTGAGATGACTGCATTCTGACTTTTCTTTCTATATGTAACTCTCTAGCATAAATTAATGTAGTGAAAGCTTGTGAGAGGACTCAGGTAAACACACTAGCATTATCCTGGCAATATGTCTCTACAAGTGAGGCAGCAGAATGCCTGGATCTCTCATACATGGCTGGTAGGAATTTAGTGTGCAGCGATTCTATCAAAGCTTGGCAGTTTCTTAAAAAAAATCAAAGCACACAATTACCACAGAACTGAGTGATTACATTTATCCTGGAGAAATAAAAGCATGTCATCACGAAGAGATTTCTGCATAAAATTGTTTATAGCAGCTTTATTTAAAATGTCCCCAAACTGAAAAGAACCCATATGTCCTTCAATAGGCAAATGCTTAAAAAAACAGAGCACAACTGTAGTACATTGGCTCCATGGAATACTCAACCATAAAAAGAACAGAAAACAATTAATGCACACAATAACTTGAATCTTTAGACAATTAGAATGAGTGAAAGAAGTCAGTCACAGGAGGTGACACGCCATATTATTCCATTTGTGTAAGATTCCTGAAGTGATGCTGGGATTCAAGTGGTAAACGGACTGATGCTTGAGAGAGTTAAAACAAAGCCTGGAGTGACAGGGACTGAGGCAGGGCTCGGAAAAGGCAATTTAGGTGATCATGTGGTAAGGAACACATTCTGTATCTCGGCAGTATTAATTTCTTTTCATAAAGATTATTCTAATTTGTGTCCACAGCTATTTGTAAGGGACCAGTCATTGCCATCTTTTAACCTCCACAGTGTATTATGTCCTACGTGTAGACTTTTTACCCAATTAAAAATGGATAAATTGAATATTTTTCTGTATGGTTAAGGGTCATTTGTGTTTCTGTTTCTCTATGATGCTCACAATTACTTAAAAAAAAAACCAAAAAACAAAAAACCCTCAGTTTTTTGCTTCCCAGCTGCCATTCTGTGAACTGACCTGCTTGCTTTGGCGTGCCCTTTCCACCGTGATGGGCTGAATTTCCTCCAGGATGGGCTCAGTGTCTGTCTTCATGATGGACTGAATTCCATCTATCATTGGCCAACATCCATCGTGATGTCACAGGCTGATCTGTTCTATGGTGGGCTGAATCCCTTCTGTGATGAGCCTATTTCTTCTGTGATGGATTAAATCTCTGTCACAATAGATTCAACCCACTGGAACTGTGGCCAAAATAAGTCTGTCTTTTTAAATGGCTGCACCAGGAACTTCGCCACAATGACATAGGAGTAATGATAATAGATTGTTCTTGAATTTTTAAATTACATTTTAATTTAGTGTGTGAGTGTGTGTGTGCGTGCGTGCATGCACACACACTTTGGTGTCTTGATGTGTATGTGGAAACCAGAGAACAACTTGTAGAAGGTGGATCTCTCCTTCCACCCTGTGGGTACCAGGGATTAAACTCTGATAGGTAGTCTTGGCAGCAGGCACTCTAAGCTATCTTCCGAGCCCTGTTCTTGGTTTTATAATTAAATTTTTATCTCCAGTTCCTCTTAGAATCTGTAAGCGTTGGTTATACTTTTCTACCAAAGGGTAGATTCTTAAGAATGACTGGCCATGCACCTCTATGTCAGATCTGATGAGTTCTAGAGTATTACAATTCCACATGAACGAGTAGGACACATTCATGGCCAGCCCTTCTTTATATTTTGAAGCTATCGTGACCTGCCAATGCCCCTTTTGACCATGTGAGGTTGGATCATTCTACTCTGCGTGGTCATTCTCTCTGACTCATATACCTTGTGGCCACTAGTCCCTCGAGGTATTCCTGCAGTGCTTACTCTCCCTCATGTCCAAAGAAAACTCCATTTCCCTAAAGAGCATTCCTCAGGAACTTGTGAAGCTGCTTCCTCTCTACTAAAGAAGCCATTTCCTTTATCACTGGAAGAAGGGACAAATGGCAATCTTGATCCTTATTAGCACACCAAAGTGCATGCTGGCCTCCAGACTTCCTCACTATCACACATGCTTAGTTTTTCTCATCTCCCTCCAGCCTTAAACTTCCCCAGTCCATGTGCTTCCCTCCCACCGTGCCCTCTCCTCCCCTCCTTCTCATTCTCCTTAGCTGAAATCCTGCTACTTCAACTGTGCTCTGTATGGTCCCTTTCTCTTTGTCCTCTTCTCTATCTGTCCCCTCTTTGTCTTCATCTCTTTCTCCCTGTCCCTCTCTCTCTCTACTCTGCTCCTGCCTCTCTCCTGGCTAGATGCAGCCTGATGGCCATGTTTAGTCTCCTACTTTCTCTTCCTGCTCTGCTCTTTTCCAGATGCTCCTTGACATTCTTTCTCTCATACTGACAATGAGAAACTTCTCCTTAGCCATTGATGGAGCTGTCGTGTTTGTACACTCTTAGGGCAGACATGGGCATGGGTTAGTCCCAAGAGCGCAGCATGAGGACTTCTACATATGCTTTTTTTCTTTTTCTTTTTTGGAAAACTTGTCCTAATTCCATTAAGAACCAAGATTTAAGGTGTCATGAGATTATATTGTGCTCTAAGCAAAACTGAAGTCTCTCATTGTCACTTTATGGGGATACATCCCTTGTCCTCTTTCTCATTCCCTTTGTTGGCTCTCCATTGTCCTCAGATTGTCTTCTCCCTGTTAACAGCTTGATTCTAATAAAAGATCTGATAAGATCATTCTCACTGAGGTGTGACTGATGGGTAACAGTTAAGCTGGGACTCTCCTGAAAGCCTTTGAAAATAATGTGTTCCAAACCTGAAGCTAGGGAGAAAACTGAGATGCTGATGATACAGATGGCGAATTAGAGTGGTAAGTGTCTACCCAATAAACATTTTGCATTTTATAAGTCTGAACTTGGAGGTGGTGTCTCTTCTTACTACTCCCCCATGAGGGCCCAGTCCCTGTTACCAGCTGTCAAAGAGGCCAGCTTCTAAGCAAAATGAAGAAGGGTTGATGGTTCCAAGATGCTATTCATGTGCAGCATCCCAAATCATGAACAGACACATAAGGGTAAGCAGTAACAGTTCATTTATCGTTCCTCTTTAAGTCACTCACACGGGGGCAGCTGGTGGTGCCTTTCTTCCTCAATAAAACATCATTTGCTCTGCATTTGCCCACTACTCCATGGGTTCCCATATTTTTAGAAAACAGTAATTTTAATGGAAATTTATTAAAACTAAGAAAGGTCGAAGCCAAATAATAAAGAGTAATTCCAAAATAAAGCATCTTTTATCAGGAGGGAAGGAGATGACTCAGAGGATAAAGTGCTTACTGTGTAAGCATAAGGACCTACCGGAACTGGGTTCCTCAGCATCCGTGTAAACAGCAGGCATAGTGTTGTGTGTCAGTAATCCCAGCCCTGAGAAGGTCGAGACGGATAGCTCTCTGGGGCTCATTGGCCAGCCAGTATAACCAATCAGAACTCCAAGTTCAGTGAGAGCTCATGTCTCAGGAAATACGATGGAGAATGTCTGCCTCCACACATATGCGCACACACGTGCATATACACCAATATACCTACCAACATGGTGCTACGTTTTGTCATAAACAGTAATGAATTGTCTGTCCACTCTAGCAGCCCCAACAAAATAAACTAAGTGGCTTATAAGCAACAGACACTGAAGTCTCACAGCCCTGAGCCTGGCAAATCAAGACCAGAGGCACTGGCATATTTGCCACCTTGTGAGGTCCTGCTACCTGGTTCATGTCTTCTTTGTCCTCACTGGGTGGAAGTGGCCAGGTGTGTCTCTGGAGCCCCTCTTGCATGTGCATCGACCCCACTCATAATCTATTGCTTCCCATAGACACCCAGCTCCTAACAATATCACCCGTGTTTTTGTCCTAGGTTCTCAGAGCATCATAAGCATGAAGTCCAAGCATTAAACTGCACGTTTCTCCTCTTTGTTACAGGCTGAGTCCTTTTCCTGCCACTGATGCCTCCTTGCTGCTTCAGTTGGTTTCCCGAACAGCACTTTCCTATTCTGGTTCTTCACTCATTGTTCCATTTTCCAGATGTGGTCCTGTTTTGTATTTACTCCAAGCTTTTTTTTTTTTTAAAAAAGCTGTTTATAAAAGTCACATCAATTGCTTCTTGCTCTTTGCCTCCTCCAGAGAAACTGCAATTTGCTAAAGGCTTAATTAGAATCTCTTAGAATTTGATGCACTTTAGGATTTTAATATGTACCATAGCACAACAAAATCTTCAGGTTTCTTAGTTCCTCCAAATGGTCTTTTTCAAACCTAGTTCCTCCATATAGTTATGCTTTCTTAAAATATTTCTGTTTAAGAGAAATCTGAAAAGAAAAAAACCAGATAAACATTATTACTACATCAAAGTTGCAGACTCATCCATGTCACCATTTAGCATTGTGGTTGATTTAAGTATTTTTTAAAAAGTGAATTCTGAAACTCATTTGGATGTTGTTTTCATAATAAGCCATTTTAATGATCACATATGTTGTTGTTTTAAGGGCCCATTTCATAATGGAAAGAATACACTCTGGACTATATTTGGGATTTGATTCATACACTTCCTTCCTCCTTATGCACTACGCTGTTTATTAATCAGTCTGCCTACATGGTCTGTTTTCGTTCACTTTGATTTCTTTGTGTTTAAAGTTCAGGCTTTAAGTTTTTAGTACTAAAAATGAAGACGACTGCTTTTAGTTGTTTGTTTATTACTCCAACTAGATATCTAAACAGTACCAGGCTTTGAAGGGAAGAAAGAAGATGAGAGCAAGACCTGTCAACACATTGGCTTATTGTACATGGAGCCCTCAAAATGAGCCAGTCTGCCTGAGATTGTACAGCAAAGGCATTGCTTCGATGTATAGATTGTGTTCTAAAAGTAGGTGCCTTGAATGATGCCTCTTACGTGCTGTGGCTGTGGCTCAGAGAAGTGTCCATCCACTGCCTACTCCCAATCTGCTCAGCCTTTAAGTGGCTCTTCTTGTGTCCAGGGTGAGGACACAGCACTATGAAGCACCAGGATGCCAGAATTCCCACAATATTCATTTTATTTAGTACAATGTAACAATTCACAGCTTACCTCACACACCCGCCACATTTCTTAGGGGGATCCCCCCATGCAGGATAGCAATTTAGGAGAGTGTGCTAAAAAACTGAGAACGTTTAGGGAAGTCTTTTGTCCTTCTGTCCCATAGGTCATTCAAGAGAGGAAAATGTATCTGCAGTAGTCAGAAAAATCACAGTTCTAAAGTCTGGGAAGTTAGTGGGTTGGGCTAATAGTTTGCTCCCTTGTGATGAGAATGCAGGGAATCAGACACCCTGCACAGACTGTGGAGAAGTGCAGGATGATTCTCTGCTATGTTCTGAGGACCATCAAGAATAAGACCAACATGGATGCCTGACCGAAAACAAAAGTGCTTGGAATGGGAGAAATTTTCCCATGGAGTCTAAAGACAGAGGAGAGTTGACATAGTGTGTGATCTGCTTCTTCCCTTTTGGCCACTCTGGGCTTGCCTGTGTGGTAATGACCATGGGTGGTTGTCACCGCCTTCCACCTGCGTTTATTGAAACATACAGTAGGATTTATATATTCATGGTTATGTGGAGGTACAAAGAATTTCAACTCCTTTATTTCTTAGTCACTGACATGATCTTCTTTATTGGTACTTGGTAATGGCAATGCTGGTGGGAAACACATTTGGAACCACTCAATGTCATCCTTAGTCAGATACTACCATTCCAATAATTTTCTTTGAAGGGTTTGATTCTCCGTCTCAATGTCCGCTATCATCTGTTAGAGTCAAGCTAACATACTTAAAAAAATATGTTTTGTTTTTTTTACCTTGAAAAGTGAACTTTAGTAATAATAAAATTGAAAATATGCATGTAGCTATGGCTTTAAGTGTCTGGAAGTTTGCAAAGTATCTTGGCATGTTTTTTTATAATTGAGTGCATTTGGGTGTTCTGAAGATGGGATGGTGGTATTTGTCTAGCTAATAAAATTAACTCACAATTCAACAAATAGTTACATATTCATTCCATTAATTTGCTTTTTTTGATTTCATTTCAATACAATGAAAATGTTACCAAAGCCCAGGTCTTCATTCTTGGTTCTGGACATAGTATAGTCAAGGCCAACAACCTCTCTTGAATCTCTACAGCAGTGGTTCTCAATCTGTTTGTCATGACTCCTTTGAGGGTCACACATCAGAGATCATGTGTGTCAGATATTTACATTACCATCATAACAGTAATAAAATCACAGTTATGAAGTAGCAGCGAAATAATTTTATGGTTGGGGGTCACCACAATATGAGGAACTGTGTTAAAGGATTGCGGCATTAGGAAGGCTGAGAACCTCTGCTCTACAGCTTTTGTGTGTTTCTCCCTTGTTTCTTTCGGGCAGTTCTTATGAATAAAGTAGACATTACAATTGTCAATAAAAAATACAAAGCACCATTTTTGACACATGTCCAAACATATGTACACATTCACAATTTGTGCATTATAAAATTATTAAGAATATTCCAACATACTCACTTTCATCATCAGAATATTACTATACTCAGTATTCATGATTATCACCATTCTGTTCCTTACAGTTTATGTCAAATGTTTCTTCTTTTAAATTTTCAGTTCTTGTATACTGTATTTTTAAAAATGTAAGCAGCTTTCTAATGTCAGCAGGTTCAGATCGCAACTCCTGTTGATTACTTCTGTGTGAGTCTTCACAATGAAGCAAACATTTCCATTTCTTTACTTCAATTTTCTTATTTTTTAATTTCAGTGTCTCAAATTTGGCATAATCTTTAGTTTCTTCAAATTTTGATATTTTCTTAAAATTAAGAAAAAAATCTTAAAAAATAAAATAAATTAAAGTTAATTAGGTTTTGCTTTTAGATGTAGTGAAAAATTGTTCAAACCACAAACAAGGGCTTAAAGATGAATTTAATTTTCCTGCAGGAACAAAAGTCACTCTTTATTCAAAAATTTTTATTCTATTATATGTTGATTTACTTAACATTGTGCTCCCTAAAGTGGTTGTAAGATCAAAACGAACATGTGTTTCTATAAAATTCTCCTCCCTGCTTGACCCTATACAGAAAGTGCTGCATGTAATCTTGATTGTTCTGCGGAATATCATTGCTGTGACCCAACTGGACTCCCACATAACACACATCTGTTGTGAATCATAATCAGGTCTTTGAATTGGAGTGAGACAACAAAATGGACACTTAGTCCTTGTAAAACGGTTGTGCTGTCTTCTTGCCGAAGGGAAGGATTCACTGTCCCCGGTACAGTCCCTGCTCTTGCTGTGATGTGGCCTTCTCTAATGTCGGCATGTTCACCCATCATAGAGCAGGGAAGGCAGGGATCCTGTTTGGAGTCCTGGGACATAGCACTCAAAGTGTGCCCTCCATTCCTGAACATTCCATGCTGTGTGGTCCATGAGCCCTGGATCCTCAAGACAGAGATCCCCATGTTTACTCATGACCTGTTTTGCTCCTCATATGCTATTGGAAAAACTAGGTGCAGCTACGTGCTCCAGGTTTTTATTCCTATGTTCTGAATACAGCTGTGCATTTTTTTTTTTTTGGTTACGTATATCATTTTTAATCGTGATGATTTTTCTGTGCTTACATTCTGAATATTTAATACTTAGCTTCCATTCTTTATTTGACAAGTTACTGTCTGTGACATGCCGTGCTGACTAAAGGCTGGGATTGAAGGGCATGTACCTCTTGTGCAGGTTTACAGTCAGGACACGTGATCTTCTCAGGACTCAGCCTGCCTTTCACGTGCTAAAGGTCCCTGCTTATGGCTGCTGTGTTGCACACCAGCCATCCTGCACACTCCTGGTTGGCACCATCCTGATCTCTGTCACTATAGGCCCCGTGGAAGGTGCTTGGTCTCTCAATCCAGTATTAAGGTGCTTGGTCTCTCAATCCAGTATTAACACCTTTGGAAACAGAGTACTGGGGAAGTTCAAACCATTCCTTCTGTTCTTGTTCCTTGAGTTCTAGCCTTCATGCAGTTGGCAAACAAGGCTCAGCAAAGTAAGGACATTTGACCATTAGCCCTTGGAAAACATCTGCAGAAGGATGGCATGGTGATACAGGGATGCGATTCTCCTTCCTCTCTTCTTTTCTTTTTAAACTTTTTTTTGATTGTTTGTGAATTTCACATCATGCACCCCAATCCCACTCATCTCTCTGTTCCTTCATATCCATCCTCTGCCCTTGCAGCCTCCTCTCCCAAAAGAAAACAAAAATAATAAAACATTAAAAACAAACAAACAACAAAAACACATCTTGCTGTGAAAGTTGTGGTGTGCCACGGTGTGTCACACAGTGTACCCGTTTGCCCAAGCAGCTTTACTTACAAATGGTCATTGCAATGAGTCATTGGTCTGGTTTGACACTTCTGGCTTCTGCTACACTATCAATACTGGATCCTCTCGAGTATTCCTCTCAGATATTCTGTTATTGACTTGTGCCATGAAGATCCTTCCACTTTGGATCTGCCATCAATGGACTCCCACAGTTCATAGATGGGATAGATGTTGGAGTGGGCCAACTCAGATTCCTGGATATGGGCCTGGGTGGGAACTGAGTTGGTCAGTCTGCCAGCGCCCCTGTGCCCTCACCACGAGAGCCAGCCCTTGTGCTTCACCCAGGCAAGGTGTAGTTGCTCTCCCCACGAGGTGGGGCCAGTTCTTCTGCTCTAATGCCCTTGGGGTCAGCCCACTCATGTCCCCACCACCAGGGCCAACTTTACTGTACTGCCCAGGCAGGGGCAAGTTCTCCTGAGTGTGGTGGACAGCAAGGGGGTTGTGCCAGCTCAACACATTGCTCTGACATTAACATGGCCTCAGGTGGCAGCCCAGACCAGGGACATCCTCAAGATCTTTGATGGTGAACAGATTCCAGCTACAATAGGACCATTGATGGAGACATGGCCCCTGGGGACAGAATGGGCCCAGATGTTACCATGGCCTCAGGTGGCAGCACAGGCCACTCAAATAAGCATGTCCTCCCTAGGCAGCATGGCCCTCAGACATCCACATGGTCTCAGGCAGCAGCCCAGACCACTGACATCCAGATGGTCTTCCATGGCAACACAGGTCATGATCGTCAGCACAGAGCCTGGCTGAAATAGGGCCATGGACCCAGACATGCCCCTTGGCAGCAGCCAGTTCTCACTACAGCTCCAGGTGGTTGCACAGGCTCCTTGTATCCACCTGTTCTTCACCATCATTGAGTCTCCAGTTTCACCTCTCTTCACAGTGCATGAACCACTCTGCTACTCCACCACATACTCCATTTTCCCACTTCTCCATCACATATTTGCTCATTATAGTGGTGGTACCCACAGCAGGGCCTGGGGTAGGCGCTTGAGTGCCCCCCTCTTACGGCCTCCCAGGGTCTCTCTTTTCTATCAGATTTTCTTTCCCACCATCTTCATGGATAGTGAGCAGAGGGATTTTTCTCCTGTTTTCTCTAAGTAAAGGTACCCGTGATTTATTTCCCTTGTTAGTCTTCATGTAACACAAGAACTAGAACAATTTAGAAAATTCTTTATTAATGCACCAACCCATCAGATCCTGCCCCTATACCCTGATCCATAAACTCTGTATGTTAAGGCAGCAGTGGAACTCTCTCACCTCTCAACTCTGTAGTTACTCAAATTCAAGTGAAGGGCTCATTAGCACAGAGTGACTGACTGTCACCTCATCCTCAGTAGACGAAGCTCTTTGGCTGATCAGAGAAAGTGTTAACATATGGGGACATGTAGCAATAAGTTTATACTTCCAAAATATGTCTTCCCTTACAACTTGCTGCAAAGCATGTGGTCTAAGTCCGGTTCAGTATTCCACAGGACTCTGCCCCAGGACTTCTGCAGATACCAAATTCTGAGGCTGTGCAAGTGCTTCCTGGAAGATGATGCAGCCTCTGCACGTTTCACAGAAGTCCTGCATCACTCACCTTTGTATGACTTATCTCTTACAGCATCAGTTCTGTGTGAAAGGCTGCCACGTTTAATTGCTTAGGGAAGAATGACAAGAGAGATTTCTAAGCATGTTTTGGAGAACTGTGACCTCTGTTCATGAGCATTTTTGATTTGTGGTTGGTTAGAGCCATGGATGTGCAGCCCATGGATAGGAGCTGCAGTGTTAACTATGAAATGTTGAAGAAGCCAACATTACTCCTCTGCGTCCAGGGTCTATTTAACTATGACAATTTCTTTGCTTTGTTGACATCTCAGTGACTTATTCTTTCACCACATTTATGGTGTGTGTATACATAGTATATACCTACATATATATTTCTATATATATATTTATCCATATATATACATATATGCATACATACATACATACGTATATACATGCATATGCCTTTTCTAGATTCTGTTTTAAACCCTACCAGATAGGAACTTTGCAACAACACATCTTCCTGCTTTGGAAGCCTTTTTCTATCTCTCCGATAATAATGGAGTGACATTGTCACTGATGACTTAATTACGATTTCCTGTGGGAATAATGTTAAAGAAAATGATTGGAAGGCAGAAAGTACATCTTTGGAGTCAAATGCAGAACCACAGTATGGAAAGATCTATCCCTTTGAAAAACAGAGCTGTGTCCTTCACTCTGTCTTTCTATAGACGATCTCTCTGTGCAGGTAAAGGCTTTCAGAATTCACTTAGCTCTATTGTTCCCCAAATGATGCACAGTTGCAGGGCTAAGGAGTGTGAATCATGCACAATCAGATGCAGGACTAAATTTCTTTGCTACTCAAATCTCATTATTAAGTTTAGTTTTTAAAGCTTCCTAATATAAATGGGGGCTCCTCACCCTCATTTAGTTAGAAGAGGCAGGGACAGACCTCCAAACCTTCCTAACACCAAATGACCTTTCTGCTTTATGCACAATGGCCCAGCCGATAACTGAGATAATGACTCAGTGTCCATTTACTTTTCTGTCATCCTGCTTCCTCTCCACCTTTGTCCCTGGGAGACAGCTCTGTGTCAATGCTGCTCAGCTTAGAAGCATGGCTCTACCTGGTAGCATATCCTCCTATTGAAGAGACAGAGAGCTAATTAACATAGTACTCTGCAGGGCATCAGCAGCAGTTCTCCCTGAATGTTTGCTAAGACACACCCTAACCAGCAGTGACAATGTCCAGAAAGCTAGAGCCCCAAGGAAGCATAGACGATGCCCTATCTATCTCTTATATTTAAATAAGCAAATATTGCTTGTCTCTTAGCAACTTGATTTCTGAGTAGCTTAGAAAATAACTGTGATGCCAAATACATATGAACTGGACATTGGGAATGTATGCTAAGCCATATAACTCTTATAATTGTGGCCTATTTATTTCTGTTGTTTTGTATTGTATTTATAGTTATAAGAAAAAGAACCATTTTTTGGACTGAAAGGGAGAGCTGTTGGGGGGAAAAGAAATACCTTAAACTAAAAAAAAAAAAAAAGAAGGGAAGAGGAGGGGGGGGGGGAGGGGGGGGGGGGGGGAAGGGGGGGACGGGAGGGGGGAGTAGGGAGGGGATTGTGATTGAGATGTAACTTGAAGAAATAAATAAATAAATTATTAAAAAAAAAGAAAAGAAATACAAGGGTCAGGATAGATAGAGAAAAGTCACAGCAGCTGGTCTAAAACTTGGTCCAGGTAAACATCCATCCAAAGAGCAGACAGAAGGGTAGACGTGGCATGGTCTCTGGAGCACTCATGAAGGGCAAGACTGATAGTGGAGACATGGTGGGAAAGTGATAATGATGAAAATGCCTGGCTCAGGTAGACAGTCATGCTAAACTGTTACAGCCTTTGTAAAATAATTTACCACTTTTGGGCATTCTGAAGCTATCTAGGATATTTAGAAATGTGCCAGGGAGTCTGGAGGTCCAAGTTGATGACAATTTCATGCCTTCAAAAATGTTTATGAGTTTGGAGGATTCTGTAATCCTTATGAAATAAGTTTCTCTCTCTTCCCTCTTTCCTTCCCTTTCATCTTCTTACCCTCCCCTTCCTTCCCTGCCTTTTTTCTACCTCCCTACCTCCCTCCCTCCGTCCCTTCCTCCCTCCCTTCCTTCTTTCTCAAGAGGGCTTCATTCTGTATCCCAGGCTAATCTTGAACACTTGATGTTCCTGCTTTGGCTGCCTCAGCCTCCCAAGTTCTGAGGTGAAAGGCATATACCACCACACCAGGCTCTATTTTCTTTTCATTAAAAACAAAAACAAAAACAAAAACAACTTCTCCAAGTAAGATTTCATACTGTATGAAATGTGATAAATATTTTAAAAATGAAACAAAAAAACAAAAACCCATGACTATGTGCCATGTCTTCCATTTCAATTACCTGTAGAAGATGAAAATCTGTTTTATATCTTATAGTAAAAGATTACTATCCTTAGTTTGACCTGATGATTTATTATCCTCTATGTGTTTTGGTAATTTTATTTCATGACTCCCAAATGCCTTTCAACCCTGAAATTTTTCATCAATATTACCTTGTATGCAATCACAACAATAGTTTTATTTGCCACAAAACTAAAACTCTTGAATTGGGTAATTAAGAAAAATTTACATAGATTAATAAAACAAAGGAAGACAAAACATCAGCAATCTAATAATTGTCAGTTCAGAATTTGCAGTGTTTAACTTTGAAATGGGAGGTATGGGTTTATAAGTTCTGTCTTAATTTTTGTGGAAAACTTTTGTTAATTTTGAACTATGTCCCAAATGCTCATCAGAGTGAAGTAAGAAAATGGCAGAGGGAAGATGGTGACTTCTCTGCCTCAGGGTCCCGCTCCTCAGCAGGTGCCCAGCAGGCGAAGGCATCTCTTCTTTCCCCTTCCACTCTGGAGAGAAATTATATTTTATCTCTTCTAAATCTAGAAGACCTTTCACTTCCATTTGAAATGTAAAAATTAGGGACTTTTTTTTTTTATCCCACGAGAGATTATTAAATAAAAGTATAAAATTTACTGTCCCTGTTTTTTTTTTTTAAATATAAACCTACTGAATTAAAGTCAGTGTCAAAGATTCAGGATTTTTTTTTCCTAGTGATACAAAAAAAAGTAGTGGGGGAGAAGATAGCAGGAGATAATAATAAAGTCAGGAAACAGAACAGAGGGCCTTCGTGTCTGTCCAGAGGGACCGCCATCTTTTAATATAGTCACTTAAAAATACATGCATTGCCACACTTTTCATTAGCCTTAATTTTTTCATCAATCATGTTAATTTATACAGAGGGCACTTAATAATAGCTAATTAACACTTATGACTTTTGAAATTAAAAGACCTTTAGAGAGATTACTGCTGATTGGGGAAACGATTTTTTCCCCGTTCATCTCTTTTTTAGAAAAGAGAGAGAAATGGCAAGAAGGTGTGGGGCAGGGTATGTTGTGAAGAGAGCATCCCGCTGTCTCATCAATAGCTCGGCACATTACAGTGACACTGGTTTGTGATCGTGGGATATGTGTTTCGACACCATCCTAGGAAAAATGCCCAGATGAGCATCATCTGCCATGAACTATGTACAGAATACCAACTCCAGATAATCTTTGAATAAACTGAGTTCTAAAGGACATGTACAAAGAACTCAGTCTGAACCATGCTCTCAATAAGCAGCAACAAAAATTGTGTGTCTTACTCTCTGTGAATAAAATAAATTCTATTAAAATCACAATTTATAAAATTGAAAATATTTTAGTGAAACATGGATTGTATAATTACATTAACTGCTTGATAAGTTTCTGAATTCACTATCTGTACCAAATTTACCAATTGTGCTTACCCATAGCATTTCTTTATATTTTTCTGCTTCAGATCCTAGTGCCTGTATTACTAAATAGACTTAGAAGATAATTAGATGGATAGGATCTCATTCTGAAGTTCAAGCTGGCCTTCAACTAGAGATTCTCCCAACTCAACTTTCCAATTGCTGGATTACAGGCATGAGCCACTGTATCTGGCAAAAAATAGATATCAATTGTATCTTTTTAATATCTACAAACCACTTTTGATTTAGTACTTACTTTATGTGATTAGAGTGTCTGTTTTGTGTGGATATGCAAATGAATATATTCAGATAACATTATATACAAATACTATATACATAATAATATGTATAATATTACATATATACATATTACATATATAGTATATATGGCATTGTATGCATGTTTATATTTGTAGGTTTATATAGGCATAGATGCACTTCCAAATTATTTTTGTCTACCAGTAGATGTCTCCGTTCCCTGATTGAAGTGTCAAATCTATAGAACAGCCTGAGGTTTTACCAAATCTGGCTTTTTGTGTTGTTTTGGTTTTGTACAAATAGAGAAATCATGGTTTTCAAAAAGAGGGGAAGTTCAAGGTGAAGCACTCCTCTGTCATGTCTGATTTTTAAATCCCTTCTGTGCATGGTGGTGTGTATCCTAGGATGAAAATCATCACATGGGGTCACGTAAGAGGATTTCATGGCAGATGCTCATCTCTTTCAGATCTCTTGAGTATTTCCATTTCATCCAATGGTCTATGTGGGACCCAAAGTGTGTCAAATACTTTCTACAAGTACCCATATTGGACTTGGGGGAAAGCTGCTTACATTGTGGGTTATGACCCCTGCATGGAGTAGTGCAACTGAATGTGGGAGTTGAAAATGGAACAGCAAAAGGGTTCTGAGGGCACACCAATTCTAAGTGAACTAAATTATCAACCATACGATGAACCTGAGATATTTCTGCCAATGCTTGCCATGTTGCATTGTGGGACTTTACTGTGGCTGTGGTCTTGAACACACAACATTCACACTTCACACCACATAGACCATCATGTTTTGACACCAAGAGAGGCTCTCTGAGATGCCAAGGCTCAGGTTCACTCCTCACGTGTGAGGAGCAGAAGTGGTTTTGTCATATACACAAAATTTCTCACCCTACAGAGACATAACAGTTCCATTATAGAAAATAAAGCACGGACCTGGCACCTTCGACTAAATTATTTCATTAGCACACCCACCTCAGTGTGTAAATTTGCTTTCATCTTTAGTTAATAGTAAACATGTAACCATATGAAAGAATTGTTTTAAAATCAACTTCTTTATGATTTATGAACTGTAAGACTTCAATTCATATATCTGTTTTTGCATACCCATGTACACTGAGGTAATATAAAAATTTCTTGAGGAAAAAAAAAAGAGGTCACAAGTGGAAAATTATAAGAAGCTCCAGTTTAGGAGATTATGAAACCAGAAGATCTAAAGACAGATTGATGAATACATTTCTGAATTTAAACAAATACTTGAAAATTGTATACATTTAGCTATCTAGGAAAATGTTGACTCACTTTTAAGAAATCCTTCAGGTTTCTAAAGAAGATTGAGGATTCTTTCAAAGATACTTATGATACTTTTCATAGTGAGTGCTATGTCAGAATTGGAACCCAAGTACCCTAGTTCAGCACCATTTACAGGATTATGCAGCACACAGTAATGGCACCTTTTATAGGATGCTACAGCACACACCAGTCTCTTGTCTTTTCTGTGGTGCTGGAACTGGTAGTTCCAGGTCTTCCATTTTGGTTGCTTATGACATATGGCACCTTTGACACTGAGGTGACTGGGATTTCACCTAGTAGACAATAATTTTCTCCAACCTCTTAAACAACCAGCAACACTACTACTCACTGAGTTAATCTTTACATATCATTATAGCAAGTTACCTAAGGCTGGCTACTTTAAAAGAGGTTTATGGAGTGCATAATTCTGGTGGATGGAAGGTGTCTTCGTTAGGGTTTCTGTTGCTGTAAGAAAACACCATGACCAAAAGTAACTTGAGGAGGAAAGAGTTTGTTTCATTTTATAACTCTCAGATCACAGTCGACTGAGAGAAGCCAAGGCAAGGAACTCAAGGTAAGAACCTGGAGGCAAGACTGACACAGAGGCCTACAGGGAATTTCTGCAGACAAGGTAGAAGTCTGGTGTTTGATGCCAAACCACAGACTCCTTTTGTTCAACAGAACCCCTCTTTTCCCTCTGATATGAGGAAACTAGAGCCTCTAAAGGAGTGCCACATGGCCCAACCCTTCCCCACTAAGAAACCTGCCCAGAAAACAGCTGGAGTTTTCTGAAAGTACTTCCCCAAGCTAATGAGGTCTGTTGGTGTCTTGGCTTTCAGTCAATGACATTTGTCTATGCCTCTAGTCCACCTGGAGTTCTTGCCCACACCCACTGCCTATAGGTTAAGTATTGGGTTTCCTTTCTTCTGATAGGATACACATTCACCTCCAAAACCCCTCCCCACTATCCAAAGGTTTGTAATGTCCCTGATTCACCAAATAAACTCTCTTTCTCCATGCCCCTCATATGACTGTCTGAGTCTAGCTATTTATTTTAAGCCTGGGAGGGAAGATGTCTTCCTCTCATGAAGAGTTCACCATCACTGCTGCTTGCCTGGTTGGCCAGGCTTGCAGGGAGTCCAGACTCCTTCCTGGCCTCCACTGCCTACCCAGATCTCCTACCACCAGCAGCCAGGGATTGTCTCTGAGCATCAGCTCCCACCTCACTGCCACTGACCTAGTTAGGCCTATTTGGGGTAAATGCTCCTCTCCAGAGGCACTGAGCTTCCACTGCCTCTCCCAAACCAACTGCCAAGCTGCCTGGCACAGTTCTGGGAGCTCTGAAGCTGCCTGGCCCAAGGCTGGTAACTTAGCTAAGAGAGCTGTAACCCTTAGCAGTGAAAATAAACTTTTCTCCCACCAGGTTCTCAGGCCTAGCCCACAGCCACCCTTTTCTTCAGGTGGAGGAGAATGTATTTCTGGCCTGATACCAGAACAGGCTGGGAATTCCCCACCAGAAGTCACAGAGGCCATGGAGGAACTCTAAACTGGCTAGCTCCTCATGGCTTATTCAGTCTGCTTTTTTTGTACCACCCAGAACCACCTTCCCAGGGGTGCCACTGCCTGTAGTGAACTGGGCCCACTCACATCAATTGTCAATTAAGAAAATGCCCCACAGACTTGCCTACAGCAAATCTTATTACGGTGGCATTTACTCAACTGAGAGTCCTTCTTCCAAATAACTCTAGCTTGTGTCAAGCTGATATAAAACTAACCAACACAGAAGGTCTGAGCAACATTGGTACCAGGATCCTAGTGAGGGCCCATTTGAGTACATCCCAAAATGGTGGAGAAGTAGAAAGAGAAACATTCACATGAGAAGAGAGCAAACACATGAGACAATCTCACTTTATAACAGCCAGCTTGATGAGAACTCAATCTCTCCTGTGAATCTGGCCAACTGTTTAAGATAGGTTAGTACATTCATGACTTAATCATCTCCCACATTCCTCCACTGCAGCATCACCACACTGGGGCCACCTTTTGGCACGTGATGTTTGTGGGACAAACTATATCCAAACCACATTTGGCAGTTGCTTCTCTCCTATAAATGTTGGTCAGTGTCTTGGTTACTCTTCCATTGGTATGCAGAGACATCATGACCAAGACAATGTCTATAAAAGAAAGGATTTAAATGGGAGTGTGCCTACAGTTTTAGAGGTTTAGTTCATAATTATCATGGTAGGAAGTGTGGTGGCAGGTTGGCAGGCATGGCACTGGAACAGTAGCTGAGAGCTTACATCCTGATCTACAGGCAGCAGTCAGAGAGAGAGAGAGAGAGAGAGAGAGAGAGAGAGAGAGAGAGAGAGACTGGGCCTGGTGCAGGCTTTTGAAACCCCAAGTCCTGTACCCAGTGACACACTTTTTCCAGTATAGTAATAGTAGTCCACATCTACCCTGAAAAGGCTACAGCACCTAATTTGTCCTAAAAAGTTCCACTAACTAGGGACAAAGCATTAGAACATATGAGCCTATGGGGGGCATTCTCATTCAAACCATCATAGTCAGTTTGGTTACCTTGAAACAATGGTCTCTTCTTCAGTTGAGACAGCTGTGCCTACCTAAACAAGACCTGCATGTACGTACACACACACAGCATAAGAGTAAGAGGGAATTAGTTGAGACAAAGAAGAGAAGGAGGTCTTCAGATGTGAGAGGGAGGAAGAAAGGGAAAGGGGTGAATATTATCACAGGACTTTGTATAAGTGTGTGAAATTGTCAAGAATGTAAAATCTAATTTAAAAGCTTGATGATGCTCATGAATTAGCAGACATGGGTTTGTATTTTGGTGTCTGCAGGTAGAAATCTATGGTGAAGATAACCTCTTCTGCTATCTCACTAAAGTTCAAACTTGCTTTCATGCATTTATCTTCAGTGAGAGCAGAAGGGATCGTCCCACATAGGAAACTACAACAAAATTACCCAGTGAGCATCCCGATTTACCAAAAGCACCGAGAGGCATTCACTTGTGGAATCTGGTAAGTTTCATTAATATTTAGAGTCGAGTCGATCAAAGGAGAGGCTTGTGGCAGGACAACTTTCCGTTTTTAAGAAGTGTCATTTTATTAAGGAAGTTCATAGGCTCTGGCCCGGCCTTTGTCAGTTTCTATTTTGGTTTGGGAAGTTTGGGGAAGCTAACCATTTAGAACCAGGGCAGATACACACTAGGTGTAGTATGTAGTGACCTGTTTCTGGTGTGTTTCCAAGACCCTCTCCAACACAGGTAGTCTCTTCCGTTTGGAACTACTCCTGGAAGTCACAAGAAACAAAACTAACCTTCAAAAAGTGAACTTATTTGGTGGCAGAAATGATTGTCTGCCAAGACAGTTGCCATAGTAGCAGCCAGCATAGCTTGGATTCATTTGGTGAAGCATTTTGGTCAATAAGGTACTCAAAGGTTTGTCTGTTTCATAGTTTTACTCTCAGCTAAATATCACACATGACATGTGATCATACAAAATTAAGCTGGGTCTGAAATTTCTTGAGAATTTCTATTAATATGTGGCTATTCAAATCAATTAAAATGAAATAAAAGTAAAAATCCAGACCACTCATCACACTAGCCAAATATCAAATGCTTAATAGCGGCATGTGATTAGTGGCTACTGTTTTGAATAGTGCAGATACCAGATGTTTCCATCACTGTAAATTCTACTGAGAAATGTCCATCTAACATGACTTTTGACAATTTATGGCAAACCACCTGGAGTTTTGGAACCATAATTTTATATTACCTAATATGTTGGAATCATAGCTCAGAATTCTAGATAGTGGCCTAATGGAGCTGAAGAAACCTTGGAAGATGAGTTATCTGTGCACATATTCAGGCAACAGTGGGCTAGAGATGAGCTGATGGCCCATTACATTCTGGACTTAGTTACTGGTGTTATGTTATAATTCTGCCTCATGCATTTCTTTACAAAGATGACTTAAAAGACATGTCAGCTCCTAACAACACCCACTATTCTACTCCAAGTAGAAGATGAGCATAGAAGAATCTCCACTTGGAGATGGTTGCATTAGTGGCAAGCCTGTCACTTGGCAAGAAAAATCCCTTGCTTCAACTGTAGAGAGACTGCTGTGCAAAAAGGACAAAACTTGGAAGCAGGTAAGTCTACAGCCTAGCTCTGCCAAGACAGGGTAGGTAAGTCCTTCATGATTGCTGCTGTACAATCAATGTCTGTCAGAGAAACGGGGCCAAACGGCTGAAGATTGATGCTGTAATGTATGGAGGGAAAATGGGAACTGTCCAGGCAGCCACTGATATGTCATTCCTTAGCTTTGAAAGCTGCTGGCCCTGCACTTCCTGTATAATCAGATATATTTACCCCTCTCAGGTCTCTGAGATGGTTGAAGAATAGATAGCTAGAGTCTCATAGTTAAATGTTGAGTTGTTTAGGAATTAAGGGGCTGTTCTGGATCTAAGAAGATGTTTTTAAAATTGTGATGCTAATTAGGATGGAAGCTGAGTTGGATACAGAACTTTAAACTCATGGAGATGGTTAGATAGTAGAATGTTAAAGTCAGGTGCCAAATACGTATGGACTGGACATTGGGAATGTATGCTAAGCCTTATAATTCTCATAATTGTGGCCTAATTCTGTTTTTTTTGTATTGTATTTGTTATTATAAGAGAAAGAGCCATTTGTTCAACTGAAAGGGGGAGCTGTTGGGGGGGGGGAAGATATACCTTAAACTTAAAAAAAAAAGGAAGGGGGGGGGGGGTTGAGAGGGAAGAGGGTGTGAGGGTGGGACCAGAGTGGGGAGTAGGGAGGGATTGTGATTCAGATGTAACTTGAAGAAATAAAAAATAAATAAAATAAAAATTATCTAGACAAAAAAGTAAGTTATCCATAATGATCTTAACAATTAATGCCATGTTGAAATGAACAGCATCTCATCAGCTAATCCTTCGTTTCTTTACAACTAACTTTGAAATTCTGTGTCGTATCATGTCCTGTGGTCTCTTATTGTTAATCTCAACCCTTGCTACCACTAGAGTTCATCTGCAATATCTTAGTCACTTCGTCACTTCAAGGTCTTCCCTTAGTTGTTTATTTTACTCTTTATTCTTAAGTTTTGAATGATCCTATGGATTCCTTTTCCCTCCTGCCATGGATTCTGCCCCACACTCCTCTCCTTGGTCTTCCTCTCAGACTCCTTTCTTTTTTTTTAATTTATTTATTTATTGCTTCAGGTTACATCTTCATCATACTGTCCTCTTTCCCCCCCCCCCCCCAGTCCCGCCCTCCCACCCTCTACTTCCTAACCCTTCCATCCCACTCCTCTGGAGTGGAGTGTCCCTACCTAACGATCCCCCGCCCCAGTTCAACAGTCATAGAGGGCCAAGAGTCTCCTCATACATTGGGGGCCTACAAGGCAGCACCACTAGGGAAAAGTGTCTATTTCTCTCTTAAAAGTCTCCCATGGACATATTTCATTACACTGTGATCTTCAGCTTCTCTCCAGATGACTCATTGTCCACTGGCAACTCTCTGACCTACACAGTTCATTGTTAGCTTGGATTCCATGGCCAACTACTATCTGAGAACCTCAAAATCAACACATTCTTAACCCTGCTTCTGGGTTTCTTTGTCACCCATCTTTTCTCTTGTGAACTCCAGCCTTGTCAGAGAGAAAAGCCACTCTACAAGCTGTCCAGAAATAGCTTTCTGTATCATAATGTCCTAGTTTGTCTGGGATAGAAAAGTCCCCCAGGAGTGGAACCACGAGTCTAAATCTTGGTATATTGTGTCAGTGGTGATCAAACTCACCATTCATTCCTGTATCCACACTGAAAATAATACCATTAAAAAACAACAGCTCCATCATGTTTCTTACCTTCCCTTGTTTGAGCTTAGTAGCTCTCCCCATGTCTCCTGTAATGATGTAACTAATCTCCCTACCCCCAGCCACCTTTACTCCAATCCATCCCAAGCTATTTAAGCAGCTCAACCATTATGCACAGTGTTGACTTAGTGTTTGCAACTATTCATGATCAACTGTGATCCCAAATCATTAGCTAGAAAATTCCTGAGATAAACAGTTATAAGTTATAAATTGTTTTTTTCTTAGTAATACAATTTTTTAAAATCTCACATTGTCCTGCTTCGGATGTAAAACTGTGCACTCTGTCCACACCTCATGTACTTTCTGCCCTATGGCTGCCTATTGAGAGCTTTTATTAATGATTATTAGTGATGATTTCTTGCTGTGCCTAATCTTCAAAGTGATCTTTATCATATGGAGGGATAGGAAAAAAACAGGTTATGTAAGGTTTGGCTTTATTTGTGTTTTCAGATGAACTGAGAGTCTCCTCATGGAAAACAAGGAATACTGCACTTGCTTGGTAATCTTTCTACAACAGAGCTTGCTTATGTATTTCCTTCCTCAAAAATATTCCCCAAGGACATGGGAGAAGGGACAGGTGATGAGTGGCAGATGGCATCCCTGAAGAGTCATCCTTGTGCCCACTCGAGGAACAGGCACACTTCCTGTTCTGGGTCCTGAGTCACAGGTATCAGATGTCAGCATAGGAAATGACTGATCTACAGTCTTTGGCTTGAAAACCAGCAAGTGGTGCATGCTACCTTTCACTGCCACCAGCTCTTTGATGCTTTGTTGGTGTGCTCTCCTCTGGCCTGTCACTGCCTCTGGTCTTCTTTCTTGACTAGGGAGTCTCATTCTCAGACATTACTTTGCCTGGAGATAGTTTTCCTTCATCATACCAAGAAGTAACTTCCCACCCAGATTATCATCTCTTATAGTGAGCCCTTTTTGTTTTTGAACATAGAAATGTTAGGTGAATATGTTTTCATTTTAATCACTAGTGTGGGATATGGGGCTGCTTCTGATGGACCACAGCAGCCAACCATAATTTGTCTCATGCTCTAGCAGGGGCATGATTTTGCCAACTGAAGATTATGTTTGGGATTCTGGGACTCTTCACTGGGTATATAATGCCAAAGCCCCAGAGGTGCTCTGGTGGGTGCTGCTGCCCCTGCTGCCCCTTTTGCTGATTGCTGCTTGCCATTTTCTGGTTGCTGGATTGCTGGTTGGAGATACCCTGAGGACAAAGATTGAACTTGTCCCAAGGAACTCGATGTCCCTAATCAGCAGGAAATAGTCTAACATATCGACAACCCTTTCCCCTCTAACCTTCTTTTTTTCCTAACTAGTATTGCAGTGGTTGGAAGGGATAGGAGTCATGTAGGGAAGTAGATAAAAGAAGCCAATAAAGTAGACAAAAGCTTGGCTACAATCTCTCTTTTTGGACCTCTCGTGCAGACGACAATCTCTCCTAACCCCTCCCCCCCCAAACTATCTCCTCCCCTTCTGAGCCTCCCACTCAGAACTGTCATATGCCCTTCTGCTTGCCAAGGGCAAAACTCAGGCATGGGTTTCATTTTGAGATAGCCAGGCCCTGTTCAATTTCTGCTGTTCCCATCTGTGCTACCTTTCAAATCTCTGGTGATCCCACCACTACACATGACATCTTCTGTGACCATCTGCCTTTCATTTGCACATGTTTGCACACAATGTCACTGCCTATTAATCTCTCGTGTCCATATCTTCATGATATGGTCCCCGGCTCCTCATGAATTAACTTCAACTCACATCCCATGTCTGTGTCATAGATTTATAAAGACTATCTTCTCTTTTCATTGGGCTGTAGTCTCCTTTTATTTTTAAATTCTCTCTCTCTCTCTCTCTCTCTCTCTTATTCTCTCTGTTTATGTGTATGGACATCAATGCAGTTCCTTTTGAGGCCAGAATTGGGCATCAGATGCCCTCCAGCTGGGGTTTCAGATGGTTCTGAGCTACCTGACAGAACCATGCTGGGAGCTGAACCCCAGTCCCCTGGAAGAACACTATTTGTGCTCTTAAAATCTGAACCATCTCTCCATCCCTGGGTTTTCTAGTTTTTTGGTCCTGAATTTTAAGATAATGTGAAGACATATTGTGCTGTTATCTGAGAGAGATAAGAAAGGGCTGGGTCCCAGCCTGATGAAAACACATGTTTTCAGAAAGAAGCTATAACCTTCTTAGTTGCTCTCCAGCACAGCATGTGTGTAATGATTTCTGATCCTTTGTCATGCAAAAGCACTATCTTATGTTCTGTACTTCCAAGATATGCAATGTCACCAATGTTTTCTAGGAAGTCAAGTTATTACAGCTTATATTTGAGCTGAGTGGCTTCTTATCCAGGAAGGACTAGGGAGAGAAATAGCATTTTAAGACAAATAATTCTTAGATGTTAGTTACAAGATGCTTCTCTCTAAATTTCCATACTGCTCTGTATGAGTGTTCTATGGTGTTTTTATTTCCTTTGTCTGTGTCTAATATTCTTCCCACATATGTCACTGGATACTGCTTTATCTCTTCACAGTTCTCTTTCTCTATTCAATACCTAGAGTTGGGCTTTCCAGAGCTTAGCCCCACATCTCTGCTTCACCTCATTCTATGCTCACTCTGAGGTAACTTCACCCTTGCTCATGACTTCAGACAGTCTGTATAGTTGTGGCACTTAGATTTGTATCTCTATCCTGGATCCTTCTGTACTCAGACTTGTATATCTCATGCTTGCCTGTCTTGAATATCAGACATCATCTCAAGTTTAACAACTTTAACACTTCTCCATCCCTTCTGAATTTATAGTTACTATAGTGATCACATCTCAGTTTAAAGGCACAGTCTCAACCAAGTTGTATGAAGTTCTGAAGTCTATCTTTTTACAATGTCATGAGTCCATAGTTCCAACATCACCATTGCTATCATCATCTCTCATTTATTCAGAGAAGCCATCTTTGGTTACACAGTGTTATAAAAAAATACTCATCTTTATTATCGGAGCTGTACTGTTCAATTATAGAATTGATCCTTGTCAGAAGCCTTATTCCTATCTGTGCAATTATCAATGTTTTCTCTTCATTATTGGCCATTCTCCTTGGCTTTCCCCAAAGCAGACCAGGAAGGAAGATCCTGTCCTACAACCATTGTGGAACAGAGAACCAATAAAAATCTACCTGTGATATGCAAAGAAGACCAAGGATATATTTATAGGGTTAATTCTTGACCATTTCCACTTAATAACCTGGGCAGGATGGCTTTGAGCTTTCATGTCTCTGCTCTAGTTCAATTGGATTGTGGAGCCTGACTGAATCCATCTTGAAAAAAGATTCCATCAAATAACCAAAAGGGAGGGGGACACCCTCCCCATCTTCTGGGCACAGGATGTCGCTCTCTTAAAATGACTTCCTGCTGATTTGGGATGTAGTAAACCTGTTTGGGGCCCAAATAAGAATGGAAAATGGTTAAAAATGTTAATAGAATCATTTGATGTTCAGTTCTTTTGTGCTCAGCTGTTTAGATGTCCTAAGAAGTTTGTAGGCAGAAGCTGATCTTTAGGGCTTTACTGAATAAAGTTCTGGCTGAGGCAGTCTGTGGAGCTGAACGATCTTAGCGATTTTGAGTTGTTGTGGTTGTAGACTTTCAAGGGAAACAGCTATTGAGGAAGTCTGCAAGGCTGGACCAACTGGGCCACTCGTCTTCTTTGGTGTCTGATTTGTTTTCTGCTGAGGTTTCCGTTGTCTAGTTTTCCCTGGATTCCTTGAATGGATGCTTTAAATCTCCTGGAAAGATAAGAACAGAGACCTGCCTTAATCCTAACTCTGGGACAATTACCTTTTTTTTTGGGGGGGGTCAGGTAATATTTTTTCCTGGAGCAAATTTGGTTTTTTGACAATATATAAAGTATTATCTTTCAATCTGGATTAAAGAAGAAATTATTTTGTTATTTTGGAGCTAAACAAACCTTTAGTGTATATATTTTGAGATCTCAAAGGACAATTTGTTTGTATTGAGCAGGCCTTTTGTAAGTAGCTTTTAAACTTAAATCCTTCCAAATCCTTTGTGCCTGTCTCTGCATTCTAAGTATTGGGATCAAAGACCTGTGGTTCCCATCTGAATGGATTAAAGATGTGCTCCACCACCCCTGGATCAAAGTTTTTCTCTATTTAGAGCTTGCTTTGTATCAGGCTGACCTTGAGCTTTGAGATCTGCCTGTTTCTGTCTCTAGTGTGTTGGGATTAAGGGTATATTCTTCTTTTTTTATAATTTATTTTTTATTTCTTAAAGTTACATCTCAATCACAATCCCTCCCTACTCCCCTCTCCAGTCCCACCCTCCCACCCTCTTCCCCTCAAACCCCATCCTCTTCCCTTTTTTTAAAGTTTAAGGTATATCTTTTTCCCCCTAAGAGCTCCCCCTTTCAGTCCAACAAATGGTTTTTTTTCTTATAACAATATATACAATACAAAACAACAGAAATAAACAGGCCACAATTATGAGAGTTATATGGCTTAGCATACATTCCCAATGTCCAGTCCATATGTATTTGGTACCTGACTTTAACATTCTTCTATCTAACCATCTCCATGAGTTTAAAGTTCTATATCTAACTCAGCTTTCATACTAACTTGCCTCACAATTTTAAAAACATCTTCCTAGATCCAGAACACCCTCTTGACTCCTAAACCACTCAAAATTTAATTATGAGACTCTAGCTATCTGTTCTTCAACCACCTCAGAGACCTGAGAGGGATAAATATATCTGATTTTATAGGAAGTACAGGGCCTGCAGCTTCCAAAACTAAGAAATGACATACCAGTGGCTGCCTTGACAGTTCCTATTTTCTCTCCATATATTACAGCATCAACCTTCAGCCATTTGGCCCCGTGTCTCTGACAGACATTGATTGTAGAGCAGGAATTATGGAAGACTTACCTACCCTGTGTTTTGTCCTTTTTGGACAGCAGTCTGTCTACAGTTGAAGCAAGGGGTTTTTCTTGCCAAGAGAAAGGCTTACCACCGATTCAACCATCTTCCACTGGAGATTCTTCGATGATCATCTTCTACTTGGAGTAGAATAGGGGGTGCCTTCAGGAGCTGACATGTCTCGATATCAAAAAATCTTAAGTTAACAAAATATCTTTGAATGCCATATTCTGCAGATCTCTTGAGGTTTTTGAAGATGCCCTATTTATCTCTTATATTTAGATAAGCAAATGTTGCCTGTCTCTTAGCAACTTGATTTCTGAGTAGCTTAGAAAATAATTGTGATAGACTGTCATAGTAACTAAAAAAATGACACATTTGCATGACTATTAGTTTCCATTTCTTAATTATCCTAAACAGTTTATGACGGTTGGTAGCAAGAGGCCAAAACTTTACATTTCATTTTTAAGCATTACTAGGAACAATACCTTTAAGAAGCGTTACTCTTAATTTTGTATCAATATACAAAGATCAATAACAATGTGGCCAAATATAATCTTAATTTTGTATCAATATACAAAGATCAATATCGATGTAGCCCAATACAATCTTAATTTTGCATCAATATAAAGGGTCAATACCATTGTGGCCAAATATAATCTTAATTTTGTATCAATATACAAAGATCAATATCGATGTAGCCCAATACCATCTTAATTTGCATGAATATACAATGATCAATACCAATTTAGCCAAATATAATATTAATTTTGTATCAATATAAAAAGGTATAAGTCCATTTCAATAATCTGTCCTTTTTTCTTGATCTTTCCTATACTATGTCTATGTACCATTTTTTCTCGTCTGTTCACTCCTACATAGGAGAGAAAGAAGGATACAGAAAAGAAAAAGAGAGAAGTCCCTGGGTCTAACCTCCAAAACCCACTTAACAAGACCATTTAACAGCTTGTAGTCTTTTCTCCTAAACAACAAAATTTTCTATTATCCATCAAATAACCAAAGGTGGTGGGAAACACCCTCCCCACCTTCTGGGGATGGGACGTTGTTCTCTTAAAATGACTTCCTGCTGATTTGGGACGTAGTAAACCTGTTTGGGACCCAAATAAGAATGGAAAAATGGTTAAAAATATTAATAGAATTATTTGATGTTCAGTCATTTTGTGCTCAGCTATTTAGATGTCCTAAGAAGTTCGTAGACAGAAGCTGATCTTCAGGGCTTTATTGAAGTTACGGCTGGAGCAGTCTGTGGAGCTGAACGATCTTAGCAATTTTGAGTTGTTGTGGTTGTAGACTTTTGAGGAAACAGCTATTGAGAAAGTCTGCATGGCTGGATCATCTGAGCCCCTCGTCTTCTTTGGTGTCTGATCTGTTTTCTGCTGAGGTTTCCGTTGTCCAGTTGTCCCTGGATTCCTTGAATGGATGCTTTAAATCTCCTGGAAAGATAAGAACAGAGCCCTGACCTATTACCTTTTTTTGGGGGGAGGGGGGGTCAGGTAATATTTTTCCTAGAGCAAATTTGGTTTTTTGACAATATATAAAGTATTGCCTTTCAATCCGGATTAAAGAAGAAATAATTTTGATATTTTGGAGCTAAACAAACCTTTAGTGTATATATTTTGAGATCTCAAAGGACAATTTGTTTGAATTGCAGCCTGCCTTTTGTAGTAGCTTTTAAATTTAAATCCTTCCAATTCCTATGTGCCTGTCTCTGCATTCTAAGTTTTGGGATCAAAGACATGTGGTTCCCAACTGATGGGATTAAAGATGTGCTCCTCCACCCCTGGATCAAAGTTTTTCTCTGTTTAGAGCTTGCTTTGTATCAGGCTGACCTTGAGCTCTAAAATATGCCTGTTTCTGTCTCTAGTGTGTTGGGATTAAGGGTGTATTCTTCTCCAATGATGGGACTAAGGGTGTGCACCATCACCACCCTGTTTCATGTAACTCTAGAATTTATAAGACAACTAACTCTATAGTGATCCTCCTGTCTCTACTGGAGGTAAAGGCATGGGCTAACACCATGCATTATTTTACCTTAGCTCTAAGTTTTTTCAACTCTTGGAGGTTTGTAAAACCAGGTTGAACAGCTGTCACCTTTAATTTATTTACAGTGTTTTAAACATGTTACCTGCTTTTTAATGCCAAACCATGGAAATGTCCTATACCTCTACAAAAAAGAAAAAAAAAAAGAACTTTTAAGCCGTTATCAAGTTTGTGTTATCTCTGTGTCCACCTGCATTCTAACATTCTAATCTGAAAGTAAGGCCATTTTCCTTTCATGCCAGTAAGGCAATTATACCTCTGGTAAATTATAGTTTGAAAATTTTATATTGTATTTTTATTATATTTTTAAGCTTATTAACTCTTTTCTTTAAAAAGTATTATTTACTTTTAGAACATAGTTTCCTTCCTCCTCCCCTCGTGTCCCCTCCCTTCCTCTCTCCTTCCCTCCCTCTCTCCTTCCCTCCCTCCTTGTTCCTCTACTTGGTACTCTCCTTCTCCTCAGATAAGGTGGGCCCTCACATATCATACTCCCTCAGATCTTGTGTCATGTGAGGGCCAAGAGCTTCCACTTGTACTGGAGCTTGATAAGGCATACCATCTAGGGCAGCAGATTCCATGACTCACTGGTGGGTAGAATTTTTCCTAGGATAAATATGCGAGGTTCCTATCTATTTGGGTGTGTGGGTTGTAGGATAGTTATCCTCTGATATATGGTTAATATCCATTTATAAGGGAATACATGCCATATTTATCTTTCTGGGACTGCGTCAGCTCACTTAGGATGAGCTTTTCTAGTTCCATCCATTTGGTTTCGAATTGCATGATTTCCTCATTTCTGATAGCTATGTAGTATTCCATTGTGTAAATGTACCACAGTTTTTTTATCCATTCTTCAGTTGAAGGACATCTGGGTTGTTTCCAGTTTCTGGCTATTACAAATAAAGCTGCTATGAACATTGTTGAGGCAATGTCCTTGTGGTTTCGTTTCAAATCTTTTGGATATATGCCCAAGAGGGGTATGGCTGTGTCTTGAGGTAGGTTTATTCCCAATTTTGTAAGATATCTTACTTGAATTAAATGAAAAAAGATATCTTACTTGAATTAAATGAAAAAAAAAAAACCTAAAATAAATATTTTCCACGAATGTTGAAAAAAAATTGAGTTGGTATTTGGATAGGAATTGCATTGAATCTGTATATTGCTTTTGGTAAGATTGCCATTTTTATTATGTTGATCCTACCTATCCATGAACAAGGGAGGAGATCTTTCCATCTCCTGATATCTTCTTCAATTTCTTTCTTCAGAGACTTGAAGTTCTTATCATACAGGTCTTTCACTTGCTTGGTTAGAGTTACCCCCAGGTATTTTATATTATTTGTGGCTATTGTGAAGGGTGTTGATTTCCTTATTTCTTTCTCAGCCCATTTATCCATTGTGTAAAGAAGGGCTACTGATTTTTTTGAATTGATTTTGTATCCGGCCACCTTGCTGAAGGAGTTTATCAGCTGTAGAAGTTCTCTGGTGGAATTTTTGGGGTCGCTGATGTATACTATCATATTATCTGTAAATAGGGATACTTTGACTTCTTCCTTTCCAATTTGTATCCCCTTGATCTCTTTTAGTTGTCTTATTGCTCTAGCTAAAACTTCAAGTACTATGTTGAAGAGATATGGAGAGAGTGGGCAGCCTTGTCTTGTCCCTGATTTTAGAGGAAATGCTTTCAGTTTCTCTCCATTTAGTTTGATGTTGGCTATTGGCTTGCTGTAAATTGCCTTTATTATGTTTAAATATGGTCCTTGTATGCCTGATCTCTCTAAGACTTTTATCATGAAAGGGTGTTGTATTTTGTCAAAAGCTTTTTCAGCATCCAATGAGATGATCATATGGTTCTTTTCTTTCAGCTTGTTTATGTGGTGGATTACATTGATGGATTTTCTAATGTTGAACCACCCCTGCATCCCTGGGATGAAGCCTACTTGATCGTGGTGTATGATACTTTTGATGTGATCTTGGATCCGGTTTGTGAGTATTTTATTAAGTATCTTTGCATCCATGTTCACAAGGGAAATTGGTCTGAAATTTTCTTTCTCCATTGGGTCTTTGTGAGGTTTAGGTATCAGGGTAACTGTGACCTCATAGAATGTGTTTGGCAGTATTCCTTCTGTTTCTATGTTGTGGAAGAGTTTGAAGAATATTGGTGTTAGCTCTTCTTTGAATGTCTGGTAGAATTCTGTGCTGAAACCATCTGGGCCTGGGCTTTTTTTTTGGTTGGAAGACTTCTAATGACTTCTTCTATTTCCTTAAGGGTTATAGGACTGTTTAATTTGTTTACCTGTTCTTGATTTAACCTTGGTAGGTGGAATCTATCGAGAAAATCATCCATTTCGTTTAGATTTTCCAATTTTGTGGAGTACAAGTTTTTGAAGTAGGACCTAACGATTCTTTGGATTTCCTCAGTGTCTGTTGTTATTTCCCCCTTTTCATTTCTGATTTTGTTGATTTGGGTATTTTCCCTCTGCCTTTTAGTTAGTTTAGATAAGTGCTTGTCTGTTTTGTTGATTTTCTCAAAGAGCCAGCTCTTGGTTTTGTCGATTCTTTGTATTGTTCTTTTTGTTTCTTAGTTGTTGATTTCAGCCCTGAGTTTGATAATTTCCTCTCGTCTGCTCCTCTTGTGAGTGTTTGCTTCTTTTTGTTCTAGCTCTTTCAGGTGTGCTTTTAGGTGGCTAGAATAGGAACTCTCCAGTTTCTTTTTGAAGGCACTTAATGCTATAAACTTTCCTCTTAGCACTGCTTTCAATGTGTCCCATAAGTTTGGGTATGTTGTGCCTTCATTTTCATTGAGTTCTAAGAAGACTTTAATTTCTTTTTTTATTTCTTCCCTGACCCAGAGGTCATTGAGGAGAGAGTTGTTCAGTTTCCATGTTTTTGCAGCCACTCTGTTGTTTTTGTTATTGTTGAAGCCTGGCTTTATTCCATGATGGTCTGATGAGTTACAAGGAGTGATTTCAATTTTCCTGTATCTGTTGAGGCTTGCTTTGTGACCACCTATATGGTCAATTTTGGAGAAGATTCTGTGAGGTGCCGAGAAGAAAGTGTATTCTTTTGTTTTGGGGTGAAATGTTCTGTAGATATCAATTAGGTCCATTTGATTCATGACATCTGTGAGGTTCATCATTTCTCTGTTTGGTTTCTGCATTGTTGATCTGTCCAGTGGTGAGAGTGGTGTGTTGAAGTCTCCCACTATTAATGTGTGAGGTTCAGTGTGGGATTTGAGCTTCAGTAGTGTTTCTTTAATGAATGTAGGTGGTCTTACATTTGGGGCATAGATGTTTGGTACTGAAATTTCATCTTGGTGGATTTTTCCTTTGATGAGTATATAGTTTCCTTCCCCATCTCTTTTGATTAATGTTGGTTGAAAGTCCAATTTGTTGCATACTAGAATTGCTACTCCAGCTTTTTCTTGGGTCCATTTGCTTGGTATATCTTTTTCCAGCCTTTTACTTGGAGATAATGTCTATCATTTTTGCTGAGGTGTGTTTCTTGTAAGCAGCACAATGTGGGATTCTGTTTTCGCATCCATTCTGCTAGCCTGTGCCTTTTTATGGGGAATTGAGTCCATTGATGTTGAGAGATATTAATGACCAGTGATTGTTACTTCCTGCCATCTTGATGTTGGTGGAAATAGTGTGTGAGTGAGCTTCTTTTCTTTTGGTTTTGCTGGAGGCATGCTATTTGCTTCCTGTGCTTTCTTGTGTGTAGTTAACCTCTTTGGGTTGAAGTTTTCCTTCCAAAATCTTCTGTAGAGCTGGATTTGTGTATGGATATTGTTTGAATTTAGCTTTGTCATGGAATATCTTCTTTTCTCCATCTATGTTGATTGACAATTTTGCAGGGAATAGTAGTCTGGCCTGGCATTTGTGTTTTTTTTTTTTTTTTTAGGGTCTGCAAGACATCTCTCCAGGCCCTTCTGGCTTTTAGAGTCTCTGAAGAAAAGTCAGCTGTGATTCTGATAGGTTTGCCATTGTATGTTATTTGACCCTTTTCCCTAGCAGTTTTTAAAATTCTTTCTTTGTTCGGTACATTTAGTGTTTTGATTATTATGTGGCTGAAGGTTTTCTTTTCTAGTCTAATCTATTTGGAGTTCTGTAAGCTTCTTGTACAGTTATAGGCATCTCTTTTTTTAGATTTGGGAAATTCTCTTCAATGATTTTGTTGAAGATATTTTCTGGTCCATGAAGGTGGGACTCTTCTCTTTCTTCTATTCCTATTATTCTGAGATTTCATCTTTTCATTGTGTCCTTGATTTCCTGAAGGTTTTGTGTCAGGACTTTTTTAGATTTGACATTTTCTTTGACAGATGTATCAATTTCTTCAATTTTATCCTCTGAGCCTGAAATTCTTTCTTCCATCTCTTGTATTCTGTTGGTGATGCTAGTGTCTGTAGTTCTGATTCTTTTTTTAAGGTTTTCCAGTTCTACGGATGTCTCGGATTGGATTTTCTTCATTGCTTCAACTTCCCTTTTCAGGTCTTCAATTCCTTTAAGCGCTTTATTCATTTCCATCACCTCCTTTGCAGTACTTTGTTGTTGCTCTCTGAGGTATTTTATTTCTTCCTTAGTCCTTCTATTATTAATGTAAGCATAGGATTACGGTCATTTTCCTTTGTTTCAATGTGTTCGGCTCTCCAGAGTTGTCTGTAGCATTATTGCTAGGATCTGGAAACATCCTATTGTTTTGGGTTTTTTTTACCATGTTCTTCTGCTGACCTTTTTTCATCAGATGGACCCAGGTGTTATCTGTTTGTTTCTTTTGTCAGCTGACCTTGGTGCTCAGGAAAACTCCCTGCCCTGGGAGTTGGCTGATCCTGAGATCTTGGTGTTTACCTCCAGATGGCGGCAGGTTCCTGTAATAGACTGACTGGCTCTAGGAAAGAAGGGTGGCTGCGCTCTCCTCAACTGCTTGTGGCCCAATTGGACCAATATAGAGGGGATTGGAGTGGGGAGAGGGCTAGCCTCTGAGGACCTGGGAGCTGACAGGTCTCCTCAGAAAGGCAGGTAGAGCTGTGGTTGCGTCTGTGTTCTCCTCTCACTGAACCGTTGATCTGGTTCCCCAGCTAGGCTGACTATGCAGGCAGGGAGCTCCACCCACAACAGGTGCCCACCTCACTATGCCTGTTGCTGACTGCCTCAGATGCTTGGGTGCTAGGGTGAGTGACCCACCTGCCCCAGTATTTGTGCAGAACACACAGTCGTGGGCTCTGTTTGCAGGCACTCTTGGCTCTTAATTGCTTTGCTGTGATTGGGTTAGGTCTCTGCCTCTCTGCTACAGTGCACACTGTGCCGCCATGTTGGAAACTCTGGAAAAAAAAATCTCACTTACCTTTGCTCTTGTGGTGCGACTGTTTTTCCTTCTTGGGTGTACAGGTTGGAGAGCAGGCTGGATATCAGGCAGACAGGCGGGGCCACTGGTCTGTGGCTGGAGCCGTGGGCTGGATCAGCTCCTGGGCTAGATCTCTAGCCTGAGCTTCTCTCCAGACCAGTGTTGGAGCTGGCTGTTCTCAGGGTGGTGTTCCCGGGAACTGCGTGGGCTGTTTTACCTGGTGACTGGTCTCAATGTTTGCCGTGGGAATTCAGACACCATCTGTGTTTCACTGTCAGCTAGGGGACCTCACATTCACTCCACAGTGACTAATCTCATTCACCTGCTACTCAGAAGCACTGCTCTATGGTCGGCACCATCTTGGATCCCGCTGGGTATATTCTTCTTGAATGATGGGATTAAGGGTGTGCACCATCACCACCCTGTTCCTTGTAACTCTAGAATTTATAAAACAACTAACTCTATAATGCTCCTCCCATCTCTGCTGAAGTTAAAGGCATGGGATAATATCACGCATTTCATGTATTTTACTTTGGTCCAAAAAGGACAAAACTTGGAAGCAGGTAAGTTGACAGCCTAGCTCTGCAAAGACAGGGTAGGTAAGTCCTTCATAATTCCTGCTCTACAATTAATGTCTGTCAGAGAAACAGGACCAAATGGCTGAAGATTGATGTTGTAATGTATGGAGAGAAAATGGGAACTGTCCAGGCAGCCACTTCTTAGTTTTGGAAGATGCAGGCCCTGCACTTCCTATATAATCAGATATATTTATCCCTCTCAGGTCTCTTAGGTGGTTGAAGAATAGATAGCTAGAGTCTCATAGTTAATTTTGAGTTGTTTAGGAATCAAGAGGGTGTTCTGGATCTAAGAAGATGTTTTTAAAATTGTGATGCAAGTTAGGACGGAAGCTGAGTCAGATATAGAACTTTAAACTCACGGAGATGGTTAGATAGTAGAATGTTAAAGTCAGGGGCCAAATTCATATGGACTGGACATTGGGAATGTATGCTAAGCCTTATAACTCTCATAATTGTGGAGTATTTATTTCTGTTGTTTTGTATTGTATTTACTGTTATAAGAGAAAGGACCCTTTGTTGGACTGAAAGGGGGAGCTGTTGAGGGGGAAGAGGGTGGAAGGATGGGACAGGAGGGGGGAGTAGGGAAGGGATTGTGACTGAGATGTAACTTGAAGAAATAAAAAATAAAGTATAAAATAAAAAAAAAGAAAAAAAGATTCCATTTTGTAAAGAATCTGCTTCTTTGTCTGAGTCTCTATATAAACTCTGTACTTTTGGGTCTGGGGGCTCTCAACTCGAACTGCTGTGTCAGTGAGTATTTAGAGTCCAAGCTCTGAGCTTGAATAAACAACCCTCATGTATATATCTGAGTTGGCTCCTGGGTGGTCTTTGGGGTCTTGAGAACCAGGCAGAACAGGATTGGAAGGAATTATTAATTAATCTGAAAACAGTGCTGTAGTTTACATACTTATTCAATGACATATACTAGTCAATAGATACATCCAGAAAAAATGATGGAATAGAAAATGTGTGTGTGTGTGTGTGTGTGTGTGTGTATGTGTGTGGTGAATAAGAAATATCCTCCATAGGTTAATGTATTTGGACATTTAATGCTCAATTGGTGACACTGTTTAGGGATGTTAGAGAACCATAAGGAGGGAGAGACTTGTTGGAGGAAGTATGTCACTGGGGACAGGCTTTGAATATTTCTAGTATCAGCCATCTCACTTCCTGTTCTCTCTCCCCTTCCTGTGCATGAATGGAATACTGTGATCTGTCTGTTTCCTGAGTGCAGTCTGGTCAGCCAGCTTCCTGCTTCTGACACCATGCTTTTCCTGAGTGTTGCCATGCCTTCTGTGTCATAATGAGTTCTATCCTTCTGGACCCATAAGCCAAAATAAACATTTTTCCTCCCCAAGTTGGTTTTTGTCAGGATATTTTATCATGGCAACAGAGAAGTAACTACAGCAGAAATCGATGCTAGAGAATATGGGATGATAAGCCTGACTAAGTGGCATTGATGCCTTTGGACTATTTTTGTTGGAGAGTATGGAACTTTGAGCTGTAAAAACTGTTAAATGTTAGAAGCAGAGCTTAATGAGTTATTCTACCAAGCTTTTAGAAGATGAAAGTGCTAAGAGAAACGTAGACAGTGGAGGTCAGCCTCGTGAGATTTCAGAGGGGAATAAATATTATTTTGAGAATTACTTATGGGACACTTTTGTGATATTTTGACCAAAGAAATCTATCTGCATTCTACCTGTGTCATGAGAACTTACATGAAGTTGAATTAAAAAGTAATGGATTAATTTCTTTAGTGGAGGAAATTTCAAGACAGCATAAAATTGAGTCTGTGGTATGATTATCAGTGAGTATTCTTATGTAAGTAATCAATGATAAAGAGAAACAGTGAGGCAGAAATTTAAAAACATGTTCAGTTTGGAAAGGAAAAGAGCACTAAGAAGCTTAAGATGTTAGTCAAATCATACGCTGAAAAAGAGGCTGTAATTGCTAACAAGATAAGCAACACTGAAAACAGTCACCCTGCTGTGGGTCCTGTAGGCTGTGTGACCTGAGAAACAGGCATGTAGCTAGAGTGAGGTCAGAGAAATGTCCAAAGCCCAAAAATCTCAGCCTTGAGACCAACAATCTAACCTGGAGCCTGACAGGAGTAAGGATCACTCTCTCTCTGTTCCATGTTGGCTTGCCCTGGGTCACATAACCCTGCAGCCCCCAACCTTGAAATTCTAGAGGTAGTCACATAGTCTCTCCATGTAAATGAGGTACCCCAATGCCTTAAGCCGCAAACAATAAGGTAAACACAACCTGGAAATCTCTTCCCACTCCCCAAGGTTCATATAGTCCTTGTTCACCCCAGAATAAAGACACACACTTGATATCGTATGAGAGATCTGTTTTTCTATCTATCACCTAAGAGAGCTGTTTCACTATCATCTAAGAGTTGTAACACTAAGTTCTTTAGAGAAGGCTTTCTCTCCTAGCACTTCCAGCTAGACCAGGAACCTGAAGACCCCACGGATTGAGAACAGCTTCATCCTTCCCAGCCCAGTGTGCCACAGCTCCTGGACACCCAGAGGAAGAAGTAGAATGCTGAGCCACACCCTGCTCTGCATTGGAAGGGAAAAGGTGTCCCAGGAGCAAGGTTTCTCTCTGGTAAGGCTCCAATTGGTGTTTTCTGTTCCTAGAAAGCAAATATATAGGGAAAATTTAACACATTCAATATACCAAAGCTGGTGAGACTGTGATCCAATTGATCCCCAGATGAGGAAGTTATAGAGCCTTAGGAAGTGGAACTGGCTGGAGGAAGTATGTCCCTGGGGGTGGGTTTTGAGAGCATATAAAGCATCACCCATCCCATGTCCTCTTCTTTCTCTCCACTTTCCATGGACATGTGGTCTCTAGGTTTCCTAAATGAAATATGACCAGCTAGCTTCCTGTTTTGTCACCAGGCTTTCCCTGACAGTTGCCATGCCTTCTAAGCTACAGTGGATTGTATTCTTCTGAAACTATAGCCAAAGTAAACTATTTTCTTTCCTAAGGCACTTTTTGCCCGAGTGTTTCATTGTAACAACAGAAACATAGCTAGTACACACATGTGTATGTACATGTATATAAGTGTGTACTTATATATGTATTTTTATTTTATGCATGAAAACTAAAGAACAAACCTAGAAAAAAACAGTTAGCATAGTTATAAAGTTTAATTATAATGCAAAATGCTTCCAAGAACTAGAGGATATAACAAATGCATATAAAATTCTCTGGGTCTAAAGCCCTAGGTCATATTAATAAAAACTGAAAGTCCATGAAGTAACAGGATAAGGAACATGAGAATATTTTAAATTTCTCATTTTACATTTTGGATATATAATGAGGAATAAATATGTCTAAAACAGGTTTTAGAAAAATTTGTTATTCTCCTTAATGAAGAAATCTATACCTTTCCTATTCTGAGAATAGTCATTTCATAAATATGAAAAATTACTATGTAATCCTTTGCTAATATATCTTTTCATGAAATGTTTAATAGCATCCTTTCTTTTATTTCAGATTAATTTTATTAATTTTGAGGGTACAAAACAAAAGGTCTCAATTTTTTGTACCTTTTTATCTATGTGTCATGGTACCATCCTCATATTTCAGGCACTCATTATTGTGCTTATTTTTGTTGTTTGTCTGTTTTCTTTCTTTTTAACAGTGCCCCTAAAGCAGGACTTTCAGACCCTAGTAATGACACAGAGAATTTTTAATATTTTAAAGCTTAGGCATTTTTAGCTGGGTAGATTCCCAGACAGCTTTCTAGCTTAACCTGACTAATCACGGCCCTACGTCCCTCCAGGTACCTAGCTCTACCTCTCTGTTCCTGTTCAAGTCCTTCTGTTCGCCTCTCCGTCCTGCTGGCGGACTCTCCCACCTTTACTTTCTCTCTCCCAGAATCCATCTCTCTTCCTGAAGTTTTGTCTTCTACTTCCTGCCCAGGTCTTGGCCATCTGCTCTTTGTTGCATCCAATAGGCAAGTGAGGAAGGACATATAAGACCAGTGATGGGCCATAGAAATAACAATACCAAGAGCCGGCCAGTAGGCTACCACTTAGTTCCCTACCTATTTACCAATCAACAATCAGAGACACACCCTCCCACAATGTACCCCAACATGCCCCCTAAACTGTTTTGGGACAAAAGCCTGAATGGACCAAATAGAATTTACCCAATAAATTTCAAAGTCAGAGTGTAATGGTTTTCTTTTTAAATCTTTGTGTCTATGTGTTTGTGTGTGAGCATAGATATAAACATACCATTGTGTGTCTGTGTGTGTTTGTGTGTGTGTGTGTGTGTGGCTGTAGGTCACAAGAAAACCACGGCTATCAGCCTTTGCCTTCCATCTTGTTTGAGATAGGACTTCTTGTTTGGCACTATGTGTACCAGGCTAGCTAGCCTGCAGGCTTCTGGGGACTCTGCTCTCACAGTTTCCACCTTGCTCTAGGAGTTCTGGGATGTACACAACCATGTCCAGATTTATGTGGTTTCTCAGCCACTCACACTTGTATAGAAAGCACTTTTCCCACTGAGCCATCTTCCCATTACAGGGCAGAATTGCTTAAGCAACCTAATAAACTTCATGCCAACACCATGCATCTAAAAAAGGGGTGGGGAATTTTTAAAAATTCCTTTTTTTTGACTCTTTTTTCTCCAATCTCTTCTTCCACCACAGAGAGTACTAGGGGCTTGTTTTCTCCCTAGAGTGAGCTTGTCCAAAACTACCTTGTTGATAAGGCATGCTGTTCCTCTCCTTGAATATATGTTAAGAATATTCATTTTTTCAGATAACTGATTTACATATATACTCATTAAATATATATTAGATATTGTCAGGGAAAACAACAACACATTTACACAAGCATTAGGCCTATACATCATACACACATGTACTACACATGCCCACATACACAGGAAAGATGAAAGGCAACACAGTATTAGTGGTGGTAGATTCTGGGTGGTGAAATTACACTTATTTTGTTTTGATAATTTTATGAAGTCTTTCTAAATTTTCTGTGATATCTGAAGTTTTAATCCTAAAAAAGATGTTCACATTTAGTACCTTCTCTAAATACATTACCCATATAAATGTCCATGATTCTCCTTGGCCAACAGGATATTTGAATCCTATACGTGAGAGCTGCCTCCTGCCTTACTTCTCAGCTCTATCTTGTAGTTCATGTTCTTAGGATACTAAATAGGGGCTTTCCTGCATGTACCAAGGTGACCCTTGTCTCCTTGTCTTACTCACTGACCATCCCATCTAGGAGATAGTTTCCTCTCCCTGGCTTTGTTCTTGCCATCCTCCACTCTCTAAGCACCTGTGCCTCAGAGTGCATATTGTCCTGGGAAATTAAGTGATGTGTGCTCCTACCTTAGTCCCTTTCTAGACTGTAAGATTAGAGCAGAAGCCCCATGTTTCTAGAATATTCTTCCAACATGATCCAAGTTTCTAATACAAAAATTAAGTAAAGTAACACTAGTAAAATACTTCTAATCAGCAGCAACTGTATAAGGTGGGTGAATCCTTAGCCTAGAAGAAATTTCTCCCTATTCTGTGCATGCTCAAGAAACTGTTTTTGACTTAATAGTTATGAATAGTTATGCTAATAGTTAACACAGTTGAAGCACCAAGTACCAAAGTCTAAAACACTCACCCTTTGAGTGATGGAACTAATAATGCTAGTTGAAAATGTTGACTTGCCACCCCACCTGGGCAGTACAGTAGAGTTGACCCTGGTGGTGGGGGAATGGGGGAATTGGCACAGAGGGCATGGGCATGGGAGAACTGATCTTACCACTTATGTGCTGTGTGGTGACAAGGGCAAAGAAGAGAGATGCTCCCTACCTCTCACCACTTGCCACCTACGGCAGGCAGTAGAACTGACCAAAACATCATTAGAGCAGGAGAGCTGGCCCTGCTCCTCACCTTCTGCAGCACTCATGAGCACTTGCCTGGGCAGCATAGTAGAGCTGGCCCAGGATGTGGGGGTTGTGGGTGAGCTGGCCCCGGGGTGTGAGCATGGGAGAGCTGGTGCTTCTTGTCTGTTGTGGGGTGGTATTGTGAGAGAGACATCCCCTCCCTTCCGTTTTACCCTCACTACCTGCAGCACATGAGAGAGCTGGCCCTGGGGTCATGATAGTGGGAGAACTGGTCATGTCCTTCACTTACTGCAACACTTAGGAGAGCAGGCCCTGTACCTCACTTGGGCAGCAGTGTAGAGCTGGCCCTGGTTTTGGGGGTTGCTGGTGAACCAGCCCCAAGGGTGGAAGTGTGGGAGAATTGGTAGGCTGACCAGCTCAGATACCACTCAGGTCCCGATGCAGGGCTTTGAATTGGCCCACTCCAACATCTATCCCAGTCTGGTCTTAGAGATCCAAAACTATAGGATATCTATGATACAGGACAACAACAGGATATCCAAGAGGATATCACAGTGAGGTTCTGGTATTGAAAGTGTAGCAGAAGTCAGAGGCCCGGTGCCAGAGCAATGAGTCATTGCAACGAACATTTATAAGCAAAGAAGTGTGGACAAAAGGGTATATGGTGGGACACACTACAGCTTCCATAATGAGATTTTTTTTCTCTGTTGGGGATGAGGTTACAAGGATGCAGGGAAGGTACAAGGGGAGGGGGAGATGAGTGAGATTGGGGTGCATGATGTGAAATTCACAAAGAACTAATGAAAATTAAAAAGAAAAAGAAAAGAAAAAACAAAAGAAGAAAATGTACCCTTGTTCTGTGGTTCTTATGTTCAAGAGCAGCTGTTAGCTCTATTAGTGACCAGCATGGTGAAAGCTGGGATGGATAGAACAAGTAAAAGGATAGGATTTTAAAGTTCTCTTCCTATTGAGTTTAGGAGAATATCCTTAGCCAAAACTGCTGAGTACAGATAAAATACTTTACTGGTCTTTAAATCACCCTAATCCTGAAAGCAATTAACCGTGCTTTGATAATTGAATTGATTTTTCCCTACCTCATTGAGGAGCACTGACATCAACTGGGGAACCAGAAAAAAATTTTCTTGAATATCATTAAAAATTCATTTTTATTGAACAGCTTAGCATATATTTCAAGTATGTTTTTCAAGCAGACTTACAACATTCAGTAAAAATTAAGAAAAAAATTAAACCCAGTCATGTGTGCTACCACATTATAATCCCATAATTAAAAAGAAATGGATGACGATTCTGGGTGTTTCTGTTTTTAATAAAGGGGAAAATGCAGGTGGGGAATTTGTTCATTTATCGACAGCTTGCATTTACAACTCTAAAGTAATTCAGTTAGTTTGGCTTAAACTTTCTCTCACCATTGGGTTTTGGCCAGTCAAAGCACAGAATTTTACAGACTGGCACTTACTGCCGGATGGAGTGAGTGATTAAGACGGATTGTCATGATCCACCTCTTATCACTATGAAAACACTGCATGTTCTACAAAAAAAAAAAAAAAATCTCATCTCCTCTTAGAAGCCTATGATGCTGCAACGTGATTGAGATACAGAGATGTTACTGAGTATGAGACTTGATACAGAAATCTACCCAAATGCAGGACTTGAGCCCAGGCTGGGTTCACATTCAGGACATCTAGGGCTGTATTATCCCAGGAAGCATCTCATCCTGGAAAAACACACAACTCCTTGGGCCCACATTCTGACTGTGCTTCAAGTCCTTCTTGGTGGTGCATGACACCCGTTTGATGCATATCCAATCTGCGTTGATTCTGGTGTTTGTTTCCTAGCAAAATTTTCCTTCTATCATTGATTCAGAGTTCCAGTGACTCCTGTCCTGTTTGGTAGTAACTGTTAACCTGACATAGCCTAAAATCATCTGAAAGGAGTCTTCATTGAGTAACTTTCGTTAGCCGATTGGTCTGTGGACATGGCTGTAGGGAGTTGCCTTGAAAATTAATAAGGAGGGTCCAGCCTACTGTGGATGGTATCATTCCCTGGACAGGTGTTCTTATATACAGCTGTATACAGAAGCTAGTTAGGCATGAGACAGAGATTAAGTAGGCTGGCAAGCAGGATTCCTCCATGATTTCTTCTTCTAGTTTCTGCCCTGACCTCCCTGAAAGATGGACTACAGTCTGCCAGCCAGATAAATCTTTTCCTCTCTTAAGTTGCTTTTGGTCAGAATGTTTTATCAGAGCAACAGAAAGGAAACTAGAACAACCTCAGATTCAGAGAACATGGCAGCTGAAATAGATGACCCTTTTATGCAGCCAAGATGAGAACTTACTTTCACAACTTCAGCCCCAAGACACAACCGCAACCACGCAATACCTCATTGATTGTCAGGAAGGAAGAATGTTGGTACTAATGACAGTTTAGAGTTTCTTTGAAAATTGGTGATCTTAAGATGGTATAATATTTTCATTCTAATTATTTAATCAACTAACTTCTTTGATGCCTAATAATTGTAGGCAAATGTCATTTGCTGTGAAATGTTTGAAAAATTCCCTGTAAAAAAAAAATCAAACTACATGTCTTCTAAGTATAAAAGTATACACTAATGAATCTAATTTAAGTTACCCATACTAAGGGATCATTTTCTCAATTAAATTTTATAAAAGAAAGATACAATCTAGGGGGAACTCTTTAATGGAAAGTATGCTTTCAAGGATGGGGGTCAAAAGAGTGGAATGTTCATTCACTTTAAAAGAAATACCTTTATTGTAAAAATCATTTAGCTGAGAGTTATGTGCATATCAGGCATTCACTCTGTGTACTATGTTCTAACAACTTCCTAGGAATGAAAGATAAAGGAAACAAACCGAACAGGATGCTCTTTGCACCTAGTGTGTGTAGGGAGATTAATATAAATTAGATTTAGTAAATATCTAGGGGTTTCTGATACAGCCTCTTAATTCAGGGTATGAAGATCAACTTGGCTGTGGCCAATTAACTTATCAGCTTATAGACTAAAAACAAGGATGAAGTCACGTGAAACGAGGGGAATCTCCATGGATTAAAAACAAGGTTGAAGCCAGGTGAAACAAGGAAAGACTTTATGACCTGGCATTGTTTTCAGCTGCTAAGTGGGCAGAGCCCAAATTAAGCTAAAGCAGGTGGAACAAGGAGAGATCCTATTTAAAGACAAGTAGATGGAGCCAAGAGAGCTCATGCTAGGGGGCCCCATGCTAGAGAGCTCCGATGCTAGTGAGTCCTCATGCTAGAAAGGACAACGAGTAGTTTGTATCCTCTGATGGAGAAAGTGCTGGTGGATTGATGGCCAGATCTTCCTGAGACAGAAAGAAGCTGGTGAGCAGAGAAAGCCTCAGCAAGACAGCAAAAGGCCAAGGACTAAACCCTGTGGCTCAGCTTTTGCCTAGAGGGGTTTGACCTGTCCGAACAGTGGCCTGAATGAAACTGTGGCCAGCTTTAAAGACTGAGGCAGAGTGGCAGAATTGCTGATACAAAGGAAATAAGTTGGCCTACAGAGGGATGAGATCTCCCAGAGAGAAGAAAGCCTCAAGCTGTATTTAAGGTGAAGTTGCCATAGCCAATTTATCCTGATGGATCTACATCTGAGATATTCCAGAAGAAAGACTGCTAAGTGCATTAAAAGGTCTACCACAGAGACTGTGTTCCTGACAACTGAGGACCTGCCCCAGAGACTGAATCCTTCTAAAAGGTTATGAAAATAGTTGTAATAGTTATCAATAGGTTTAGTGGTTAGGTCATAGGGGTTGTAGGCATTTGTAGGATTAGTAGTTAAGTGTTTATATTTGTTATAAGTGAATATAGTTACTAATAAATAATTGTTGAATAACTTTAAAAAGTTGGGTTTCAAGTGTGTTTTCCAGTGTGTTAGACACTCCACAAAATCTGGGGGACAAGGCAGACATGACCATTGGCTCTTCTCTTCATTGTCTGGATGACTTTGGGCACATTATTCAACCTGCTTTGCCTCAGGATCAGCATTGTAGCATAAGTATGGCAAAGCTTTACCTTAAAGGACCGAAGGTAGAAAAAAATGGCATGATTCAGCTAACAAATTTTGAGTTTGATCTGAAACATGAGATTTAAACAATGAAAGCTAATAGCATCTCACTCAATATAGCCACCATGAGTAAGTGACATTTCTCCTTATCTCTCAGTACATAGCCTTGGGTGGCCTAGAACCCAGAGAGCTCTGTCTCCTTCTGCCTCCAGAGTGCTCGGGTTAGAGGAGTACATCACCACACTGGTAAATACCTTCTATCACATGATATCGTGCTGTTGTGTAGGTATAGCCTTTTAACTGAAATATTCTCTCCTGGAGGGAGGAAGGCTTATAGAAGTCATGAAGTTAACAAAACTTTCAATGTTTAGAACACTCTGAAAGTTACCATTGGGCTCTCCCCAAAGATGCACAACCATTCAACTAATTTGAAGGAAAAAGGAACAGGTTTGATGGTTCCATGCAAATTAGGTTAGCAGCTGGGAGTAAAACTTTTCAGGAAGTCAGGCTTGTGCAGTAGCAAATGGTTTCACCCTCTAAGTCATTTTACTTTTTACATGCTAAACTTTTGTGTTTTGAAGAGACAAACAGGATGTAAATTACTAACAGTCTTGATCTATGCTTTGGGCCTCTAAAATGGAACCAGAAGTTTCCTTGGGTCTTAGGCTTTCCCAGAAGAAATATATGTAAAACAACAATCTCTGTGTTTGCCACATGAGGACTGTGAGAAAGATTATGCTGTCAAAAGTCAGTTCCATGTGCAGCAGTGGTTTTTCTCCTCGTTGGAGCACTAAAAGCAGGACAAGGACAACCACACACTTGCTACTGTTAAGGATTGAACAAGTGACCTGCCTTTGCCTCCTTCTATCGCTGATGAATTTTCTGGCCAATCAGTGAGGAGGCAGTGCCCACACATTTCATGTCTAGCTCTACAAAAGAAATGCATGAGCCAAAGTCAGAGGCAGAATCTGACCCAAAGCTGTTTTTGGGGCTGTTCAACTCTTAGAGAGGCCTTTGGCAGCAGAGTGCATGTGGGTACGAGCTTGCTTCTGGCATTTTAAACCCCAGGAACACCCACATTATATGCCAGGAGACAAGAGGAAAGAGTGGCTTTCTCTAGGACATGACTCTTCCTTTCTCTAAGACTGAATGGGGAATACAATGGAAATGCAAGAGGCCTTTCTCAGCACAATTTAACACAAGCGCCATGGAAAGCAAGAAAGCTGCTGATTTGTCGATAGCAATCCCTGGGGAATTTCTGATCAAATCCATGAGGGAACACATTTAAAATGACCTGGGTATTGCCACAAGGGGAGTAAAATTGGACCTTCCTTTTCTTGCCAGATTAGAGCTAGATAGAAATTAGAGCTAGAAGCCTTGACTGGGTCATTTTAGTGGAGGATGTCACCTGTCCTGAAGCATGGGAACACTTAGCAGGGCTGAGATAGCCAAGTCTTGGTTCCCAACGTGTTTCTAAGAGTCACATATTAAATACATAGCCATCCTGGAGAAAGGCAGAGTACAGGACTGGGGTCCTTGAAGATGGTGGATGTCCATCATGGAATTTCAGTCCTAAGAACCCTACACACAACAAAACCAGTCCAGACTTACCTGATTTGAAAAGGAAATGAAATGCACCTCTCCTCCCCATACATTTTATTATAGAACATGGCTTTATTCCATCTGCTTTTGATAACAATGGGCGGTGTCAAAATGAATGATGTCGAGATGATTATTGGAAAACTGCCATGTAGTACATTTGTGGTATTGTTAAAATGTAAATCAAGTCAACTTCATTAGAATGCTTAGTGCTTTCGAAATCAACCAAGAGTCCTTTCCCAGGCCCAGGCCTCAGCTGGAAGAGTAGTTAGTTGCCTTGCACAGCTGTCTTTCTTCTGTGTGGGGCGGAGATGCCATTTGAATATATTGAGCAACTGACAACTGTTCTCAGCACACGCTTTATGACACTTTTTCACAGTAGGAAAATAAATTTTGCTCATTCAGCTGACCTTGATAAGAATATCAACTCTTGCATGGAAACATGAGATGACGCTGCCATTCTCAGCAGTTATGGCTGCACAGCTCCAGCCTTGGGTTCAGACAGAGCAAGTGAGCGCTGGGTCAGGCAGCGTTAGGTGCAGTCCACACTGCTGAGGGAGGCAGGAGTATTAGAGCTTGAGGGTAGTTCATCTGAGGAGGAGTTGGAGTCGGTGATGCTCAGCTACAGTCAGGACTGTCTCTTGGTTTTTGTTTTTAAATCTATCCAGTTTAACTGATAGCAGGTCCATAGAAGCAAATGGGCCAGCATCTGGGGACATTTGCATAACACACATATGTAGCAAGAGACTTTTATTATTTTTGAATTATATTAATTATACATTCTAATTTATTTTACTATCCTTAATACTTCTTCCTCCCTTCCACCCCTTGTTCCTCCCAACCCCTCAACACTATGCAGGAGAGAAAGAAGGTTAAAGGTGAAAGGGGGCATAATTCTCTTTAGGCTACTTCATGCTGATTAGGGCCATTGGGTTCTTTGGGGGTAATACCAATCTCAGTAGAAATCCAGCAAGCCAGGAGACAGCAGCAGGAAGAAGAACAAGCAGCAGTTTGGGGGAGCACCAGCAGCCAGGAGAACAGCAACCTCTTTCTTCTTTGTAGCCCTTTCTCTTCTTTGTAGCTCCTTTTCTCCTCGGGGCTCTGGCTTTTTATCCCTCTCTCAAGTACTCTGAGTTTACAAAATGCTTCAGATGGCTAAGCCATGCCCCTGATGGCTCACAAGACAGTTAATATTTTACATCTGTGTCTTAAGTAGCCTCAGACCTGAGATTAAACAAAAACATTCTCATAATTGGTTATTTAATAAACTCATACCTCATTTCCCTATTTTAGTTAAAAAATACTATATATACATGTGCTACACATAGTAAAGATATTTATCAGATCTATCAAGAATTATATTTACAATGTGGATTCCATTTGCATTTAGCAATCTTTGAGAAAGCATCTATTATTAATACCTAGATTAGAGCTCTGTACCTATATCATTTTCTGTTTTTATTTGGATTTATCAACCTATATATAAGTACAAGGACATTTTTAATGAATTCAATGTTTTTGTATTAGTATTTTTTTTTAAATTTTTATAACCTTGTAACTTTTGGCTGTTCTATCTTGTTAACAACTCTCAGATGCTCTTGTCTGAAATGGCTCATACATTTTGTTGTGGGGCCTTGAGGCAGGGCCTCAAAGTTTCTTCCTAACTGCAAAAGATTACCTTGTATGTACCTCTTGGACATATATTCATTTGTCCAATGTTGACCTCTCCCAAAAAGTTTACAAATTCCAGAAAATCTCCACTTTCTGCTATTAGAAATTGCTTGTGTGCTGTTACTGTATTTCCCAGAGTTAACGGGCAGGATATTTTGACATCTGACTTGAAAGAACTGTATTTTTCACCATGTTGGACATTTTGATCTCTGAAGCTATTAGCCTTACTATTTCTTTCTAAATGGGCAAATTTACCACAATTAAAACAGTGAGTGTTTTGATGTCTGAGGCTTTTGGCAGTTGCTGGGAAAGCTAATGGTAGTAATCTCTTAATCCCAGGCTGCACCTTTCGGGGTCTGGGTTAGCTCACTCAGGATGAGCTTTTATATTTCCATCCATTTGGTTGCAAATTGCATGATTTCCTTGTTTCTGATAGCTGAGTATAGTATTCCATTGTGTAAATATTTGTACCACAATTTTTTTTATCCATTTGTCAGTTGACTGCTTCTAGTTTCTAGCTTTTACAAATAAGGCTGCTATGAACATAGATGATGATATGTCCTTGTGGTTTGGTGAGGAATTGTTTGGGTGGATACCCAGAAGTGGTATGGCTGGGTCTTGAGGCAGGGCTATTCCAAGTTTTCTAAGATATCACCAGACTGATTTCCATAGTAGTTGTACAAGTCTGCATTCCCACCATCTTGGAGGAGTGTTCCCCTTTCTTCACAACCTTGCCAGCATGTGCTGTCATTTGAGTTTTTGATCTTAGCAATTCTGAAAGGTGTGAGATGGAATCTCAGAGTCGTCTTGAGTTGCATTTCTCTGATGATTAAAGATGTTGAGCATTTCTTCAGATGACTCACTGCCATTAGAGATCCCTCCTTTGTGAATTCTTGGTTTAGCTTTGTTTCCCATTTTTTTCATTGGATTATTTGGTTTCTTGGTGTTTAATTCCTTGAGTTCTTTGTAAATTATGGATATTAGCCCTCTGTCAGAAGTGGGGTTGGTGAATATTTTTTGCCAATCTGTAGGTTACCATTTTGTTCGAATGACAGTGTCCTTTGCCTTACAGAAGCTTTTCAGTTTCATGAGGTCCCGTTTATTGATTGTTGGTCTTAGGTCCTGAGCTGTTGGTGTTCTGTTTAGGAAATTGTCTCCTGTGCCAATGAGTTCGAGCCTTTCCCCCATTTTCTCTTCTATTAGATTTAGTGTGTCAGGCCTTATGTTAAGGTCTTTGATCCACTTGGACTTAAATTTGTGCAAGGTGATAAGTATGGGTCTAATTTCAATCTTTTACATGTCGATATCCAATTAGACCAGCACCATTTGTTGAAGATGCTGTCCTTTTTCCATTGTATGATTTTGGCTTCTTTGTCAAAAATTAAGTGACCATAGGTGTGTGGGTTCATTTCTGGGTCTTCAATTAGATTCCATTGATCCACTGGTCTGTTTCTATACCAGTACCATGCTATTTTTATTACTACTTGAAGTTCTTGCTAGAGCAATAAGACAGCTAAAGGAGATCAAGGGGATACAAATTGGAAACAAAGAAGTCATATTATCCCTATGTACAGATGATATGATAGTATACATAAGCAACCCCAAAAATTCCACCAGAGAACCCTTATAACTGATAAACACTTTCAGCAAGGTGGCTGGATACAAAATTAATTCAAAAAATCAGAAGCCTTTCTTCATACAAATAAATGGGCTGAGAAAGAAATCAGGGAAGCAACACCCTTCACAATAGTCACAAACAATATAAAATACCTGGGGGTAACTCTAACCAAGCAAGTGAAGAACCTGTATGACAAGAACTTCAAGCCCTTGAAGAAAGAAATTGAAGAGGCCTTTAGAAGATGGAAAGATCTCCCATGCTCATGGATAGATAGGATCAACATAATAAAAATGGTCATCCTACCAAAAGCAGGATACAGATTCAGTGCAATTCCAATCAAAATACCAACACATTTCTTTACAGACCTGGAAAAAATAATTCTCAACTTCATATGGAATAACAAACAACCCAGAATAGCTAAATCAAAACCTGTACAATTAAAAAAAACATCTGGAGGTATCAGCATCCCAGATTTCAAGCTGTACTACAGATATAGACATATCTTTAATGATTGAGCATTCCATTGACATTAACATTTATTTATTTTCTATACTTTGACTAGTTGTGAATTTCTCCATTAACCACCATATACTGCACAGGGGAACTTCTCTGGTGAGATCTGAGAGGTTAACTAATCTATGAGTACAGAAGTGTGAGTTTAGAGGGTAGTCCATGTAGCAGAATAGTAATATAAGTTTACCCCTTAGGTCTATGAACTCCTAACCATGGGTTCACTGGCAGATTTACAGTATGAGGCATGTGATTCCTTCTTACAGAAGCTTGTCAGTTTCATGGGGCCCTATTTATTTGATTGTTCGTCTTAGAGCCTGAGCTATTGGTGTTCTGTTTAGGAAATTGTCTCCTGTGCCAATGAGTTCGAGGCTTTCCCCCACTTTCTCTTCTATTAGATTTAGTGTGTCAGGCCTTATGTTAAGGTCTTTGATCCACTTGGACTTAAATTTTGTGCAAGGTGATAAGTATGGGTCTAATTTAAATCTTTTACATGTGGACATCCAGTTGGACCAGCACCATTTGTTGAAGATGGGCCTTAAATCTGAGCAGAAAGGTGTTGGTTACTCCTATAACACTAGTGCCACATATGCATGACCATATTGTGCCATGCTGTTCATTTTTGTAGTTTACAGGGTTCACAGCATGGTAAGAACTGTTGATGTCTTTTTGCTCCCAGAAGCATTCATGGCTACATTGTGACAACTGTCTCAAAATATTATAAATGATATATTTGTATATGGAGACCTTTAAATATGCAAAAATAGATTTGAAAATATTTTTCTGAACATTATTCTCCCAAATATTTAAAGAAATCTCAAATAGCTCAAATTTCGCACAGTGTTAATCTCATAGAATAACCTCATGCTGAGAGGATATAGGACTCAAACCATGACAGATTTATCATATTTATTGACATTAAGTCTTTCCATGTGCTTTGTTTTCTTTTAAGCTTTGATGGCTTTTGGAAATGGCAAGTCACATGAATAAAATTATTCAAATTTTCTGCTTAAGATACACATAGGACCATGTCCAAAGGAGCTGTGGTTTTGTTGCCTGTTTATATCTAGTCTTTGGTATCTAAATGGTCTGGTTCCAGGATATCCATAAATACCAAAATCGGTGGATACTCAAGTCCCTTTGCTAAGATAGTGTAAAATTTCTGTATATCCTATATGTGTTTTCCTGTAGAGTTGAAACTGTCTCTAGAACATGTAGTGATGCTATTGTGAGTACTATACAGTGTTATTTAGGGTACAACTAGGAGGAAAGAATCTATATATGCTCTGTGAGGACACCTTCCCCTCTAACGCTGAGGTTGATTGAATTCAAAGTTGCACAACTTGGGGATACAGAAGGACAACTGTAGTTTTTGAAAGAAATTTTTCTGGTTCATTACTTTTTGATTTTACTTTTTGTGTATATTCTCTGTTGTGTGTGCAGTAAAAGCGTTTGTCAGTGTGGTGTGTGCATGTGAATGCAGGTGTGTGTGTGTGTGTGTGTGTGTGTGTGTGTGTGGGTGGGTGTGTGTGTGTGCAGAAGTTGACTTTGAATGAGCTTTTGAGATCACTCTTCAGATTTATTTTTTGAGACATGGTTTCTAGCATGAAGCTCATTAGTTTGGCTAGACAAGCTGGTCAATGAATCTGTCTATATTTCTAGTTTCGTTGTCATAGTTACATACCACTCTGTTGGCTTTTGATGTAGTTCCGAGGATCCAAACTCAGGTCTTCTTCCCTGTGGAACAGACTCTTTACTGATGACCCATCTCCCCAGCCACTCTGGTCTTATTACAAAACTGTAAATTGCTAATAGTAATGAGCCAAATAATGTAGAGTCTGATACCTACAAAGTTTGGAATCACGCATGCTTCTCTGAAGTGTGGGTAAGTTGGGCAGTCTGTTTCCATGCTCACTCTACCAAATAAGGCGCCTCGAGCCTATACTTGTTTCCTTTGAAGGTGATAATGAATCAATGACATGTACTCTCAGGTTCTAGATGAGGATCCCTCTATGTTATTGAGAGTCCAGTGATGGCAGGCAGCTTGGAGTGGGCTGTCCACACCTGAGCCCCATGACTTACAGCATGACTTGTGCAAGTGTCTTGTCTTTTCTCTGACACATGTGACTCATGTAAGTAGGAGCATTATAATATACATGGAGATTATTAAATTAATACTGAGTAGCATGCACATTACTTAGAAAACACTAAATAAGCAGATGTTATCTTTCTCATGGGAAGGACAAGTGACAAGAAAGATCCTAAGGTAAATGGGGATCTAAGTGCACACGAATGGCACCAGCAATAGCAGTAACTATTAAGTGCCCCTGAAAAAACTACATCTGTGTAGGCTGAGAATTCCACAATGATAAGAAAACTTCACCATACTCCATTGCTTTAACAACAGTTGAACATTTTGAGTTGCATTCTTTTGCCTATTATTTATTATTAATAATCTATAATCTAAGAAAAATTATCTTGCTTAGGATTGCTGTATCCTTCTGAGCACTTCAGGTTTCTGATTTTTTTCTATTTCTTTGAAGAATGATGTTGGAATTTAGATTGGGATTTCATTGAATCTGTGCATTGTCTCATTTTTTAAAAGTTTTTTTCTTAGCATATACTAATAAGTATAATGGGTTTCATTGTGACATTTTCATATACACACATACACTATTTTGAGCATATTAACTTCCCATTACTCTCTTTCCCCCCTCCCACTCCTGCTGAGCCCCTTTCTCCTTATAACCAGCTCCCTTTCACCTTTCATATCTTTTTTGAGTTTACTTAGGGTGACTCAAAAGGATGAGGAATTATTTATAGGAGCCTAGGAAGGCAACCGTTGAAGAAAGTGCGTCTCCCCAGAACCCAGTAACTGCCGAGAGACCCTCAGGGATAGGTGGGGGTTCATGAGCCTCTCCTTGAAGCAACTTTATGTTTATTATGGTTTTACCTCTTCGTGTTGGATATTTACAACTAGAACTGTTGGTTATATAGTGGATTTATGCTTGATTAATAGATTCTCTTATATGGATATAATTCAATGTGAATTGCTTTTTTGGAATGATAAAAAGAACATCAATAAACATTTGAGCATAATTTTAAAACAACTATTGGCACACTCATATAGAAGAATCTATCAATCTTAAGTGCCTAATCAAATGTCTTTAGAACATTCACTAAGGTGTGTACCTATCGCCACAGGCCTGGCTTGGAGCATTTGTGTCACCCTAATCAGACTGTCTGCATCTATTTCAGCTAGACTCAGGCCCACCCAAGCTACAGGCACTCTTCATCTACTTTCTGTTTCCATGACTGCTTTTTTAAAAAAAAAAAAAAAAAAGACTTTGCATAAGTGAACCAGTGCATAATATGCTTTTGTGTATCTGAACTCTTTTGACAAATATGATATTATCCCCATTATATAATCTATCAATATCTATGCCCTTGCACTGATACATTGTTTCCTACTGTATACATTTCCCAGATTTTACATTCAGCAATTGATATATATTTGGATCATATCTAGTTTTGGCTGATAAGGAAAATATTCTCTGACCACTCATGCATAAATTTGTGAGTGGACTTATACATAATAGTTACATGTGCTTATAAGGTACAGCATGATACTCTGGTTGGTGCATACCAATAATTATCTTCTGTGACTTTCCTCTCATGAATAATAACTACGGTAGTGAACACATACACCACAGAACTTTATTTCTCTACAATGAGTCTACTCAAAATTCATCCTTCTGGCTGTTTCGAAACATAGTTTGCACTGCTGCTAATTGTAGTTACTTTATTGGATTGCAGGACACACAGTTTACTGCTGGGGAGGAGTGGGGGTGGTTGGCCCCAGGTGCGATGTTAGGATTATATTCCACCTTTAACCTCAGCTGCTAACCTGTTTTGCAAAGTGACTACTTGGTTTTGCATTCCCATGAGCAACACATGAATGTTCTACAGACACAATTTTAAAAGGTCAAAATAGAAAAATATACCAATTTAAATGGTGAATTTCCATTCTCTGACATTAATTAACTGCTATGACTTCCCTCTCATGAAAGGTCGGCGGGTAAATTCTTGCAGAGCAAAAAGATTCTCATTTTCCATATTGCTGTTTTGTAGAGAGGCGGCTCTCTTGTCTTATTCATCCCACTAAATTAGTGAGAGCTGTTTCATGCTCCCCCATTCCTAGTCACCCTAAAAGATCCTAGAAAGTGCAAAGAACATTTAATAAGTGAAAATTTTACTCCCAGAGTCTGGCAAGGAAGGGGTGAATGCAGTTTGTAACAATTATTGACTACAAGATCTTCAAGTGATTGCATAAAATTTCTAAAATATGCCTTCAAGCTTCTCTTATCGATGTGGTGCCCCAGGGTTATACACATGGGTTTAAGTATCTAAACCATTTTATTAATTAAATTGCTATGATTTACTTCTCCCATGTTAGCATTTTAGTTTATGAAACAACCCTGTAATTAGAAAATGACGTACTACCATTGCTTGTTTACTTGTGGGTGAGATATTGTACACATACATGCATAGATATTTATATATACACCCGCATAGGCGGGAACTGTATTTTCCCTGATCAACCCTCACAGACTACGTTATTTCTAGTCCAATTAATAGGCAGTTTCCAGTGGTGCATTAAATTGCTTTTGGGTGGGGGAGGATGGTGGCTGAGAAGACCCCGCCCTGCTGAAGTACATAATGGCATCCATGTATGTTTATTTGTATATTTCCCTCTACAGACAGAAAACTAAAGTCATGATATTTGGTTGTAAAAAAAATATAGAGATTTAGTAAAAAAATTAATTAAACCCTTAATTTAATACAGCAGTCTCTCCTCATCTGCAGTCTCACTTTCTCCGGTGTCTCTAACCAATGGTCAATAGGATTTAAAAATATGAAATTGAAATGCATACTACAGCCCTGAGATATCTAGTCAATCTACAACTGTACACTTATTTAACTTGTACAGTAACTTACACACTTCACTCTCTACTTTAAAGTTACATTTATGAGCATATAAATGCAGGTAGCAATCAGGAGCGGTGTGCAGTACTATTGTTTGGCTCTTTTATTTTTAAATATTTATTTATTTGATATGTATGTGTCTGAGTGTGTGTGCACCAAAATGAAATAGTAATCTTTGTGTGTGGTGGAGTGGGCGCATGTCTGTACACCATGGCCCATGCGTAGAGTTCAGAGACAACTTTGAGTGTTGATCCTTGCTTTCCATGTTGTTAGGGACAGGGTCTCTCCTTACTGTCCTCTATGTCCAGGATGGCTGACCTGCAAGCTTCTGGAGACCCTGTACCTCTCCCATTTCAACATAGGTCTGTGAGGATTTCAGAATCACACTACGTCATCCATTGGATACCACATGATTGCAAGTGTACCCAGGGACCTGAAGAGGGAATTGGGTCCCCTAGAACTGTGTTACAGGCAGTTGTGAGCAGCCCAGTGTGGGCTCTGGGACCCAAACTCAGGTCCTCTTCAAGAAAGCAAGTGCTCTTAGCCACCAACTCACCTCTCAAGCCCCATCTGCTATTATTTTAAACTTAGCTCTTCCACCAACAAACCACAAACTGTGTTGAATCCAGTATTGGAGTTTTTAAATCAGTTTTCTCAAAATAGGCAATGTCTCACTTTTAAGTACATTGAATGATGACAAGTCTCAAACATCAAAGGAATATAAACTTTAGATCAAACAAACTTTAGTGGTTATACACACCCATGTTTTCCACATGCATATAACGTCTCTGTGTTCTGCATGGATCACTTACCATTGTCATTTAAAATATCTACAGGGAGGACATGAATGCTGTAGTCCTACTTATCTGCTTGTATCTGAAGACCTTTATGAATTCCTGGTACCTGGTACCACACACACACACGCACGCGTGTGTGTGTGTGTGTGTGTGTGTAGGTGTAGGTATATAAGTATATATACTCATGCAATAAAAGTGACTAAAATGTAGAAGTTTGTTTCCATAATTTTCCATTTAATATTCTTAAATCCTATTAGACAATTAGAGAAACCTTAGAAAGTGAGATTGCAGATGAGGAGAGATTGCTGTATTAAATTATGAATTTGTTAATTTTTTAAATAAATCTCTACCTCTTGGAGATACTGGTGGGCTGGTGGGTTAAAACAAAACAATAATCTGTGTGTGTGTGTGTGTGTGTGTGTATGTGTGTGTGTGTGTGTGTGTGTATGCATGTGTGCATCTTGTGTAGAACTCAGGGGGCAAGCTTGTGTTTTGGTGTAAGGCTTGCCCCTTGTTGGAGACAGGGTCTCTCCTTGTTCACCTCTGTGTACTCCAGGCTAGCTTGCCTGCAAGTTTCCACAGAGTGTACCTCCAATTTCAAGAGAGGAGTGCTAGGAATTCAGAAGCATGCTACTTCATCAGACTCTCCATGGGTTCTGGATATTGGAGCTAAAGTCTGCACACTCACATGGAGTTGCTTTGTGCACAGAGCAGTGTGGTCAGCATGAATAATAGTCTTTAAAATATTTCAATATACAGAGGATGTTTTCCATTATATAAAATATCAGCATAGTTAGTTAGCAATGTGATGATACAGAGATGTGTGTGAAAGTGTGGCTGTGATGTGTCCTGCCTGTAGGACTGGAACAGAATTAGTGGGTGGAGCAGAGCAACAGGATGGGAGACAGTATCAGTTTAGCATCCTTCTGCCTGTGAAAAACAGGGGCTTCTTATATTTTCATTCACATAACTTAACAGATATTTATCAAGAGCCTAAGCTATAGTTGGCACCATACTGTGAACTTAAGCAGATAAAAAGTTTTTTTGTTGTTTTTTGAGACAATCTGTGACATCCCCAGTCCACAGTTCTATAGGAGAATGCTTTGTTCACAAATATTGGGTAGAACATGTGGAATGGCAGAAAGACAGCCTGGCAGAGAGAACAGGAGGACTTTCCCAGACCAGAGGCTTGAGTAGACCCAAAATGCTTCTCGTAGAAATTTAATCCTGAGTGGAACTGTGGTTTGTGATGTGTGATGAGTTAACGGGAAACCCCCAGGACAGATCACTGAAGTTGGGGGTCAGTCTGGCAAGCATGAAGGAGCTGACAATGGAAAATCCATCTTTGATGATCATTGGCACGGAAAAGAAGGATGAGCTTTCATCTTTACTCTGGGTAGACATGGAAAATGGTCACTATTTGAATGGATTTTTTTCCCATGGATAGACCTTGGTTAGGTATTTCTGATTCAAAATGAGAGCCAGTCATTTCTGGGTGATGGCAGCAGCTGGTCCGGTCATCTTGCAATTCCGGGGCTGGGTAATTAAAGTGAGGGAGGGTGGATGTCTCGCAGTAACTGGTCATTAAGACAGGCAGATATATTTAGAGTGAAGACAGGGGTTGGGTGACAGAATGGAGAAAATGCAACATTTATAGTAAATTGTCTTTAAACATGAAAAGCAGTGTTCAATTCTTTATACATAAGCTTAGTCAATTAAAATTGCACGCTGGATAACAGTGTGTAAGAGTAATGTCCCTTTATGAGTAAAAGTAGACATAGCCTTGCATTTGTTTCTGTAGGCATTCCTCAGTATCCAAATGTGTGTGTGTGTGGGGGGGGACTTGAACAGGACTTCCATAGATACCACAGCCCACATGAACCCAAGTCAGAGCATCTCTAGATAGCTGATAACCAGTGCAGTGTAAATACTATTCAAACTGTTACTGCTGTATCACTTAGGAACAAGAGGAATAATCAAGACAGATAAAACAAATGGGGCAAAATATTATTAATTACCTAATCTTGATTCTGAGAATGCTGGGGTTTTGTTTTGTTAATTCTATTCTGTTCTGAAAATTTTTATAGTGAATTTCCCTCCCTCCCTCCCTCCCTCCTTCTCTCCCTCCCTCCCTCTCTCCCTCTCTCCCTCCCTCCCTCCATTCCTCCCTCCCTCCTTCTTTCCTTCCTTCCTTCCTTCCTTCCTTCCTTCCTTCCTTCCTTCCTTCCTTCCTTCCTTCTTCCCTCATCCCCTTTCTCCTGTCTTCCTTCTTTTCTTTCTTGAGATATTCTTACTGTATGGCCTGGGATGGCTTTGAACTCACATTTTTTTTCTACTTTTGCCTCCCAGGTGCTGGGATCACACACCTAGCTTCAGAATTTATTCATGATTTCGGTTTCTATGTCACAAAAATAATCTCCTTAAGAGTCTATTTTTTAAAAAGATTTATTCTTAACTATGTGTATGTTTGTATGCTTGTGTGGGGTGATGTACATGGGACTTACAGGCAATTATAAGCTGCTGGACATGGGTGCTAGCAGCTGAACTTCCAGTCCTCTGGAAGAGCAGCAAACACTGTCCTTAACCACAGTCATGGTTCCAAACCACTGCTTAAGATTCTTAATGAACTTTATTTTGAGAAATCCAGATTAAAATCTTTGTCTCATTTTGCCAGCCTTTTGAGCAGCCTCTGACACTTGGGACCACTTATGTCTTTTAGAACGCACATCCCTTGTCTTGCAGTTGCCACAACGGTCCATATTCCTACACTGAATACTTCTTAGCTCTGTTTCAACACTTCTCATAAAGCCCCTTCCCCTCCACTTGACCTGAGAAATTTATAAAGATCAAACACTTCCTTCTTTAAAACCTTTCTGCTTTCATCAAATGTCCAAACTCTTGTTATGGCTGAAGGTACCTTGTGACATGCCTGCATGATTTGATCACACATGCCTACTAGTGGATGTTCTGCTACCTCCTATCTCTTAAGTTTCAGTTTAAATGATCTTCAGACCTGTTTTGCCCTTTAATTTGCTGTGGGTTTCCTTCTTAATACCAAACATAAAAGGAATTAAATTATTAGGCATGTGATTGTGGGTTTATTGCTTTAAACTCAAGGCACAGTCTAACATGTTGCCTGATGTACAGCAGCTATCCCATGGATAATCTGCCCCATAAAGACAGGGCATATCAAAATGTGACAGGTAGCAAGTGCTCATATTAGAACTGCTATGGAAGGCTGTTGATGTTCTAAGCAAACACTGGAGACCAGATATGATCATCAACAGCAAAATGTTAACAAAGCAAACACACAATGAATGAAAGGTGGGGCATTTACTTGTGTAGTTTCCCCTGATGAGTCATTACCCCCTGAAACCTGTGCCCTCTCCTACAGTTTATAACCCAAGGCTGTCTGCACTTTTGGTGTCCTCCATCAGAAATGAGGTGGGAGATTTGGAAGGGTTTAAACAGTGTATTATCACGACTGAAGATCACATATCAGAGGACTGATGTCAGATAGTCTGACACCAACTTTAAAGTCTGTAAGAGAAAGTTGGAGAGTCCTTTGAAAATAAGCAACTTTCTTTCCTAATGTCACATCTAGCCCATTTAAGATCACAGTCTGTTGTCTGTGCAGTGACCCCAGTGCAGACATCCCTGTCAGAGCAGAATGGGACAGAGTCACTATATATTCCCAAGTCCCCAGTCTGTAGGCTTCCTCCCAATTTCGCAGCCTTCTGTCACTCGATGTCAGGGTAATCAGAGGTCTGGCTGCTGGTCTTGGGTTTGCAGTCTCAAAGCAAGACAGATGTCTAACCACTTAACTATCCAAACTCCCCCCCCCAAAAAAAATGTGCAGGAAAAACATGTTGTTTAGTAAATCAATAAATGTAGATTGCTGAGGAATAGAGATTGCAGTTTTTAAAAAAACTGCAAGATTGCTGTAGCTTGGAGCTGTTCTGTGGTTCATATGCACCAGGTACAGTGGATGCAGATGCTTCGCCACATCATTTTGCTTGATGCTACTTTGGCAATCTTTTTCCAACAGGCCTAAGTCTACCCCTGCATATGTTATGAAGAACTGGTCCACAATAGCAAGCTCATTACACAGTCTTATGTTAAGTTTACTTAGGCACTTTTGATTCCTTTGTCTTTTTAAGGATGCTTAAGGGGAGTCTTAGAAACTCCTTTAATCTGGGGAGATGGATTTGT
>CAJQZJ010033130.1:5845911-5856183 GCA_907164525.1 Lophiomys imhausi
TGGTGCTCATTGGCCTGCCAGCCTAGTCAGTCAGTGAGTTTCAAGTTCAGTGAGAGATCTTATCCCTAAATAAATAAATAAACAAACAAATAAAAAGCTAGAAAGCAAGTGAGAAAGATAGTTGATGTCTGCCTCCAGCTTTTACACTCCTATGTAGACAGGTAACCTGCACCCACATGCATATATATTCACATAAGATTCATAAGCTAAACCTAACAATGGGTTTAATATGGGTTAAAATTATTGTTATTTATAATTTGCCTAGTTTGTGGCATTTTATTCTGACAATTTGGATGGATTAAGGCATGGCTTACTGTGGTTTCCATAAAGCCTCATACACCTGGCCTGATGTTTACTTTTTCAGCCTCTCAGCCTCACATGTCTTTCTTTGAGCTCTCTCTGCCTCAGGTCTTTTGCACGTCTCTCTGCCTGTGCTGCAATAGGCCAGGTATCCATTCCCTTTTCTTCCATAAGGACGGGTTCTAACATTGTATTTTAGAAGGTTGTCTCAGCCTAAGAGGCATCCTGTGCCCAGTGATCAAATGCCTAGGGATTTGGAAACAAGAAACTAATGAATCCAACAAAAACTTGAGAATGAAGTATAGCTGCCCCATTGTACAAGTGGGTGATGGGAAATAGAGACAGGAGAACTCAGAGGACTTTAGCAACTTGACCCAAATCCCACAGCAGTGGTGAAGCTGAGAAAATTTCAGATTTCCTTGTTTGCAGAGTCTATCTAAGCTCTTCATTTCTGAGTCATTGTAGCCAAGTAGCCAAGCTATGTCCTTATATGTACATTTAGTCCTGCGGTCCAGGTCAAACTTCTTAAATGAAAGACTAAATCCTCCACCAGCCAGACTCTTCAGTGGAAGTGGATGACACTACCGACCTCACAGGGCTGATGGTTATGAAGGACAATGCCTGAAACATAGTTCTCAATGAAATTTGTCATAATTATTTTCTTACTCAATGAGCCTAATAAGTCATGTTTCTTCCATGTTTATTCTAATGATTGCTCATCTAGAGCTTTCATTGTATTTACAGCAAAATACCAAAGTATCTATGGTATAGTGTGTGCCATACCACTGATAAGTAGTTATTTTCTTATTTCTCTTTATGGTGATTGTGAAGATGGTGACCCTTTAGAATATTTGCCCCTTGGGTCTACATTGTAGACAAGGGAGCATCAGTCTCCCACAGGTTATGCTAACCCCGGTCTGTGATTGCAGAACCAGAAACTGACTCCATACCCTTACAGGGTGCCAGCAGCTGTCAGGACACATGGAAAGACTTCTGAGAAGTGTCAAGGTAGTTTGAGAAAGGTAGTCAGGGTACCTTACAGCCTGACAGGTGTGAAATATAGACTCATCATGTGAACTTTACTCTGGTGAAGAAAGCAAGGACAGCTCTAACAAAAATGCTTTCTCTTTGGAAATCCAGGAAGGTAAATTTCTCAAGGACTGTAAAATGACTCTTGTCTCTTATATTGGTATTTTTATCTGAAAAATAAATGTGTTTTTGCATTATTTAAATAGAACATAATTAAGCATTAAGGGCTCTCTATTCTTTGCACCTAGAGGACAGGCAGTGTGGTATGCAGGCCTAGAGGGCTGTGGATAGACATCGCTCTCAGAGTGAGAGAGGAAAAACAATGGCAAGAGACAGACAGAGATCTGGGGCCTGAGGAAGAGAAAGGAAGTGTTTAACATTCAGAATTTGTCCACAGCCGATAATTTATTAGAACTCATCTATAACAAGGACTGGCAATGATTTATAAGTTGATTTGAAAAATAAATAAAAGTGATAGAAACCTGCATTTGGTTTTAATGATAGACTGTTGCAGCGTGAAAAGTGAGGATATGAAACATTGCAAGGAAATTAGATATTATGCCCTGCAGACAATTGCAGCTACCAGCCCATTAATTGTTAGATATTTATTATTAAAAATTTCTTTTCATGAGTGACTGCAGAATATTTGTGCTACTCAAACTGTTGAGTTCTGACATGAATGAAGGGTGGGGAGCCCATTTGTTTCCTGTGTGTGTGTGTATGTGTGTTTGTGTGTGAATCTGACAAAGCAGCTGACCAAAATAGGAGAAATAGTTCTTTGCAGCAAAATCACAAACACAGAGCAGCTGCCTCTTAACCTAGCACAGGAGGAGGATGCTGGCATGCCTGCCATTTCTAAAGCCATACCACAAGTATATTCTCATCAGCATCACCACTACTGCCACCAGTATTACCACCACCACCACCACCAGAAGCATCACCACCAGGATCACCACCATCACAAAATCACCATTTTCCACTAGGGTATAAATACAGCTATAACACAAGTAAGATCTTCCACCATCAATGAAGCACAGTTCAAAAGTCACCACCACCTCCAGAGGACTCCACAAAAATTAGAAAACTGCATTCTTATCTCATCTGTATTTAATTTATAATGTTCCTCTTTGGTCTGGGAAGACCCAGAGGGTTGTCAACTGAGCATACAATGGTTTAGATTATCATTCACACAAAAAAGGATGCAGCCAAAACAAAGGCATGTCTCATCTGAGTTACAGTGTTCCTAAAACGACTTACTTAAAAATAATGTATTTATTTTATCACTGAGGAAAAAAAAGCATATCTTTGATTAACTGGAGGACAGCATATCATTATGCTATAGTGTTGTAAATTATTTTTGTTTTATTTTATTCATATTAAAATGTCCATGCCTCTTTTATTTGCCATATATTTTTTGAGAGAAGTTAATTTTTGGACAGATCTATGTTTTTAATATGTAATTAAGTATATCATGAATATTAGAATTGCATATATTACAAATACACACACACATATTTATAAATCAAAAGGCTCATTAGAGCCAGTCATGATGAGCATCATTCAGGAGCATCTTCAGTTTAAATCTCTGTTGTGCAATAGAGAACCATGCAGACAAAATATCAGTAGAGAGGTCAGGGTAGGAAAGATGGTGGTTTAGGCCAATGGTGTATTTTGAGAAGCCTTCAGACAAACTTTGAGATTATGTCTGCTAGTCCTCATAGAGAGCACAGCCACTTATATACCCTTGATTGAAGTCTGGGTCCTTCTCAGTGCAGGGAGGGTCGTCCTTTTTAAATGAGCACTAAGCTTCAGAAAGGCACATGTGGAAAGGGGGAGGAAGGAGGGAGATACCTACCTAGCCAGCTGGATCAGCTGACTGAACCCGTATGACAGCCAGATCACCCTCACATCCATGTGGTATGCTTTAAAATAGCGAAGGCGGGTTACAATCTAATGCTTAACTTGCCATCGTTATTACCATCTAATTAAAACAGTCTAGACAGTGTAATCTATTGACATGCAGCTTTACCATTAGACACAGTGCAAAACCATATCCCTGCACTCAGTACTGTGGATGTGTATGTGTGTGTGACATTGGATTCTGTGATACACTGAGGAAGACTGTAGCAGAGGCTTGGACTGGAATCATAGATGGAGTGTGAACGTTCAGGGAGTGGAGACTGTCTGTGTCCACTGTTGTGACTTTATCCTCCATACACCATGAATTCACTGCATAGACAATCTAAATCAACCCATGCTCAAGTCCCAGTCCTTCTGGGTCTTCCCAGCTAAAGTAAAACATAAAGTGGATGCTAATGAGATTACAAAGTTGTCTTCACTATTTCTCCATTGGATATATTGAGAAAGGACCAATACTTGTGCTGGCAGTCAAATTTGGTGATGCACACATTTCCCAGGCAGTACTGGTTTTGAAGCCATGGAGAGGTCATGGAGAGCAGCTGAGGCTTGTCACCATGAGAAGCCAGAAGAGGCCACTGGTGAATGTACAGCCTCAGTTGAGATGGAAACCTAAGATTTGAGGAGTTCACAGAGAGAAGTTGAGACTTGGTACACGTGGCAGGGTATGAGACTGAAGAGAGCCCAGGAGAGACCATTGGTGAAGTTTCAGAGACACAGGAAGAGAAAGAGCTAAGGGTCCCATGATTCCTTACAGGGCACTCACTCATGATCCACTGACCATCACCTTTTAATGATTCTACCACCTCCCAAATAGCACAACCCTGGAGGGTAAGCCTTCAACACCTTGGGGGCACTTATCATTGAAACAAAAATGGTTTCTGGTTTCCATGGTATGTGATAAAGTTGGTAAGCTTTTTCTTCTCTTCCTTCCTTCTCTTCCTTCCTTCCTTCCTTCCTTCCTTCCTTCCTTCCTTCCTTCCTTCCTTCCTTCCTTTCTTTCTTTCTTTCTTTCTTTCTTTCTTTCTTTCTTTCTTTCTTTCTTTCTTTCTTTCAAGAAAGGGTCTCACTATGTATCCCTGGCTTGGGTAGCCTGCAACTCAGATCAGGCTTGTTTCAAATGCAGAAAAATGTGCTTGCCTCAGCTGGCATCAAAGTTGTGCACCACCACACCCAGACAGAAGGTTTTTTTGTTTTTTTTAAGGATCAAATACAAAATATTCTGTGCTTCCAGGCCATAGTTTCTGATTGTATGATTGTTATAGGTGAAAGAAGGCACATAGGATACAGAAAGAACCAAATGGTTCTTTCTCAATGGTCTCTCAAATGATTGTTAGTATCTTACATGTCCCAAGCCTAATTGGTTAAGGTTGTTTCTTAACCTGCTCCGTGTCTCTTCTGTGGATTCTGAGGATAACTAGGGAAACAGTGTCATGGAAAAGTTTTGTAGGTGCCACTCTCTTAAAGAAAACTGACCCTTTCTTCACTTATAGCCATCAACTGCCAATAACTCCTCAGCTAGGGATGGGTCCTCATGAGCTACTTACTCCACCCATGCTGGCTGGCTTAATCTTGTACAAGTCTTGTGTAGGCAACCATAGCTGATATGAGTTAATGGGCGCAGCAGCCATGTCATGTCCAGAAGTACTGTTTGCAGCAATACTTCCCGACCTTCGGCTCTTACAACCCTTCCTCCTCTTCCCTGCTTGTCCCTGAGTTTTCGAGGGAGGGTATCCTGGAGATGTCTAACTCATACCTGAGCATGCCTCAGCCACGTAGTCTCTGCGCACTGATGCTGCTGGGTCTCTGTATTAACCACCATCTACTATGAAAAGAAGCGTCTCTGTGGAGAGCTAAGATAGAGATATTGCTTCTTACTGGTAAGAACAGCCAGTTATGCTTTTGAAATATCAGCATAGAATGCTGAGCTCGGGATAAGTATCCCTCCCCCAACTGAATAATTTAGTCTCCATACTTCACTTTATGTTGCCCAACTCTTGCTCGGAGCTTCTTAACAACATACCAGACTCTTGCTTTCACTCAGTTTCTCCCTTTTGCCCATTCTGCATAAGACTCCACCCCTGGGCTTCTCAAATGTCATTTTCATCAAGTCATGCCCTGGTCCACAAATGTCAACCATTCTCTTTTCTACAGAGTCAATTCCAACTGATTCATTTGAAACTCTTGATGCTATCTGACCAATTCCATGGAGTAATGTTCGACCAAATTCCATTAAACACAGTAAAAATCGTATTATAGAAGGAAATGTTTATATTGCATCCAATAGACTGGAGAAAGTGTAGGGAGTTAGATTAATTAAATTAGATTTAAAAAATATATAGGGATTTCTGATACAGTCTCTTAATTTGGGGCATGAAGATCAACTTGGCTGTGAGAGATTAGTTTATCAGCTTGTGGAAAAACAAGGATGAAGTCAGGTGAAAACAGAAAACAAACAGGAGACTTAATGGACTGAAAAACAAGGTTGAAGCCAGGAAAAACAGGAAAGACTTAATGGACTAACAAACAAAGTATTTGGCCTGACATTGTTTTCAGCTGCTAAGTGGGCAGAGCCCAAATTAAGCTGAAACAGGTGGAACAAGCAGAGATCCTATTTAAGGATGGAGCCGGAGGGGCCCCACCCCCCCCATGCTAGAGAGCTCCGAGAGAGTCCTGCTGGAGAAAGTGCTGGTGAATTGATGGCCAGATCTCCCTGAGGCAGAAAGAAGCTGGTGAGCAGAGAAAGCCTCAGCAAGACAGCAAAAGGCCAAGGACTAAACACTGTGGCTCAGCTTTTGCCTAGAGAGGTTTGACCCGTCCGAACAGTGGCCTAGACAAAACTGTGGCTGGCTTTAAGGACTGAGGCAGAGTGGCAGAGTTGCTGATGCGAAGGAAATAAGTTGGCCTACAGACGGCTGAGGTCTCCCGGAGAGAAGAAAGCCTCAAGCCTTATTTAAGGTGAGACTGTGTTAGCCAATTTACCCTGACAAATCTACATCTGAGATATTTCAGAAAAAAGGACTGCTAAGTGCAGTAAAGAGTCTACCCCAGAGACTGTGTTCCTGATGACTAAGGACCTGCCCCAGAGACTGAATCCTTCTAAAAGGTTAGATAATTTTAATAGTTATCAATAGGTTTAGTGGTTAGATTAAAGGGGTTGTAGGAATTTATAGTGTTAATAGTTAAGAAATAATTGTTATTTATTATAAGTGAATAGTTATCAATAAATAAATACTTAATAATTTTTAAAAAGTTCGGTTACAAGAAAGTCTGTCATGAGAACCTGTATCCTAGGCTGGCTTCAGACTCAGGATTCTCTTCTCCAATTTCCCAAGTGCTGGGGTTATAGGTGTGTCTCAGAAGGTCTGGCTTATTTCTAGTCTCTCAGAAACTTTCCTGATGCATTTCATTTTTCAATAATGTAAAATATTTATTATGTTTGAAACAAGGTCTAACTAGGTAGCCCTGTCTAGCCTGGAACTCACTATGTAGACCAGACTGGTCTCAAACTCACAGAAATCTATCTGATTTTGTCTGCTGAGTTCTGGGAATAAGAGCATGTGCCACGATATCTGACAATAGTGTAATTTTTAAATGAGAAAAACTTGAGATAATCTCACTGAATTCAAGAATTTATTTTTCTACAAACTCATAAAACACTACTCTTTGATTTTTGCAAAATGCCTAATATAATTTCATGATCTGTGGCAATGCCAGTGTTAATTCAGATCTCATAGCCTGGTCATATTCTTTTAAAAATACAGTTTTCCACCTCATACAAGTGGACTTAAATCCAATCAGAAAGTGTTTGGTTACTCCCATAACATTCATGCCACCATTGCACTAGTGGGCCAGGCCAGTCATTATTGTACCTTGCAAGATTCATTCAATGTCACATCTTCTCAGACTCAGAGATCAGTGCAAAATAAGGAATGTAAAGACTGTAAGACTCAGATCAGAGGTAATGCACATCTGCAGAGAAATAGTGTTTGCTTGGCATGACAGGGACATTACACATATAAACTCACTGTACCTGTGACTACATGCTCAAGTCCTACACGTGATCAAATCAGCTAAAATCCTGGCATGGAAGGGAGAAGCGTTCATGAAGCCCCACTCCTAGCTAAGGAGCTATTGGAAATTGATGACTGCTGGCAGAGCTAGAGTCAGTTTTTTCAAGAATGTGTCCCCAGAGTTGCTACACATACACATGTGCCCATAGAGGGAGCTCTTAGGAGACTCAGTGTGTTTACAAACAAAGCATTAGAGGTTGGGAGGGCAGTCAGTGGAGGATGTGGTGGGGGAGGAACGAGGGAGCTTGGGGCATGGCTTTAATTAAAACACATTATATGTGTGTATGAAATGCTCAAACAATAAGAAGAAAAAATTTTTAAGTATAGTTTTCTGATGCTTGAGTCTATCTGCATCTTGTATTCTTGCTATTGAGAGCGAAGGTAAGGGTCGGAGGCATCAATATCACTTAAAAGGCTTCTAAGAAGTGTCTCTGTATAGGCTCTGATCCAGTCCTAATATCCTGGTTAGGTTTAAATATCAACTTGCCCAGATCACAGTCATCTGACAGGACAGCCTCAGTTTAGGAATTTCCTAGAAATGACTGGCTGGTGAGCATGTCTTTGGGGGAATGTTTGGTTAGTAGTTGGTGTAGGAAATCCTAGCCTGCTGTGGGCAGCAGCACACCTGGACAGAATGTCCTGGGCTGTAAGAGAATCGTAGCTAAGCATGAACCTTTCTTTGAGTCAGCCAGAAAGCAAACGAGTAATCCACGTTCCTCCATGGTTTTTGCATCAAGTTCCTATTTTGAATTCCTGCTCTGATTTTCCCTTAGAGATGGATTATGACCTGAACATATAAACCAAATAAACCCTTTCTCCCCCTAAGTTGCTTTGGTTATTATGCTAGTGAGTTTTTGCTAACTTGACAAAAACTTGAGACACCTAGCAAGTGGGACCCTGAATTGAGGAATTACCTCCACCATATTAGCATGTAGGCAAGTCTATTGGGCCTTTTATGGGTTAATGATTGATGTGAGAGTGTGGTTGCAAACCTGGGCAGGTAGTCTGGGCTGTTAAGAAAGCAGACTGAAGAAGTCATGGAGAGCAAAGCAGGGAGCTGTGGTCCTCTGTGGGTCTTGCCTCTTTTCTTGCTTGAGATCTTGCCCTGACTTCTCTTAATAACAGACTATGATCAGCCCATGTGAGCCAAATAAACCCTTTCCTCCCCGATTTGGTTTTGGGCAGCATTTTATCACAGCAGAAAGCAAAGTCGAACAGTAATGGTATCAGCCACAATAATAGAATGGCACTGAACATCTCCTGAGCTAGAATCTGTGTTTGAAAAATGTGCCAGTAGCCTTTCTCATCACTGTGACCCAGCCCTTGATAAGTAGCAAGGTTAAAGGGGGGAAGGGCTTCCCTTGGCTTTTTGTATGAAGGCTTCGGTCCACAGTGGTGAGGACAGCATGGTGCCAGGCAGCTCCATGGTGGCAGGAGCTTGCAACTGTAGTTCCTCACCTCCTCACATCTCAGTGGTGTTGGAAGCAGAGATGAGAAGAAGCAGGGTTGAGCTATAAACCTCAGGATCCACCTCTCATAGATCTCTTTCCTTCAGCTGGGCCCCAGCCTCTCAGAGTTCCACAGTCTCCAGAGCAACGCCATCATCCCTGACCAAGTGTTCAGTCATGGGAGCCGGTGGGGAGATTTTACATTTAAACCACAACAGTCACCATTCTCTGATCAGTACATTCACAAAGCCCTCATAAAAGGCAAGACGCAAACCTCAGTTTCAAATCTGCAAAAAACACTCTCTTCCTCCTGGGTCTGCTGTGAAGATGAAAATGAGCAATGTGCTCCATAACTCAAAAGTATGTTATGAATTTGAGGTGTTTGCTGCTGGCATGGTGGACTTGCACATCCGTGCTCCTTTCCTCCATCTGCCTGGACCATCTTCCTTCCTCTCCCTCTACGTGTGTGAACTGCATCTGTCTACTCTACTCTAAGCTGAGGTGAGTCCCTCCCACACTCATGTTGAGGTCCCAGTCCATTAGGACCTCCAAGCAGTGTGCATTTTTACATCTAGTCGGTGAAGAAAAAAATCTGGTTGAATGAGTTGTTTACAATGGGCCATAATCCAATCTAATGTAGAGAAAATTAGGAATTGAGGACATAGACACACACACACACTCACATACACACATGCACTCAATATATATATTCAAACATGTTCACACACACTGTCTCTCAGACCCATACACTCATACACACGCACATGTGCACACTCACAGCCACATACACTCACACCCACACATTTACACAAACACTCTCACACACTCAAATATTTATACACACAGTCACAAATACATTCACACACTAGCACAAACTCAAATACACATAGACATCTCTCACACACATGTATATATATGTACATACACACACTCACACACACTTTCACATATTATACACATGATCACACATATTATGAACACTCCCTCACATACACACACTCAAATATTTATACACACACTCCCACACAGGAACATACTAACACACACACTCACATACACACTCACAGACATCTTTTATACACCTATATTCATATACATATACACTTTCACACACAATCACATATTTATAAATACTCCCTCACACACTCTCAAATATTTATACATACTCATATACAAACACGCACTAACACAAACTCACACACACACTTAAGACATCTTATACACACTTGCACATATTTATACACACACACTCTCACACAGAATCACACATATTTATAAACACTCTAACACACATACACATATACACTCTCACACACAGAGAAATACACACTGACAATTTACACACATTTACATATATACACATTCTCATATAAACACTCTCGCACATACTCACACCTATACTTATACATACATTCTCAAATACTCTCACACATATGTGCAGCCAAGACACACTTACAGACACACACACACACACACACACACACACACACACACACACACACACA
>CAJQZJ010033130.1:5856193-5877858 GCA_907164525.1 Lophiomys imhausi
CACACACACACACACACACACACACACACACACACACACACACACACTGCAAAGATAGTTGAAACACAGGGGAATGACTGCAACTGCAAGTGAAGGAGGAGGATTTCAGAGAAATCAGCCCTGATTTAACTTCAGACTTCATCTTCCAGAGCTGTGTGGGAATGAGTGCAGCTGTTCCAGTCCTGCATCAGTGATGATTTGCTCAGCCATCATTGAGAAATGGATGCATTGTCTGTCCTTGTTTTCCTCAGCCCTGGCTCTGCACAGATAAGGTGGGTAAGCTTTTAGTTGACTGGACACATACACATGTCATATGCATTTGCATTATGATTCCAGACACTTGGAAAAATTGTATCCAGTGTGCATCCTACTTGCCTGTGGCTGTCACTAATCAATAATTCTTTGTGGATCAATTGTTTAAAAGAAGAGTAACATTCAGGGTTTCACAGCCCTATCTCAAGGGTGCCAGTTTTTCCAAGGGTAGTCCTTCTGATTCTAGATTAAGCGAAGCCAAGTTTGCATTTAGTCCATATTAAGAATATGTTGGGCTGGTCTCATTACTTAATATAGGAATACTATGTCATTCAAATTTGGGGGATTCTACATTGTGGAAAGAAGAAAATCTTGGTATTTTGTCTTTTTTGTTTGTTTCCTCCTGCTTTCATTTTTTATTTTATAGAAAATAGATTCTTCTCTCATACAATACATCCTGACAACAGATTCACCTCTTTGTACTTCTCCCAGCTCCCTGCCCCCAACCTGTCTTCTCCTCCATATCCCCTCCCCTGCATGTCCTCTTCACGAAGGAGCATGCCTCCAATAGAAGAGAGCCAAACTTGACAAAAGAAAATACATAAGATAAGGCTAACGCCCTCATAGAGAGTCTAAACCAGGAAACCCAAGAGGAGGAAAAGGGTCAGACACACCCGCTCCCATCATTAGGAGTCCCCAGAAATATCAAGCTAATAACCATAACAGATACACAGAGAATCTGGTGCAGATCCATGCAGGCCCTGTGTTTACCACTTCAGTGATAATTTATCTTTCAATTTGAAAGTTTTTAACCCCTTATTTTATCTGGCCTTTCATTCTTACTTTATCCACAATAATCTGAGTTAGGCAAAGAGTTTTCGGTTCCTACTTGAAAGTTGATAAACAAAGGTTAAGAAAGCCTAGGAGAGAGCCAATGAGATAGATTCATTGGTGGAAAGATACTTGTCACCAAGTCTGAGAACCTGAATTTAATCCTCGGAACACACTTGGTGGAAAGAGAGAATAGACTCTTACAAGTTGTCACCTGACATCCACATGACCTCCCCCAAAATAAGTTAAATTTTTTTTTTTTTTTTTATAAAGAAAGATCTTGGTGACTGCAGTTAACCACAATTCAGTACACATTTGCAAATGCTGAGAGAGAAGGTATCAAGTGTTCTGGCCATAAAGTAAATAAACAAAATGAATTCAGGTGTGGCAGCACACAACCTTTAATCCCAGCACTTGAGAGACAGAAGCAGGTTCCAGGTCAGCCTGATTTACATACTGAATTTCAGGCCAGCCAGGGCTATATAGTAAGAAGAAAGAAAGAAGGGCAAGCAAGAAAGAAAAGAAGGAAGAAAGAAAAAGAGAAAGAAGGAAAGGAAGAAAGAAAAGGAAAAGGAGGAAGAGGAAAAAAAGTAAGATGCTAGGCCATGCATATATTAGCTAGCCTTGTTTAACTATTTTATAATATATATTTATTTCAAAATATCATGATGATGATCAATATGTACCACCTTTAGTTTTCAATTAAAAAGCAAAAGTTAGATGGTTTCACTAAGGAATGTGACTATGACCAGAGCAATAGGGAGTTTCTGAGGCTTTAGCAGTGACCCAGTCTTATGATGACATCCTTATGGGTCCATATAGAAAAGAGAAAGGGTCCTCTGACTCTCCTTCATCATTAAAATAGAAAACAAAGGAAGGAAGAAAACCAGAATACCAAAACACCAGATATAGCATATGAACAAGTAAGAAACTTATTTTTTCTGACTCTCCATGGTGCAACTTCTTAGACTTAAAAGCAGTGAGAGAGATCGAAAGCAATCTCATAGAGTCTCTCTCAGGAGAAATGACCTACTTCAGCTGACATTACTCCCCATCGCTGCCCTGAGCCTTGGGAATTACCTTGTCCGTGTATTTTCATTCAGAATGGATGCTTTAATATATTTCTTTAATCATCTGTTGCATCTGAGAACACTGTTTCATGCATATTAAAGACCCGAGCATGTAAAAGACGGGCGCTCAGGCTAATAAATGCACTTGAAGCATGTCACTGCTCTTATTGCCTTTCTTAGCTGCAGGAGAGATGGGTTTTATTTGGCAACTAATAATAATGAGGATGAGGATGAGGATCAGGACCACATTAGCACTTCTGCCAAACAAAGGGAAGTGTGTTGTTTGAAAATGGTGACAGGGTTTGCAAAGATGGTCACCCTTTTGGAGGACTTCCTCTGTAACCTCTTTCCAGAGCGCGTCATCCCTTACTCAAGACCATCAAACTGCAAATGCTAGGAGCTTTCGTGTGCTCTCCATGAGGCTGTGTGGAAATGCTAACATGCAGCTGCTACACAGTTGGCCTTCTACTCTGGTTTGGACATCAAATATTTACATGAAATAAGGGTTGAAAGATACAAATCACATGCTCCGGGGGAAGACTCGCGGGGAAAAAGGAATTGCAGAGGAATAGAGTTGGATGGAGTTTAGTTAAAAATAAGATTGCGAAGGCTGGCTGAAGGCTTCTGGAAGTGGGAGTTACTTTAAGAAAGACTGAACTTGGATCCCAGTCAAATAAGTGCTTACTGTTCCAGTCACCCATCTATGAGGTAGAGTCACAAAGATAAATGACATGGTCCCTGCTATGAAGTTTAAGATGGAACTGACTATAAGGAAATTATTAAAATGTGTGGTAAGAGCCATGCTAGAGCAGCATACAGAGCATACATCTGACATCCAAGGAGGGTCACGTGATACAGCTGGGGCGACACAGGAGGACAGAAAGTTTCTTGCAATTGTTCCGTGTATCAGGAATCTGAGAAGAGGAATTTTAAGACAAGAAGGCATTATCTAGAATGTGGTGGGAACTGACATTCTAGGTGAATGGAATCATTTGGTGAGGGAAAGAAGAAAGAAATATTATACTGTCTTTCATAAAAATGAGTGATTACCACATTCATCAATTTAAACAAAATTTAAGGAGCTGGAAATGCTGACTAACTCATTTGCCTCTACCACACACTATATACATGTATCAAATTATTACACCCTATCCCATAGCTTTCTATAATTAAAATAGCCATTGTCAAGAAAGGACTTTTTAAATTACTTTCTTTAGTTAGAGAGAGTCTGTGTGTTGGAAATGGAGAATGAAGAAAGAAGTCACAGGCTGGGGCCAAGCCAGGGAGATGCTGGTCCACTGTAGGAGGAGATTCTAACTTTGATGGTGACAAGACATAGATATTTTATCCAGGAAAAGGAGAAAGAAGGCTTGGTGAGAGCACAGGCTTGTTCAGAGGCATCCAATGGCGACAAGGCTAAGGAGAAGAAAGAGGAAGTAACACTGATCCTGTCCACTTTCACAAGACATCGGGGTTGGTTTGGAGTTCATGGTCTTGTTCTGGCATTCTTGTTGTGAGCTCATGCGCATGTGGTGTGAGTTTCCAGTGCATGAGAGCATGGAGTCAGATGATCAAATCAGGTTGCAGGAACAGGGCCATTAAAACCTTCTGGTCCAAGTTAGCCAACAGCACGTGACACCTAAAAGGTAAATATAATATTTGATGATATCAGTCAATGCCAACCTTTCTCATATAATTAGCTCTGTCTGGCTTTGATGTGCTCACTTTCCTTGTACCATTTGGCATTCTTGTGCTCAAGCAAACCTGAACTCCACAGATGTATTTTTTTCTAGATTTTAAATTCTAACGAACAGATTTAAGAACCTCAACAAATGGCCTTAGCCCAGACCGTGTTACAATTGTGAAAAAGCCTGTATATGTTGTCTTCTTTTGTAGATTTAAATATTGTCAAGAAAATAGTGGGAAATGGAATTATATAAGAAAGACTCTGAATGAACTATTTCATTTTTGTCAGTGACAATTTGATGAGAAATGTCCCCCATATTTTCTGGCAATTGGATACTGGGTACTCAGTTGGTGGCATTGTTTGAAACAGTTTAAAAGATGTGACCCTGCTGGAGGACTTATGTCCCCAGGGGTGAGTTTGGAGGTTTTGAATCCTTTCACTCTTCCCATTTCAGCCTCTTTGTTTTATGCTTGTGGCTCAAAATGTGAGCCCTCAGCTTCCTGATCCTGATATCACTTTTCATCCTGCCATCATGGATTTAACATTCTGGGTCTGTAGGCCTAAGCCGACTCTCTTCTATAAGCTGTCTTGGTCATGGTGTTTTATCACATCAATAGAAATGTAACTAATGCATGGTCTCTTTACATGATTCTGAATAAAACCACACAATCTTGCCATGCAGTTGACTATGAAATTGTCTCGTAAAGCTTTCTGTTAGAAACTGCTTGGGATTGACGGTGTAACAGTTCCACTGTAACTAATGTCAATTTCTTATATTACTTCAAGATTTATTGGTGAAATGGAATATACTGGTATTCAGAGCTCCTGCATATTCCAAGAATAGGTAAAGAATTGCCAGTATGATAGTCCAGTGTGCTGGTGCACACCATAATCCCAGCACAACGGAGATAGAGAATGGGGATTGCTGCAAGTTTAACAGCCTGGGCTATTTATCTCTAAAACAAAAAGAAAAAAAAAGAGATCTGATCTCAAAAAACTAAAAGGTAGTATTACTTTAATGGGTACCTTTATTCCTTAGGAGTAGGTTGTGGAAACCGTGGAAGGAGAGATTTAGAAACTCTTTAACAGGTCCAAGAGACAGCCAATCATAGCCTATTTTCAGGGACTCTTAAGGATGAATGGACATTACGCCACCTAAATTGTATATCATACAATATTTATATAACATAAAAACAGTGTAAAGGTTGTTTGTGTTGCCTCAGAGGAGGAATGAGATGACAACCATGCCCAAGCTTTACACAGTTTGGGCTGAGCCCAGAGCATTTCTATCTAACTATCCCTAGATAGACCTGGGCCTGGAAGCTTCTAACCTCCATACAATCTAATTCTCAACAAGCCTGGACCTTGAAGGCATTAGCTTTCAGCCTCCATCTGCTAACCTAGGCCTAGGGTGTTTCCAGCCTCCAAGTCTTACTGCTGAATAAACTCACCCTTTCTAGTTCTTTCTGAACTCTGGCTGGCTGGTTCAACTTAGCTATTCTGGCTCAAAACTCCTCTCCAAGCTGATTGATCCAAACTGGCTTCTCTTTGCTTCTCACTGAATTGCTCTGCTTAGAAAAACTGCCTCGAACTCCATGAACTAAACTGCACAGACTCAGTTGTACTCAACTGAACTGCACCCATCTGTACTGTACTCTCAAACTCTACCGTACTGTCTTCACAAACACTCTTGCTCTCTGTGCTGCTCTTAAATAGCTTCTCTTTCCTGTCTGTTCTCATGAGAGTTGGGCATATCCTATCTGTGACTCATTCTACCAAATCTTTCTCTGATTCATCACTTTGTCTGTCCTTCAATTAGATGCCATTGTTTGGGATTAAAGGTGTATACTAAATTTCAGACAGAGGGATTAAAGGTATGTACTAAGGGCGTGGCTGTATTCCATCAGACCAGACCACACAGACCTAAGTTTTGGATTTGATTACTCAACAGAGTAGCCATGTTGCTGGATTAAAATTCTTCTATGGAACAGATCTCTTAAAAGTATTTTATTAACATTTATTAAGAATGCATATTAATAAAGTTTAATGAAAAAGTGGATGGAATACCACAATATCTGATGAGATCCCTCAAACTATGGGGAAAAAATAGCATGAGCTGTTTGGGAGATTGTCCAAAGGGTAAAGCCCTTGCTTTGTAACTTTTAGGACTGAAGTTTGGATTACCAGCACCCACATAAAACCTGGTGGGTGTGGCTGCTAACTTGCAATCTTTGCCTTGTGAAACAGAGCCAGGAGATTCTCCCTGGGGCAGGCTGGTGAGCTTAGAGTAGTAAAGAGTTCTGGTCTTGGCAAGGGAACCTGGTCCAGTAGAAAAAGCACAACACAATCAAGGAAAACATCCAACATCAATATCTGGCCCCCACAAGCATATGCACATACATGCACATGTACCTTCAAATGTACAAGCATGCATTACAAACAAACACACACACATATGTAATATGAAAGATAAGCCATCGAGAACACTTTAGTAAAACATATATTTGAAATAAATATAAAGGTTAAAATATTCAACTTGCTCTAGATTGTTAAAAACAATTGAACAAAAAGTTTTATTGTAGAACTATCTATAAACAAACACATACTTTAATAATATCTAAAGTTATAGACCAGTGGTTCTTCAACCTTCTTAATGCTATGACTTCAATACAGTTCCTCATGCTGTGGTAACCCCCAACCATAAAATTATTTCATTGCTACCTCATAACTGTAATTTTGCTACTGCTATGAATTGTGATGTAAGTATCTGTTTTCAGATGGTTTTAGGCAACCTCTGTGAAGGGTTATTTGACCTTCCAAAGGGGTCCCACATGTTGAGAAGTGCTGGTATAGACTTTTAGTCTAGAGTTATAGCTCAGTGAAGAGTCTTGCCACTTGTCTAGTGTGCACAGGGACTTGGGCTCAATCTGTAGCATTACAAAATTGAAAAATAATTAACCAAAAAGAAGATAAAAGTGCAGAGACAGGAGAAGGACAACAGATCTTAAAGCTCAATACATTCTTTTTTCTTTTCTTATATACATTTATTTATTTCTTCAAGTTACATTTCAATCATAGTCCCCTATCTCCTCCCCCTCCCAGTTCCACCCTCCTACCCTCTTCCCCCTCACCCTTCTATCTGCTTTGTTTTTTTAAATTTAATGTGTATCCTTTCCACCCAACAGCTCCCCTTTTAGTCCAATAAAAGGCTCTTTTTCTTATAACAATAAATACAATTCAAAACAGTAAGAACAATTAGACCACAATTATGAAAATTAAAAGATATAGCATCCATTCCCAATGTCCAGTCCATACATACTTGGCAGCTGATATTAATATTCTATTATCTGCCTCAATGAGTTTAAAGGTCTATACCTAACTTAGTTTCATCCTAACATGTATTACCAATTTAAAGACTTCTTCTTAGACCTAGAACATCCTTTGAATTCCTAAACAACTGAAAGCTTAACTGTGAGACTATAGCTATCTAGTCTTCAACCACATCGGAGACCTGAGAATAAATGTATCTGAATAAATAGGAAGTGCAGAGCAAGAACCTTCCAGAATTAAGAAATGACAGGCAACTGGCTGCCTGGAGAGCCCCCAATTTCTCTCAATATATTAGAGCTTCTATCTTCAGCCTTTTGGCCCATTATCTCATTAATCCAGGGACAACTGGACAAGGGAAACCTCAGCAGAAAACAGATCAGACACCAAAGAAGACGAGCGGCCCAGACGATCCAGCCTTGCAGACTCCCTCAATAGCTGTTTCCTCAAAAGTCTACAACCACAACAACTCAAAATCACTCAGATTGTTCAGCTCCACAGACTGCTCCAGCCAGAACTTCAGTACATTCTTGAGTGCTGCCTCTCTCACTGGTGGTACCTTCACCGGTGCTCAGAATTCACTCTCGCCATCAAACAACATTTCATACCATCTTGTTCATTGTATCACTCTGCAGGATCACACAATACAGTACCAGCAACTAGGCATCTTCACCAGCAGACATTCATTTTCTCACAGTTCAAGAAGGTGACAGTCCAAGATCAAAGTGCCAGGACTGGGTACTGGTGAGACCTGCCTTTGAAGGTCACTTGTGTTGTTTTGTCTTCACATATTCTCTCCTCTGGGAAGAGATAGAAAGATCTCTCTGTCAACCTTCATTCTTCTCATAAAGATACTGGTATTATTGCTTTAGTACTTCAATTTCTTTGATCACCTACTGATAGGCCCTGTTTCCAGAAACAAACCACACTGAGGGACAGGGCTTCAGAGAATGTGTATGTGTACAGCACATTTCATTCCATAATACTCATCAGTATCAACTCTGAGAGAACATAATTCTGTGGCTTACCTGCCACTGCTTTAAGTATTAAATCTTTCTAAGCCACTAAGGCAGTGGTTCTCAACCTTTCTACAGCTGTGACCCTTCAATATAGTTCATGTTGTGGTGACCCTGAACCATAAAATTATTTCATTGCTATGTCATAATTAGAAATTTATGAATTGTAATGTAAACATCTGATGTCTTGAAGATAAATATGCAGGGTATTTGATATGCAACCCCCAAAGGGGTTGTGACCCACAGGTTGAGCACCATTGTTCTAAGGAGACTCGGGCTGTAGTCTTACATTTTCACATACACATCCTTTGTTTCTTTATACAAGGCCTCATCTGAAAACTAACAATAAATGTATACAATTATGAGTGATGCTAAGGTGTACGTTTGGACCTTTGGAATGAAAGAAGCATTTTACTAGACCAATGCATAAGAAGCCTGGCTAACGGACTCCCACACAGCACAGGAGGGTTAGGGAAGAAGCTGCACTTACTGCAGTTGGAGACAACAGGGTGAGGAGTGAGGAAACCCTGTATAAGTCTTTCTTCAAGGAGAGCCAGAGAGTTGGCCTAAAGAAGTGTAATCTTGACTAAGTCTCCATGCTCAGGGCTTTGAGGTGGGAAACTATGGGTTCATAGAGGACAGCTTAGCGTAGAGGACACAGGAGCCAGATTCTGTTCTAGGTCACTGCTGTAAGATTAGGTTAAGAACTCAGACACTATGTAATTCTCCATGTCCTCATTTCCTCTTTCACAAAGCAAGATGAGATCACCATGAGGTGCTCTCCCTTAGCCTGCCTGATTCTGGGGACTGCACCATCTCTGTGAGGGGAGGCATGCACTACTTTCATTTTTTCTAGAATATTTTATGAATAACCCAGGAAAGCTATCCCTCACCTCTTAGATGTCAGTGGGTCTATAAAGCAAAATCTCACCCCTAACATAAATTCTGAAGTACAGTCTGGAAGCCACTATAAGTTGAGAAGTAGCAGGGAAGAAAAACATTATAGAAAACCCAGCAAATGGCCTTATTTGCACAATACCACTGTGTAGTTAGCTCATTTATTTAGAAGTCATTTGGTTTTAATTACCCTAATATGGTTTGTGGAAAGCTCATGTTAAAAGAATGGATTAAATCTAAGTTCCATGTGTATAAGACAGAATGATCATTTTACTAGCTCAGAGTTTTATTTATCAAATACTGCTTTTAGCTTATTAGATAATTCAAAGTATGAGCACATAAATGGATAAAGATGCTGGTGTTGCTCTCACAGAAGTGCAGGTGGGGAGCACCTGGCCATCGTTCATGGGTAAGAAAGGAGATTGTTTATGGACTAAATGTATCGAGTTACATACCTTACTCCAACTTACTCTTGAAGATTCCTTTCTTCCCTTCTAGGATTTCCCATAGCCTCCGTCAGTCAATACAATAAAGGGTGCTTTATTATTTATAACAAAATTACTTTTCTTACTGCTATGACCAAATGCCTGACTAAAGTAACTTAAGAAATGAGTGATTTGTTGTGGCTCATAGTTTCTGGTTACAGTACATCATGGCAGGGAAGGTATGCATCAGGAATGTGAGATGGATGGTCAGTCATCTATGTTCACAGTCTGGAAGCAGAGATGAGTCCTGGTTCTCAGTTGGCTTTCTCCTTTTTTTAATCCAGGACCACAGACCATGGGATGGTGCCACCAAACTTCAGGGTGGGTCTTCCTCTTTTAGTAAAGCCTTTCTGGATACTTCCAGGGATGTGTTTCCATGGGGTTCTAAATCTAGTCAAATTAACAATGAAGATTAGCTATTGCAAATCTACCCCTTGTCAACCTGACACTCACATTTACCACTTTAAATTGTAAGATTAGATTTTTGCTCACCAAAGTCTTGTTTTCATCACATAATGTAAAAACACATTTAATCCATTTCTAAATGTCCAGGAAGTCTTTAACAGCCCCAATAATGTTCAAAAGTCCAAACTCCAAAGTGTCTTCTGAGGCACCAGATAAGTTTCTAACTTCAAGTCTCTGTAAATAAGACAATCAAACAATAACAACAACAACAATTACAAGTTAAATTCAATATTTAGAGGCCAAAAGAAAAGTATCTAAACATTCTCATTCCAAAATGGAAAAATTGGGGTGGGGTAAGGAAAAATAAGACCAAAGCAAGACTAAAAACCAGCCAAGAAGACAGCAAACCTCACAGGTCCATATCTAAAGTCTGGGGCTCATGATAAATCAACTAGGATCCAAGAGCTTTGGAAATCTCTGCCCTTCCAGTTTTCCAGTCTTTCAGCTGATTCCTCTCCATGCTTGCACCTTGCCTCTGACTATGGTCCTGTCATCTCCAACATTCTGGTGTTTTTATTGTAACTTAAGGCCTCACATCCTCAGCACTATACAATGGTTTTTCAGGACCTTGTTGTAAGGAATACAATACTGTCACATATTGTCTGGCTTCAGGAACTTTCTAGAACCTTCCTGTAAGTTTCCACGAGCACTTCACTCTTTTACAACTTTCATGCCTACACAGCCAGTCTACATGAATGACACTGCCAAACTGCTGTCATTTTTGAGATGTTTCCTTGCCCTTCTGGGCCACAGTTGCAGTTGCCTTTGTGTGCCTTTGAGGCCAACCCTGGGAAAAGAAGCTCCTAGAGGGTAGTTTTTCCAGTAGGGGATGCCTTCAGCAGCCTTCTCCACAGTGACTCCCCCTCTTTCAAATGAATTTGCATTTTCACTGGTTGAAAACTTTGATGGATGGATCTTGTCCTGAGGGCATTTTTTCTATTGTCCCAGCACAGAACACTAGGTTTCCCTTTAATAGGTATAATCTATTTAACAATTACAGCTGCCTTTTTACCCTTTTGTCTTTAACTTTAAACTTATTCATACCATGTCTTTCCTTTCTTACAGAAGACCTGAGTAAGGGCAGTGAACAACAGCCATATCATAGCCTGCATGATATGCTGTTTTGAGAATTCTCCCAACAGACAACTTAGTGCATTACTTTTGAAATCATTCTCACTCAAATTCTCAAGACACTGGTAGACTATGCAACCAGACCTTTTGCCAAAATATCACATGACCACTTGCCCAGTTCTCACTACTATTCTGTAAAACCTCACGAGGCAGTCTTCTATTGTCTGTCTTAGCATTCCACATACCAATACACACACTCTCTATTTCTCTCTTCCTGTCGTTCTGACTCAGTCACTCTTTCTTGCTCTCTCCCTTTCTGTCCTCTGTGTTGTTGAGATATGATCTCTTTCTATAGTGCAGAATGTCCTAGAACTTGCTGTGTAAACCAGGCTGGCCTCCAACCCATAAAGATCTTAAAGGTATACACCCCTATGCCTGGCTCATACTGATTGTCAGTATTCGTTACTTTTATCTTTACGTGAGCAAATACCTGACAAAAACAACTTAAGGAAAAGGAGTTTATTTTAGCTCAGGATTGAAGGGAATAATTCATTATGGTGGAGAAGGAGCCACAGAAAGAGTGAGGTAGCTGGTCCTATCACATCTGCAGTCATGGACTAGAGAGATGATTTCTGCCACTCTCTCATTTTTATTCAATGCAAGATCCTAGTCCACTGCAAAATCCCACTCACACTCAGCGTGTGTCTTCTTTCTCCCGCTAAAACTTTCTGGAGATATGCTCATAGAGACACCCAACAATGATTCTCAATTCAGTCCAGTCAACAATGAAGATTAGCCATCACAGTTGGCCACTTAATGAGAGTTCAGCCCACCTAATCTGACAAGAGAGGTTCTTGGCTACTTGAACATTCTGATGACTACCTGGAATGATGAGTAGGGTCTCATTTAAGGCAATTCCTGACTAAGAAGGGCCAGGAAGACACACAAGAACTGCCTACTGTCCCAAGGCTTTTTTTTTTTTCCTCCCCCTTTTTCTTTTCTGATCCCCTTGGAAGCAAGTTTGAAATTTCTTATCTTGGATTCTTCTGTAGAAATCAGTGTTCTGGCAATAAATCTGCCCTCCACCTCTCAAAGCCACTTAAACAAATCTGCTTAAATGTGATTTTGGCACCACAATTCCTGCATATATATATATATATATATATTGTTTTTTAGGTAAGCGAACCATTCTAGACTTTAGCCAATTTTTAAGTTTTAGGTTTTTTTTTTTTTTCAGCCAGCATCTCTTCAACTGCTCCCTCTCCAAAGCAAGTCTGTATAATTCACTCAAATAATTAGCATATGGGCTAATCCGGCCAACTCTGGCCATAGATTGAATTTTAATGAATGTCTAACCTCAGCAAATGATCTGGCTCAATTTCTAACATGTGTGGTTGGTTAAAAACGAAGGGCTGGTACAGAACACACATTTCACTGCAAATCCATCACCAGAAATCTAATTAAAATGCTGAGTGAGTGCAGGCTAGTCATGTCTGTGGGGGGGAGTGAATCTGTTATTTGTCACATCTGTTGAATAATTTATAACCACAAATGCCTAACAGTGATTCCCAAACCTCACTGAGGACCAGAGAAGCTTCTTAAACACAGATTCCTAGGCCCATCCCAGAGCTGTGAGCAAAGAGCTTGTGGGAAATGAGGTCTAGAAGTCTGTAAATAATTTTCAGGTGATGTTGAAGATCGACTTTGAAAACCATTATTTTAGAATACATATACTATCCAGTGGAAATTTCAGAATTGAAAATAAATGTATTATCAGTACAATAAAAATGTCAACAATGCCCATTGAGAAATTCAAGTTAGTAGGAAGCGCAACTTACAATGGCTTTTAAAGCCACAGTTGGGTCTAAATCTAGTGACACATACAGTACACACATGATAAAAGCAAAGAAATACTGATAAAACTGAAGAAGGCACTAATATGTAGAGAGACATACAATGGCAAGGAGTAGGAAATTCAATCATGTTAAGGTGACTCTTTTCCTTAAAATTTCCACTCAATCCTAAGCAAAATCAGAGCAATAATTTTTATGATAGAAATTGAAGAGACAGTTCTGCAATACACATAGAAAGATAAACTCAAATACCCTGAAAAGATCAGGAGAAACAGAACAAATGTAGAGGATCTACTAGATTATTTTAAGATTTACAAAGCTCCACAATAGGACTTAAACATAGGTGGAATAGGAACAGTACAGAGGTAGATTCATGTATAAGATAAATGCATCGATAAGATTCATGGAGAAAAGCACCTCTCCAGCAAATAATGCTGGAACAGTTGACTAAGTACATGAATACCCATGAAGTTTGAGCCATGATTTATGACCTATGGAATTATTAGCTGCCCAAATATAATAGAACTAATTCTAGTGGCCAAAAGTAAGGCAGGCATGTCTTAGAACTCACCAAACCAGGCTCCACAAAAGAAAAAGAAGGTAAATGAGAGTTCATAAGAATAAAAGGCCCCTGCTCTTGGAAAGGCACTAAGAAAATTGAATTCGTGGCCACATATATAACTCAGTGGTAGACTCCTTGCCTGGAGTTCACAATGTACTAACACACACACACACACACACACACACACACACACTCACACAGAATGAAAGAGAAGAGCAAGAAAGAGAGAGAACAGAGAGAGCCCTCAAGCCACATACAGGTATAAAATACTTTCAAAATAAATACATATCTTTATTTATTTTGAGTAAAGAAGGAAACTACTCAAAGAAAAATTAGAAAAAGAATTGAACATAGGCTGGAGAGATAGCTCAAAAGGACAACTTGTTGATCTTCCCAAGGACCTGGGTTCGATTCCCAGCACCCACCTGTTGGTACACGACCACCCTTAACTACAGTTCTAGGGTAGCTAGTGCTCTCTTCTATCCTCTGCAGGCTCCGGGCATGCATATGATGCACACACATATAAGCAGGCAAAACATTCATACAAATAAACTTAAATAAATCTAAAAACATTTAAACAAAGATTTAAACAAACACTAAGAAGATATCCAGATGAAAGATAACCACATAAAAAGTTACTCAACGTCACAATTATTCAGGATATGTATATTTAACATTGTAGTGAGATGTGACACACACCCATAAGAAAGGCACATTTTATGAATCTTACATTGTCAAATGTTGATGACAATGTAAAGATACTGGAACTCACACACACTGTGGCTGGAAATCAGTCTCTGCAAAGTAGTTTGGAAGATTATTGCAAAGTAAAAGTATATTGAAAAAAACCTTCACTCCTAAGCATTTTTTTAATAATTTATTTTTTATTTCTTCAAGTTACATCTCAATCACAATCTCCTCCCTACTCCCCCCCTCCAGTCCCACCCTTCCACCCTCCTCCCCCTCAACCCCCCCATCCTCTTCCCTTCCTTTTTTTTTTTTTTTAGTTTAAGGTATTTCTTTTTTCCCCCCAACAGCTCTCCCTTTCAGTTCAAAAAATGGTTCTTTTTCTTATAAATATAAATACAATACAAAACAACAGAAATAAATAGGCCACAATTATAAGAGTTATATGGCTTAGCATACATTCCCAATGTCCAGTCCATATGTAATTGGCACCTGACTTTAACATTCTACTATCTAACCATCTCCATGAGTTTAAAGTTCTATATCTAACTCAGCTTTCATACTAACTTGCCTCATAATTTTAAAAATATCTTCTTAGATCCAGAATACCCTCTTGATTCCTAAACAACTCAAAATTTAACTATGAGACTCTAGCTATCTATTCTTCAACCACCTCAGAGACCTGAGAGGGATAAATATATCTGATCTTATCTTTCCAGGAGATTTAAAGCAGCCATTCAAGGAATCCAGGGACAACTGGACAACGGAAACCTCAGCAGAAAACAGATCAGACACCAAAGAAGACGAGTGGCCCAGGTGATCCAGCCTTGCAGACTTCTTCAATAGCTGTTTCCTCAAAAGTCTACAACCACAACAACTCAAAATCACTAAGATCGTTCAGCTCCACAGACTACTCCAGCCAGATCTTCAGTAAAGCTCTGAAGATCAGCTTCTGTCTATGAACTTCTTAGGACATCTAAATAGCTGAGCACAAAAGGACTGAACATCAAATGATTCTATTAACATTTTTAACAATTTTTCCATTCTTATTTGGGCCCCAAACAGGTTTACTACGTCCCAAATCAGCAGGAAGTCATTTTAAGAGAACAACGTCCCATCCCCAGAAGGTGGGGAGGGTGTTCTCCCCCTTTGGTTATTTGATAGATAATAGAAAAAAACCTTCACTCCTAAGCATTTTTTAAAAAATAAAAATAAAACATGTTCACATAAATCTTTGTTCAGAGGGATACTTAAGAGTAACTTAGTGTATAATTTTAAAATTAAAAACACCTCTAATGCTTATCCTCTTGTGACCAGAGATAGTAAGCAATGGCAGAACAATATAATGGAAAGTTGCTGAGCACTAAAAAGGACTCTGTTGATTACACCATAGTGTGTGTAAATTTCAAATGCATTGTGTTCATTCAAGGGTTATGCATACTGTTTGACTCCATTTATATAATAGTATTCTTGAAAAGATAAATGTATTGGTTCCTTTTCAGAAGCTGAGAAGATAAAGGGGCAGAATACAAAGGACTCAGAATAACACACAATACATCTCTTTTTAGTTGTTGGGCACCAGGATAGTTTTCCCTGAGGTCCTGATATATGGAAAAGGTTAATTGTGATGGGGGATTTACATTATACTACAGTTTGACATAATTCATAGACTTATATACAAAATGTATTTCACTAAACCTGTTTAAAAAGAGAACCATGATGTCTTAGTTACTCTTCTTTTGCTGTAAGGAGGCACCATGACCAAGGCAACTCTTACAAAGAAAGAGTTTAATTGGGAACTGTAACAGTAGTTTTTTTCTTTAGCACACATATATTTATTAGTACTTAACAATAACCTACAAAATTCTTAAATCCTAAAACCCAAACCCTAATTCTAAAACCTACAAACTAACTAAAAATATCTTAATACCCAAAATACTCTAATATCTATTAAAAACAAACACTTAACACTAACTTAAGTTTCTTAAAAGGATATTAATTTTCTCAGATTAATTTTCTTGGTGTGGATCCATATGGATGACTGGTTTCCAACAAGTCTTTCAATCTTAAAGTCTGTGAGTCTTATTTGCCAGATCTTAAGGCCAGTTTATAAATTTACTCTGTTCTGACCACTGATGTAGGGCAGTCTTTTAATCAGCCAAAAATTGTCTCTGCAGTAGTAGGGCCCACTTGTTTACAAGATTAAAAGTTTATCCAAATCGCCTTACAGTTCTGCTCACCATTTGATGCTCTGGAGCTCTAAGGGAGATGCTTCCAAGACTCTCCGTTCCAGCATTCTGGAGCTCCAGGGTAGATGTCTCCAAAAAACTCTACCTCTATGCTCTTCACCAGCGTGGACTCCTGGCAGGTCAGCAAAAAATGATGATGTACAGTGGCTTGTGATCTCTCAGCATGTTGGCAGAGGAAGCAGAGGAGAAGGGCAGGGCTGGAGACCATGTGGACTTGCAATTTAAATACTTGTCATGATGAATTCGGCGTGATATCCCGCATTCTCCTTGCCATAGTCCTTGGCAGGCTTTTTCAAGGCATGCCCCCATAACAGTGCATCCTATGGTCCCATGATCCCCCTTGGCAATAACGTCATCTGTGAGGCTTCTTAGCAACATCCTTCAATGGCATATGTCTGGCCAATTGGTTCTGCTCATATCATTTACCTGAGATGCCAAGCTTCTGCTAATCCAAAATCCCTATGCTGCTAGACGTTTCACTAACTTCACTAACCCTACCACAGGGGGCTTGTTTCAGTTTCAGAGGGCTAGTCCATGATTAGCAGACGGGGATGACCATGGAGCAGAAGTTGAGAACTTTACATCCTGATCCATAGACAGCAGCAGAGAGAGAAAGATAGGGGGTGGAATGGTAGAGACTGGGACAGACATGGGCTTTGGAAACCTCAAAGCTGAGCCCCAACAACTCACCTCATCCAAGAGTGCCATATCTCCTCCAACAAGGACATACCTCCACCAACAAAGTCACACCTCCTAATCCTTCCCAAATAGTTCCATTAACTGGAGACCAAATATTCTAATATAATAGTCCATGGAGGCCAGTCACATTCAGACCACCATATATGTATATTCAAATACATGTATGTATGTAATAACAATGAAAGAGAGACTATGGATTTGAAAGAGAACTGGAAGAAGTTATATGGGAGGGTTTGGAGGGAGGAAAGGGAAAGAAAATAATGATGTAATTATATTATAACCTCAAAAATTAAAAGAAGTAATAAAAATGAGTAGGGAGAGAAAAATAAATAATAATTGAGCTTACTTTTCAAACATTGAAAGATATTTTGCTGATTTCTGGGACAATATATATAATCATGTGGTATACATGTGTCAAGTTGTTAAATTCTTTATGCATAAATTTACATACTTAATAACAGAGGAGGAAAGATCATAATCACAGTTTTAAATTTAAATTAAACTCAGTGCCTATAAGCACCTTCTAGAAGTTGTCATAGTTCTGATTCTCTAAGAAAAAATGCCCAGCATAGTTTTAAATCAAGCTTTAAAACTTAAAGACAACTTTAAGTTGATGAAGACAAAAAAATACTAAGCCACATTCCAATGATGTCTCCTTAAGTGGCGCTGGGAGGCCCTCAGCCAGCTGCCTTCTGCACATATCTGTGCCAGAACCTTGATGAGAAAGCAGGGTCAGGTATCGGGGTCAAATATTAGCTAATCTCCCGACTATGAACAATAATTCAAGTGTGGACATACGTAGTGACTACAAGACAAGAGTTGAGAATATTACTGAATTATAAAGATTTTTATACACTTAACATAGCTTTTTCTAGCATTCTCCATCTCCCTACACGATCCCAGAAAAATTAAACAATTTTCCCACAACTTGTAAGCAGCAGGGATTGTACTTAAGTTCACATCTTGTGCCTTCAGGAACCTCTTCCTTGCTTAAATAAAAACGTAACAAAAACATAGCGGTAGCTTACTTACAGGGCACACTTTGAGTTGTCTCCTCCCTTCAAGCCACAGTAAATAACGACCTTGGAAAGCACATTGAAGTTCTAGTGACACAGAAAGACCCAGGGAACACAGACTCCTTTTGTCTATCACCAGTTCTAAATAGTACCAACGCTGGCAGCAGGCTAGTGTTGTGTTTCCTACAACTGACATAGTATCTCCAGCTACACAAGGGAGCCATTGCCATGTTTGCTGTTTAGGAGCTCTCCAGCATTTCACACTGCAGACCTAGCACGTAGATGCCTTAGCTTGTTTGTGATGTCATTCCTGTCTATGTTTGACATCACTGATACCAAGGAGTGGGATACACACTTACTTATCACTATTTCCTTGGAACAAATCATTGTAATAACAGTTTAATAAGATGTCCAAGACCCAGATGGTCACAACTGTCACCTGCTGCAACCCACAGGAGCAGTGGTATATTGAGAAGAGTTTAATGGAAAATAAACTTAAGGGAACATGGGACTGGGGGTGATATAGTCAAAGTTGAAAGAAAAATTCCACTTAAATTGATGATGGTGAAATACTTCACTTTGGCAGGTAATTAAAAAAAAAAAGGGAGGTGCCTATGTTAAAGCGGATTGTGAGCCGAGGATTATGGTTGGGGAGAGTGTGGTCAGACAAAAGCCCTTGTTTTCTGAGATAAAGCAGACTTTATTGGGTGATATTAATACAGCAGTGTTTTAAGGTACTGAGACTGTTATCAGGAGCAACAGATCTGAGGGACTGGAAGTGGCACTGTCCTGAAGATCAGGAGCTTTGCTACAGGGTGACACTGGACAGCCTACTCATTCTCTGAGCCACAATGAGTGAAAAAAGGATTTGCAGTTCTGGGACCATTTCAGTCTCAGTGGAGAGGGGGTTTGCACATGCATTTTCTATAAGGCTGATTCCCATTAGGGTAGAAAATCAAGTGTATGATTCATAATAAGAGATTGCTGCCTTTGAAAACGCTTCCTCCCATAATACCGGCCACTTCATTACAATGGTAATTAGAAAGGAAAGAACCAGAAATGGCCATTTGAAGGGAAATTAGTGCTTAATTTCCAGGACTGTTTTGTTTCAATGGATTGCTACTCTGGCAAGATTTTACACTTAAATTGCAAACCTAAGAAAGGCAGGGCTGGTGCTTCCAATCTGTCTTCTAAATGGACAGTGTTTAATGCAGCTTGTGATGATGCTGGAGTATCTGATGCGGTTCACATCCAGTAGCCACAGAAACTGTGAAGGAAAGGATTAAAAGGAAGATTTTTGTGTAGTTATATAACCAGTCACTGCTGTTATTAACCAAAGGACAACTGTTTTAGCATACACCTACAGCTTGCTAAGAAGAAAAGTTTAGTTAGGAGAAATTTCATAGTCTATTAAAATACCCAATGCAATCTTTTTTTTAAAATAATTTTTTATTTCTTGTGAGTTTCACATCATGAACCCCACTCCCACTCATCTCTCCATCCCCTTATACCCGCACTTTGCCCTTGCAATATGCCCCTCCCAATAAAACACACACACACACACACACACACACACACCACCACCACCACCACCACCACCACCACCACCAACAACAACAACAAAAGCATAGAAAACATCTTATCATGGAAGTTGTAGTATGTCATATATGTTCCAAGTATTTCCCTTGGTCCACACATCGTCACTTGCCAATGTTTGTTGCAATGAGTTATTGGTCTGGTTCCAGATCTCTGGCTTCTGTGACACCATCAATATTGGATTGTCTCTGGGACTCCTCTCAGTTATCCTCTGTGTTGTGGAGATCCTGCAGGTTTAGAGCAGCAGGACTGGTCCATTCAAGTGTCCCAACCATTTGTAGATGATATAAATTTTGGGGTAGGCTAATTCTGTCCAAGATCTGGGCTTAGCTGGTAGCTGAGCTGGTCATTGCACTGGCTCTCCCTTGTCCCCACCACCAGGGCTGGTGAGCTCTCCAGCAATACTCTGGCTATGTCATCCAGTGCTGCCATCAGCAGGAGTCAGGCTCATCTCTCTAGCTCTCATGCCCTAAGGGGCTGGCTCACCTGTACCCACACCTCCAGAGCCAACTCCACTGTGCTCACTCAGGGAGCAGGGTGGACATAGGGCTCATTCTCCTAAATTCTGCAGCCTGGGAGGGGCTGGGCCAGCTTTTCCACTCTCAGGACCACAGGGCCAACTCTCCAACTGCAACATGTGGTGAGGGGAGGCGGGGGTGGGGGGAGCAGGCATCCCATCAGCCCTACACACCTCTCCCACCCCTGCCACCTTATGGCAGATGAGTTGCAGAGCCAGATCTCTCACTTAGTGCAGGGTCACTGGCAGTTTCTGTGCTCTCCAGGCCAGGTGCAAGGCCCCCTCTCCTGAGTGCTGCAGCTGGTGAGGGGCAGGGCTAGTTTTCTCGAGTTTATGGACCTGTGGGTAGCTTTTCTGAGTGCCGAAGGTGGCTGGGGCAGGGAGCATTACCTCTGCACCCATGTCACACTAGTGAGGAGGTCATCTCCCCCACATTCATGCCCTTGAGGCCAACTCACCCACACCCTTGCCACCATGGCCAGCTCCACTGTGCTTCAAGAAATGGGGCCAGTTCTCCAGAGCATTGCAGCCAGTGAGGAGCAGGGCCAGTTCTGCACAAGCCCTGGACATGGAAAGATAGATACATAGTTCCTGGTGGCTTCTCTGACCAGGGACACCCCCATTAGACCAGGACATTTTCTAATGGTAATATTAGCCAAGCACATCGACACCAATCCCTGCCCCTGCCCACAGACCCAGACATGGCCCTCAACAGCAGCTTGGGATGGGACCTCACCATGGCACCCGGTGGCAGGGCTGGGCACTTACAACAGGCTTCTCCTCTCCATCCTGGAGTCTCCAGTTCCATCTCCATAAAGCTCAAGCTGCTCTACTTCTCTTTCTCTCCCATTTGTCCACCACATACTTGTACATTGTGGTGGCTCCTGCTGCTGGCAGTCCTGTGGGTGACATCCTTTGTCTGTGCTGCATGGTGTGACACCAAGTGGGTGTCTATGGCTTGCCTGTGCCATGCACCAGAGGGCAGGTCTCTGGGTGGCATGGCAGAATGGCGGTCTCTGTCTGTGTTCTTCCTCACGTACTGCACTCACTAGATTTGATTTAATTTTTATGAGTTCTAGGCATAAAACAGCTTTGTCCATCAAGTCAGGCATCAGACTAGGTTGAACAAAGGACTACCATCTGCTCTGCCACTGAAGGACTGAATGATATAAGAACAACAGTACCAACAAGGTGTCTCTTTGCCCATTGCCCGGGGGGGGGGTCCAAAAGGATGCTTTTTTTTTCTCTTATGAAGAAAATAATAAGACCTAAGATGAATACCATAGGCTAGTTAGTTAGTCTTCTTCTTCTTCTTCTTCTTCTTCTTCTTCTTCTTCTTCTTCTTCTTCTTCTTCTTCTTCTTCTTCTTCCTCTTCCTCCTCCTC
>CAJQZJ010033130.1:5887569-5900071 GCA_907164525.1 Lophiomys imhausi
CACACACACACACACACACACACACACACACACACACACACACACACACACAGGTGGATCTGGCTGTTTGTGAATAGACAGAAGGACGGTATCTCTCCATTCCTGCTGTGTCTACCTCACAGGGTCTGCCAAGGAGACCAATTCCTATTGATTAATTGGTATAAGGATGGATTGTCCACAACTGTCTGGAGAGTCTCACCTAGTTTAAGTGGGCCAGAAGACAGTGTTAAGGTCTCAGGGAGAACAAGCAACTTGAGAAGGGACAAGTCAGTCCTCACCTGAAGATAGTGTTGGGAAGGGGAAAGGGTCCCTGAAGGTTGTCAGATCCAGGTCCTGAATTAGTGATTTTCCTGTTGTTGTGAAGTTAGCATGACCCAAAGCAACTTTTAGATAAAAGTCTTTCCTTGAGCTTAAGGTTCTAGGGGGAGAAGAGTCCATCATGGTGAGAAGGTCTGACAGCAAATGGTAGGAACAGGAAGCTGAATGATCACATATCAATCACAAACAAGGAGCCATGAACACAACTGGAGGTGGGATGAGACCTCAAACCTGCAAGCCTGCCTCGCTACCAAGTGACATATTTCTTCCTGCAAGGCTCTACACCCTAGAGGTTCCATAACTTCTCCAAACAGTACCGTCAACTGGGGACCAAACTTTCAAATGCATGAGCCTATTAGAGACATTTTTCACTTAGACTACCTCAGGTCTCCTCTGCAGTTTACTACAGGTGAGTCTCATGTGCATGCTTGTCTGCCTGAGGCCTATAACTAATGTCTGAACATGCAAATGATTTCTCTGCTGTCCATTTCACTGGACTCTGTTCCAAGGATTTACACTAGATGACAGCAGCTTTAGGACTCTCACAAGGTGTATAAATCTGTGTCAGAGCTTTATAATAAAGAAACATTTTCTAAACTCTACCAATTGGGGATCTATATTAAAACAATCTTCCCTAATTAGCTATATGAACATCAACTTCTGTTATTGTTAGAAAAGAATAGCTTATTATTTCTATCATTTATTTTTTCTCTTACATTTAAAATTCTTAAAACATAAACATTAAAAATACTGCTTACATTTAAATTCTACCAATTACACTGGCAAATGAACTATTTCAAAAATAAACTGAACCAAAGATAGCAGCCAAGAAGGTGTCTTATTTATATGCATCAGAATGAGACACCTGAAAATCATGAGTGTAAATTTTTGAGAAGATGATTCAGGAGAAGTTCTAATTCCAAAAACAACCTGGAGAAACTTAGACAGAGCGAGAGATGAGAGGAGGAGGCTGAGCAAGAAGGAAAGTGAGAGCAAGAAACAGAGACAGAAAGGAAACAGGGCAAGGAGGGAAGAGTAGAGGAGAGGGTGTTTCAGTTCAGTTTCTCTTTCTATGATAAAACACTAAGAGCAAGTTGAGGTGGAATGGGTTTATGTGGCTTACATGTCCTGATCACAGTTCATCACTGAGGGAAGCTAAGGCAGGGACTCCACCAGGGTATGAATCTGGAGGCAGGAACTGAAGCACAGCCCATGGGGGAATGATAGTTTCTGGTTTGTTTTCCATGGCTTGACAGCTTGCTTTTTTTAAAAAAATACAACCTATGACTATCTGCCCAGGGGTGGCAGCCCTCACTGTGGGCTGGGCCCTCCTACATATATCATTCATCAAGAAAAGGCCCGAGACCCAGACACGCCCACAGGCCAACCTGATGGAATCAATTCCTCAGCTGACATTTCCTCTTCCTGGGGGTTGGGCACACTAATTTGTGTCAAGTTGACAAAGATCAGCTAGCACAGAGGGAGATAGGGGAAGATGGAATGAGGGAGGAAGGTTAGTAAAACCAAGATAGACATGAAACAATGTTACTGAGAGAGAGGCCCTGGGGCGACTGAGGGTTATGTGTGTGACCTTCCAGAGACGCTGAGAAGAGAGGTTGGAGGGAGGCTCCCAATGGTCATGCTAAGTAATTACTAGGGAACACAACAAACTGGGGGAATATCTGCCACTGGAAACAGAATGATTAGAGCAAACCTAGGAATTTAAGATCATCCTAAACACAAGGACATAGGACATAGGTGAAAATGCTAGTGACACAAAACATGTTAAGGAAACCAATTAAAAAGCAAGAGATGGCTTAGTGGTTAAGAGCATTGGCTACTCTTCCAAAGAACCTGGGTTCAAATCCCAGCACCCATATGACAGTTAACAGCTGTCTGTGATTGCCGGACATGGTGGTGCACACTTTTAATCCCAGAACTCAGGAGGCAGAGGCAGGGGGATCTCTGTGAGTTCAAGGTCAGCCTGGTCTACAAAGGGAGTGCAGGACAGCCAGCAATACACAGAGAAACTCTGTCTTGAAAAACAAAAGCAAATATGGAAATATGAGGTCTAAATGTGTAACAGTGGAGGTGTTGGAAGTACCCTGCATGAGGAGTGGGTGTAACAGCAGAGGTGTTGGCGACACCTGCATGGGGAATGGGTGCCCCGCAGGTTGCACAGACGAAGAACAAAATAGGCTGATAGAGCAGACTCAAGAACATTAGCAAGGAGCATCAGGGCTGAGAACCAGGAAAGACAGCTCTGGATCAGAAGATAGGGCAGGTGGAGAGCAAATTGTTAAATGTTCTTTAAAACTTTAATCAGACAAGTCCTTATGTATAACAAATATAAAAAAAAAAAAACCCAACAATGATATTCATTTCTGAGTGGCAGGCTAGTAAAAAAAAAAAAAATGTGTTCCCAAGTCATGGGTTATCCGTCCCTCTCTCCTTCCTTCCCTGATGAGGACCTAGCTGGGTCCTACCCACTGTTCACACGGCTGCTTTGCCACACTATTTCCCTTCATGCTTTTCTTGAATCCATGGATACCAGCTACTTCTTTAAGACAGACATCTCTATCCACTGAATTGTCTTCCTTGGCTTCATGACAGGTGCTCAAACATCCAACGGTCCTGAGATTTTATAGGCTAGCATTACTTAGCACAGATTTTGCGGGCTAGTATGGTCAACTAAAATATAATTAGAAGCCAAAGATGATTACTTAGCTTTATGAATTTCTCTCTTCACATACAAAAATAAATTTCACTTAGGAAGTAGATCAACAATGAATTTTTCCAGAAAAGATGAAAAATTCATTTCCAAAATGCTTCAATAAATTTTTACATGCTTATGTACGAGACAGGAAGAAAACGGTCTTCAGAGGCTAGTTATTCTTTTCACTGTAACTGTATTAGGAGAAAAAGAAATCCAGACTGTGATCTATGATAATTGGACTCCAAAGCCTCATGATTATTTACCATTGTGATATTATCCACATTTTTTAACTTAAATCTTATATGCTTTAGACTGGGAGTATTGTAGGATTGAGATGGGTAATAAAACCTATTTTGTGTTTGATGGTCAGAAGACTTCCTAAGTGTTAAGACTACTGCCCCTGTCCCTGTAATGCAGCTCACTCTGAAAGAGCAGTAAAACCACTTAAGTGACTTTCTTCATGTCACTACAACAAAAACTTATTTTAACTGCCTGTCATCATGACAACTAACACTATGACTGGGAAGGGGACTAAGGGTTTAATCTTACTTTGGTAATGACTACAAAACAGTCATCTTCATGGAGATGCAATGAATATTAACCTCTCAAACATCTATCATGAATAAAGAACCTTTTACCTCCATCAGAAGCTAGCTTATTATTTCCAGTTTCAACAGAGAGAACTTACATAGAACTGGGCCATGGGGAAGTTTGGAAAGCAAATGGAGGAAAATAAGGTGAGAATTATTCAAATAAGGTGTTCAGACACTGGAAACCATCTGAAGTTTGGACCTGCAATCTCAGGAGGTCTGTGGTCCAGCAGCATGAAAGTTTGTTGGGGCAGAATTTCAGGTTTAAACCCAACCCTCCAGATAGAAGCACATCAACAAGGGTCTTAGTAACAAGATCCCCAGGCTGGGCCTGTGCCCCAGCTACTAGGGAGGCTGAAGTAAGATGATCACAACTGTTTTGGGGGTCAAAGTATGTTCACAGTCATTTCTAAGCCCCTTAGTGGACTGTGTCTAGGAATACAAAGTTGCAGGGAGGAAAATGGGCAATATTAGACAAGGTCTTAATGAGAATTCTGATCTGTCTAGCTTACCTACACGTTAAATCTTACTAACATCATTTACAGTTCTTAGAAAGATTCTGCTGTTATTTTTCTGTATATTAAGCAAAACAAAACAAAACAAAACAAAAAAAACCCCAAAAAGCAAACAACCCCCCACCAAAACAAACCAAAACAACAAAAAAGGTGACAGCAACAGTCTCAATTTTCCAATATGTCTTTGGTTTTAATGTCTTGTTCTTTACTCTTGTATGACACATATTTATTGACTATCTATATAAGACAAAGGCATAATGTGGACACAGTTGAAGAAATAACCTGTAGTCGCAACTTGCTTAACACAAATAGATCTATGTATATGTAAATATCCCAAATGATCCTGGCCTATTTGTCTTACAATCTTTTTTACTTAATACTTTATCAGTTACTGTCTTTGTCAGATTGAGTTATCATGAAATATCATGCCAGAAATTTCTCTCATTCTGAAGGTTGAAGTCCAAGGTCTGCTGATAGCCTCTTTATGGGCTTCAGCTTGTCAGTTTATTGCACCTTCATGTGATAAGTTTTCAGAGGCCTCTTAACAAGGACAACAGTCCCATTCATTGTTGTCTCTATAGTTTAACCCCTTCCCAAAGGCTCTACCTCCTAGGTAATTGCTTTTGGAGGTCAAAGGCCAACATATTAATTTGAACACTTTGGCCACAGCATTCCTATTAATGCTATTCATAGTGGAGCACAATGGACTGAAAAACACCTTGAAGTATAAAAACTGGCTCTGAAACTCACGGCACTACAGTGGTGTGTGATCTGGAACTACTGAGTACTAAGTCAGCCCGTGCAGCTGTGAAAAATCTGAGCAAGAACAATCCCATCTACTCAGGATACAAATGACATTGACCAGACTGCTTGAAAGATAGCTCTGTTCTAGTAGCCACCCATATTCAGGAGAATCAACCACTCCAGCACAGCTTCCTCACTTGGAGAAGGATGCTACTTACCCTCAGTGATGCAGTTAGGATAAAACAAACTATCAAATGTAATAGTCCCTGGCACCTGATGCACACTGAAACATCTACAATTGTATTTTTAATTCTCCAATATTTCAGTGGTTGGGATAAAACAATACAAAATATACAATCAATATCGTCTTAACAAAATCTGTTCTATTAGTTTAGATTGTTCATTCACATAAATGAGGTGACATTTATCTTCATCTGATGGGTGAATAAGCAAAGGCAATGTGATGGTGAGAAGTAGTGACTTTTAAAATCAGGGCTAGGATGATGAGCTGGAAACAGGCAAAGGCTACTATCTGAGGAAGTATGAGGGCAAAAGGATGCGTGGAGAAGCCAAAATGCCATTTTATTAAGAACTGGGGAAAGCTAATGAGTGTGAAGCACAAATGTTTACCATAGTAGCTCAAGACAGCACAATGAAGCACAGATTTAAACTTTTCCCATTTAGGATAAGGGAACTATAAAACAATCATCAAAGTCTGTGATGAATAAAATCCAAGCAGAACTCCTTACCTGAGACACTCCCATGATCACAGGCTCAGCCGGACCCATACAAGCAAAGAATAGGTTAAGTATCTATTAGGATACAGTAGGATTTTAAGAGTAATCATGACAAAATATAATGGTAACCTTTAGCATAAACACTAAGGGGTTTTAATCATATTGATTATGCTGAAAATGAAGAGCAACATCTTTTATATTCACATGTACTCATGTGTGAATGCACATGTACATGCCCACACACACATGTACTGAGAAGATGCATATAGCAATTATAAAAATTCCTTTTGAAAGGCACCACACCTCAGGAGTTTAGACTCAAAACTACCCAAGTAATATGGCTATGTTCTGAACATTTATGCACCCCATATTCACTTGTCAAAATCCTAACTCCTTAGTGGCAGCATCAGAAGACTGAGTCACAAGGGTAGAGACCTCATGATGGCATTAGAATTCAACACCTGAGGACAGCAAACAGGTGCCACCTAGAAAACAGGAGGCAGCCCTTGCAGGTCTGCTAGCACCTTCAGCATGGACTTTTAGCACCCAGAACTGTCAGAAAGAAACCATGGTGTATCTAAGCTATCCAAACTGAGATTGCTATTAGCATCTGAGAAAAAGTGATGTCCAGGTCTGCCAAATCTACCCATGTTTCTTCAATTCATCCCACTTCATCTCAGCCCTTCAAACCAAATTTCATCCTTATATGAAGAATTAGGATAGTGTCATATAACTTAAGATATTAATTTCTGTTCTTCAATTAAGAAAATTCAAATTAAAGCCAACCACTGTGGCACACTATAACCCATAAGCACTTCCCCTTATGCACACAAACGAAGATGCTTTCAAAATGATTTTACATGTTGAGTGAAAACCCCGTTTTAAAGTGATGTAAAGCCTTCCTCCCATCTCCATTTTCCTTAATAACAAACTTCATTAAAACATCATTTAAAAAAACCACATAACTTTATTTATAAATGAATGCTATTTTCTCTAAACTTTAAATCATCAGTTACTCTTATAACAGAGAAGCAATTTAAATAACACCACCAAAATGGAATGGAGACGAAACAGTGTGCTACTACACAGCACCACGCTGTGTCGGAAGGATCTCTAATCAGCCTTGTCTTCAACATGGTCCATTTCCAGTGAAAGCTCAGAACACTGCTAGGTAGTACTTTCCTTCATACCGACTCTGTTGCAACGTGTCCTAGGTGTGGGCTCTTGATCGTTTCAGAGCTCATCAAAAGCGTGTGTTCTGTAGAGGCTGTTGACACGGAACCATCGAGTGTATAATCTGCTCACAGGGCAGCAGCCTTCAGATCCTTTGGTTTTTATCACAAGCCTTTGGAAAGTCAATTGACAAATGATTGTTCCCTTAGAGTTCTATTTTAAATAGGCTAACACAGTGCCTACACGGTCTGTGCCAACGTCCTTGACTTTTTCACATCCATTGCTTTGTTCATCAGATTGTATACTGATGGCAGTTTTATTTTATCCATATTTTTGCTATAAACATTGAGAAATATGCCAAGGACAACTAAAAAGCCAGACCATACATACCTAAAAGAAAGAAATGAAAAAGTGATTATTAAAATTAACAAGGAAACACTCCACTGTTAATTAAGGCATGTAGTGGTCAGTCCATAATAACTTCAATCAAATAAAAACTTGATATTAGAGGTCTAAAACAATAGTGTTATAATCATATGTTGGATCAAGAGGAGAGATTCAAAGCTTGGTCCAGTTCGCTTTCCACTGCTGTGACAAAGACCATGACTAAAACAACTTAAGGAGGAATGATTTTATTTGGCTTTCCCATCCTGAGCCCCATTCCACAGAGGGAAGTCAAGGAAGGACCAAGGCAGAGACCATGGTGGAACACTGCTTAAATCTGTTTTATTCTCTTGGCTTGCATAGTTTACTTTCTCATACACCTTAGGACCATGTGCCCCGGGATGGCACTGCCCTCACACATCAATCATAAGTCAAGAAAATGCCCCACAGGCTTGCCTACAGGCCAATCTGATGGGGGTTTCTCCATTTAGGTTCCCTCTTATAAGTGGACTCCAGACTGTATCCAGCTGACAAAAAATATAAGCAGCCAAAAGCCCCACCCCTAGCTAAGATATTGGCAGTTGATGGATGCTGAGGGAGGGAGTATCAGTTTTCGTCAGGGATGTAGCCTCAGGTAGGTTGCTCATGCTCCTGTGAATGGCCCTACACCCAATCACATACCAGCAGCACCAATTAGACTCAGTAGTTAATGAAAGAGAGTACATTAAAGTTGGGATAGAAATGTGGGGTGGGAAAGGCTGGGAGCAGTTGGAAGAGGAGAGACTAGGAGATGGCTTTGATCAAAACTCATTGTCTATATGCATAAAGTCTCAAAAAATTTATGTTGAATACATACAGAGAAAAGTTACACAAAGTAGGAGTAATTTAAATTTTGGGGCTATTGGCATATTCAAAGTTTAACTTTTACCAAAAGACTTAAGACTATATTTGAAATACCAAATTCCTATCTATCAATGGCTATACTGTATATTCAACCCAGTACTCCAACTAGTTTTCCCAATTAAGTGGAACACAGATAATAAAAAAAGGATCCAGTCTGCAGGAAGCAGAGGATCACCATAATTTAATTACTAAAATATTATAGTGTATAACATGCACAAAGAAAAGTTACTTATAGATGACAAAAAACTTGTAATACACTGATGGGACTTCATTTTACAGTTTTATTTAAAACTATATTTGTAAACTAGGTTTGAAATTATAATTACTGATCTATAATATTCAAACGAATTAGTTTCAAACAAATAATAGACAGTAAAAAGACTGCTGAATACTTTCACAAAAAGCCACAAACTAAATTATTAGGATACAATTTACAGAATATCTTTCTATGTTCTATTGTTGTGGAAAGAAGCCAAATAAAGGTTTTAGAAGCATAAATTTTAAACATATAATTTATATATTTGCAAGTGAGAAAGAAAAATCCTGTACTCAACACATGCACACCACTTGTACTCATTCCCATCAGAAACATGCACTTACAGTCAGTCATTCTGCATTGTACACTCCACTCTCATTCAGTCATAATGACATACTTACTCCATTAACAGGCACTCACACTGGAACATACACTGCACTGTCATTCAGCCACACTGACAGTCAGTCGCACTGGTATGTACACTTGACTGAGAGTCAGTCACAGTGGTATATATACTCAACTAACGGTCACACTGGTATACACAGTTGATTAACAGTCAGTTACACTGGTATGTACACTTGACTAACAGTCACACTGGTATGTATACTCGACTAAGTCAGTCACACTGGTATACACAGCTGACTAACAGTCAGTCACACTGGTATGTACACTTCACTCACAGTCAGCCATTCTGCATCACACACTCCTTTCTCATGCAGTCACATTCCAAAGAGACCACATTTCCACTGGGCTCTAGCTGGGCAACTTAAGTATGTAAAATGACATTCAAAATAATACATTATAAAGATTCTTAAGACAGCAATAGACACTTAGTAGATAAGAGAATAGGGTGAAAAGAATTCTGTGTAGAGAACAATAGGCTAACACATATTAACACATAAATTAACACAAAGTTAACATTAGAAAAGAATGCTGTTTAAGACAAAGTATGATATACAGTATCTAAATTTTGAGAAGCTTGTATTTAAAAATACTTACTGAAATGTGAATGGTTTAGCAAAGAATATAAATGAAAGGACTATGGTCATTGCTTTTCTTCCTGTTGTCACTGTAGGGGAAAAGATTTAGATGTACCTTACTATCTTGGCAATATTTGGAAATCATTTATTCTACAAATATTCATAGTTCTGTATATGCCAGAATCACTAAGATGGCAGAAACATACAACCAACCAACAGCTAACCACATTCATGTTGGCATGGAGGTGAAGGGTTAGAGAGCTGGCAATGATCTATCAGATGTCTCAGTACAGCTGCAGTAAGTGTTCATCAGCTGCTGAAGCATACTGGAGCCATAATGAGAGTGAAACATTCTCTAGTGTCCCGTTTTTTTGTTGTCCTGCCATATCTTGTTCATTCTGCTCCAACCTCCAAGGCACTGAGATTCCAGGCATGAGCCCCACACTGGCTCAGTATTTAAACATGGTGACCTCTGTGGACAGTCCTGCTGTTTGCACATTTGTATTAACACATCTTCCCAGTCTGGGTATTAGATGTCAATCTCTGCTGTAAGGCCTGAGACTTACCACTCATGTGGAGGAGGAGCCACACGCTTCTCCATTCTAGCCCTTTCCATTCACACTGCTTCCCTCAGTTCCATGCCTTATTCTCTTGCTTCTCACCAGACTACCGCTCCTGGCACTTAACATTCAAATGTAGGTGAGTAACTGAAGAACTTGCCCTGGGAACACAAGTCAGGGCCTGATCGCCAATGACTGGTTTTAGGGTACCCCTTTGCACTGGGCATATGTTCCTGCCTCCCCAACACTTAGGTGTGGTCATATGACTGAGGCAATGGCCAGGAAAATGTGGGTAGATGTGTTGTTTCGAGGTGTACAGCATATTAGAAAGTTTCCACACAGAGGACTTTATGCCTTTCATCTTCTCAGACTCCATCCAGCCACCCAGCAACAGGTTGCAATAGTATGGAGTGTATGGAGTCTTCCACAATGCCAACTGAGGCAGCATGGTGAAGATAGCGATGTGGAGCTAGACAGCTTTGCCTGGAATCCTGATTCTAGCAGGTTGTCACCCAAGCCATTTAACCCCTCCACATCTGACATTATGGTGCCAGCTGGTTAGGACTGAGGGGAGAAATATCCAGAATGGAGTCTACTACACAGGAAGAGCTCTCTGTGTTAGCTACTATTATTCCTACCTCTGCCTTTTATTTGACAGTGAAAATTTTCTGGCCTCTTTCACGGAGGCAAGTGTGCATTTGCAGCTCGGGAAAGTGATGCAGCACACGCAGTCAGTCATTGGCTCCCCTCACTCTGCTCCACATTTCCCTGAACACATCAAATGCAACCTTCAGTCCTCTACAGTGCAGGCATGGACACACTCATCATTGCTGAAGAAAGATACTGATCTGGGAGTGTTGTCAAGAACCATCCAAGTGAAAGGCTTGCAAACTGTAAAATGCACTTAAGTATGAGGAAGACTGGAATTTCAGTAGTCAATTGAAGTATATAAAGGTAGTATGTGCCCTAAAGGGAATTTCACTCCACCATAGTTTTACAGAAATTTTTTCTAAAGTATTTAATGCTTTTCATGAAAATGTATGTAAAAATGAAGCCTTCAGGGGCAGGGATGCAGCTCAATGGCAGAGTGGGTGCCCAGCATGCTGAGGGCCATGGGTCTATCCTTGTTACTGTACAAAGGAAAAAATGAAAATTTCAAAATAAGAAAGTAAGACCACACACCATTTCCTTTAGAACTCAAAACAAAACAAGCTACTAATGCATAAGCTGGAGACACGTACTTTTTTTAGGGAAGAGATCATGTTCTTCTGTTTGCAAAACTACATCAGAAATAATGTTAAAGTTTCTTCACAATCTAAGCAAGTCTCCTACCTGTTACAGCAAGAAGAGCACCAAAGACTTTAATCAGGGCCAGAACAAAGGAGATTCCAAAGTATCCAGTGAGGGAAAATAGGAAGGCATAGCCATAGGTTCTAACAGGGTTCTGCAGGGAGTAAAATGGCCTGTTAGAAAAATACAAGGCAAACCCTGAGGTATCACACATGAAATCAAGCCACAGACTTTAATCAACCTCTAGCGCAATAATAAGTCATTCCACAATGCAGTCAAGCAAAACAATATTTAGTTTTCATTTAATGAGAAAATATTGATGTAATGAAAAAGCCTTGATTTGAACATTATGAACTTCTTAAAAATTAACTTACAGGGTAGAGAATGGATAAAAAAATTAAATATCAATCATTTCTGAAATCATTTTATTTCTGATATGTAATGTTTTACTCAAAGAGTTATCAAATTATATCAACAGTAGCCCTTTTTGAACTAGGCAAAAACAGTACAAAGAAAATTATCAAATGTAAGATGTTTATTTTTTTAAATGTGTTTAGTGCTTACTTTTGAACAAAATGCCACTGCAGGGCCTAGTCCACTAGTGCACGACAATCCCAACAAAATGTACACAAAGCCGATCGAGTATGAATACAAAACCTGGGAGGCAGAATTAAAACAGAAAAATGACTATCACACCAAAAGGGAAAAACTGAAGGGTTTGAATACATAGAAAAATTAATCCACTCTGTTAGTGCTATAAATGAAACATTTTTTAAAGCAACATTATCATTGCCCTATGGCTCAAGTTTCTAGAAATGATGACTGATTCTAGCAGCCTATGACTCAATACCCAGATATCCAGCATTATGTAATAAACCCAAGGCCACAAGGAACCCTCCATATGTTTACTTGTTACTCATTTCTTGATTAATTGCTAATTTTGAAGCAGATTTTAATTTTATCCTTCCAAAAGCATTAAGTAAAAATCAGTTTAAAGCCAGCCATTCTGTGTGCTACCTTGAGTTTTCAAGGAACCTTGCAAGGTCTTAATTCTGAGGCCATCTTTACAAGAGCCATGAAGTGTAGTAACAGTGATCACAAAAATAACTACCAAAGTTCAAGTTCTTGTTATTGAGACGTTACTTATGATACCCCAGGCCCCACGCTGCGCTCAGACAGCAACAGGAAACATATTTGCTTCAATGCAGTGTGTTTCATCTGAACAGCAAAGTGTGCTCTCACTGTGTCTGTCTCACGCATACACACACATATGCACACATGCATAAGCGCACACACACACACACACACACACACACACACACACACACACACACAC
>CAJQZJ010033130.1:5900081-5930530 GCA_907164525.1 Lophiomys imhausi
CACACACACACACACACACACACACACACACACACACACACACACACTTTCCTATATAAAAACAAAACCAGAAAACATCTTATCTGAAGAATACTTTTAAATCCAGTGGACATTTAAAAGGAACACTTGAGAAGACTGGAGACAGCTCAGGAATTAAGAATGTGGATTGCAAACTTAGGTTCTCAGTACTCATGTTAGGTGGCTTATAACTGCCTGTAACTCTAGCTCTAAGGGGATCCTGACCTCTGCTGTTACCTACACTCATGTACACACACACACACACACACACACACACACACACACACACTTTCTTGTGCTATTATTATACAATTAAAAATAAAATAAAAATATTTTAAAAAGACACTTGAATAAAAGAAAAGCCATACCTTGGTCTTACACTGAAAAAAATCAAGTATATAGATGCCATGCCTCTAAATTAACTTAGAATTCAATCCCAGTGGGATGTCTAGTATATGTGAGAGTATGAATACCCAGCACTAACTGCTCATAGTGAAAAGGGACAAAGGAGGCTAGTCTCAAGAATGGGGAATGAATGGAAGGTGCTTATGTTCTTGTGGGCAGAAGCAAAAATCAATTTTAGAGAATTCAATTCTGACCTCTCTGTGAGGATGTGAGATTAAAAACACAAAACAAACAAAAAAACCAAAACAAAAAGGTATCTAAAACAAGTGAGAAGGTTGGGTGTTTAGTAAACAGAGCTGGGTTTTAGCAGAATTTATTTAATAAAAAAATGGAAATCATAAAACTACTAGGCAATATGGGTGAAAATTTTAAAAGCCTGAGTTGGAAAAACCATTGACACATAGTCAGAAGCCATCAATAAGAATTATAAACTTCCATACTGAGAGCAACACAAAGAGGGATACAAACAGAAGAAAAACAATATCATAAAGAGGTTTTTCTAAACAGATAAAAAATTACAGAAATTAATGACAAAATATTGATCAGTTGTACAATAAGCTGTGTCAGGTTTCTTCTAACCTTCCACAACAGTCTTAGAATTATGTTCACAAAAACAATAAGGTGGATTAAAATGCACTTTAAGTCTTTGACACTGCAGCTCATTCATAAAATTGGCCATGCGCCCTACAGACGAGAGGGAAGTGGTGGGGTGCTCACCATCTCAGAGTTGGAAGCATTGTGAAGTTTCATAGCTTTCTCTTGAACATTCCCAATGACAGCATCTGCACATAGTGCCAGGGAGATAAGCATCACACCTTCAAGGAATAAGAGAATGATCCTCCTTAAACTTACTACCTGGAAGGAAGGTTGACCAGAAGTTTAACTGGGCTAAACATCAAATGCAGATTGTCACTGCCATTTGGCTGGAATGCTGAGTATTCTGATCTATAGCTGGTTTTTGTAGGCACATAGGTGATTATATTAGCATGAAAAAATGGACACTAATAAACTGATTAATGGTGTCATTAGAACCACACTTTAGTATCACGTCAAAGTTGTATGGGGTTGAACAGGTGTAGAAGTTCTTAGATCTTCCGGGATTGGTGGTGGCACAAAAGATGACGGGGACACTGCCCCCACCCCCCCCCAAAAAAAAAACCCAATCAACAAAACTCAATTATTTAGAGGAAAATCACACATATAAAATGTCTTCCTAAAAGGTTCAATTTAAAAGGAACATGTGAGTAGCTGCTCCTGACTGGAACTCTACACATTCTCTTCGATAAATCACACTCACATTCACTGTCTCCACATTTTCCAGGTAACATCTGTTGAAAAGTTCAGCTACAAGTTAGGATCTTGGGAAACAACTGGAAATGCTTAACCCTGTTGTAGTATTATAACCCCTCAATTCCACAGCTATCTCAGCTGCATCTAAGGCAATATTGATTTTGTTAGCCTGCCAAACTGTCTCAGTAACTAGTTACATAAGCAAGCTTCCCTTTCATGTCAATGAGGATAATGTGAACAATATTAAGTTGTCACACACTGAATGGCATTGAGTTGGGTGATACCATGCACTATTGGGAAGCAGCATGCAGTTGTGCATGACAACAAGCCTGGTTACCCCCAAACTTCACATATGAAGGAAAGGGAATCATAGTTGCATATGCAGATTTCACAGGGCTCACAGTCTTACCATATAAGCCAGTAAGTAGTTCTCTACCTTCCTAGTGCTGTGACCCTTTAATATAGTTCATGTTGTGGTGACCACCCCCCAACCATAAAAATTATTTTCACTGCTCCTTCATACAAGTGTAATTTTGCTAGTGTTATGAACTATAAATATCTGATACGCAGAATATCTGAAATGTGAACCCTGTGAAAGGTTCATTCAACCCCCAAAGGGGTTATGACCCACAGGTTGAGAACCACTGCTCTAAAAACAAAGAGGGAACTAGTGTTCACCAGTTCCTTTCATGAAGTATCTGGGTTCTAATTTGAATGTGCCCATAGAACTCAGGAAAGGAGGAGGTCTCGGTACCTGTGTGTGTGTGTGGGGGGGGCACTTTCCCTGGCTGTCTTGTCCCTCTGTTGCCCTGTTCCTGCTGCATGTATATGTTCTCAGCTATCCTTCCTGAGGTGATGCCACATAAAGTCAAGACAAAAGCTCCTAACCCTTGGTGCCCTTTCCCTAAGAGTATGCCTACTTTGTTCTGGAGAGTTCTGATCTCTCTTGATCTGAGCTGATCTTTCAAACAAAGACCATCTTTTCTAATTATTAAACAGCACAGCAAATGGGGTAATTAAAAGGAGTGAGAGAAGTTTGTTGTAATCTTTTATGAGAGTTTCATAAATGGAGAAACTGCTTTTTTGACTCTATTGATTTGGAACATCACAAACAACCACAATCAGACGATACTGTTCTATATCTGTGTGTTGCTTTCAACACTTTGTTGTTTCTAGAGAACTGTCTTACCTCTAGCTGCACACAACCTTAGGCACACATACACACTGTTGAGTCAGGGGCATGAATGGGTCATGAAAGAGAAGTAGAGAACATTGTATATCAGAGAATCCAAAACATAAAAAGGTTGATTACACTGTTTTTGTTAAAGGTGAATTTTAAACAGGATGAGGATACAGAATGAGTATGTAGTTATAAATCACCACAAGGCACACTGTTAATCTGGTCACAGGTTAGGTGAAAGTTTAATTTGTAAAGGCAAGCTTCAAACAGCATGGAAAACTGTTCCCACATCTCCTACCACCTCACTCTCTCCTCAACCAGCTCTGCAGGGACCAAGTGTTCTCTCCATCTTACTGGAGGAGCACAAAGGGCCTGCACGTCACTCATTCTTGGTTATATTTTCACTAAATTTGATTTTGCTCACTGCAAATTTGTGCCTTCTCTAACTTTGTTTTTACAACTAGAAGAGCCAATGGCATGTGTTTTCAAGTATACTCTAGATGTTAAAGTTTGTGATATAAAAGTGAAGATTTCCTAAAAATTCTTGACCCTGATAGCAACAGCTTCTGCCATAAGCATTCTCTGAAATCAGGCAGTGAGGTTCCGATGGAAGCTGAGGCACCAAGTTCCCTCAGGACTGTGGCTGTCAGAGGGCTGCCCCAAGAGGCCCAGATGGTTATACTTAAGCACATGAGCTCAGGCTGGTTAACTGGGGTTAGGAAGGCTGACTGATAGATAACTGGTCTGATTCTTGAGAAAAATTATGAAGCTAATGTAACCAATATTTTCATTATAGAAATGGTTAGTTTATAGTTTGTGCTTGCTGGCATTTGAATATTGTCCATTCTCTTAGATATTTTCTTGTTTTTGTTTTTCTGATCTAGAAACTTTAAATGTTATTTTGGTCAAGATAAATGATGGGAAAACATGTGTTCTTAGCAAAACTCAGTAACTTTAGGAAAATACAGTATCTATAGAAAATGCCCCAAATACTCACAATTTATCTGAATGGTCATTAAAATAAAAAAAGAGTCTAATGTTTATTCTTATCCCTTGATATATTGTAATACTTATTTGGCTTTTGAAAAATATAAGTTTAATTAATGAAAGTTAGTAGAGTACACAATGGAGGAAACTCAGTCACACAGTAACAGTTCTATTCATATTACCACTGTGACTTGCTCAACCCCTGGGTGCATGTGCAGGTGGTCATACTTACTGACTCCCACGTTTCTGACAGCTAATCATGTAACTGGAAGCTTCCTGTCATGTAGTACAACATTACATCTCTAGAGTTGTGATACTTTTATTACAATTTGCAAAGTCAGAAAGCTTTGTTAGGTATGAGACTCACAGACATCATATCATTTAAAATCCTCATGAACTTTTACAAATTCTTATTCAATATAAAATGCTTATACAACTTAGGAATACAAATACATTACTCACCTGTCAGATTAAAGTTTGGAGCAATTGTGCTGTCAGCCAGGGTAAACCAGATCAGGCCAAGGCTCATGCACACTGCAGCAGACACATCTGCAAGGTTGTAACGTTTTCCTGTGTAAGACAAGGGGAAGCTGACCTCATTATGCAAATGCTTACGCAGCCTACCTTCAGATCACAGTGCCTCACCAAGTAGAATACGGATGTGCTATTCATTCCTGATGCTCCAAACATAAAGAACACCCAGATCAAGGCATACAACAATCCCAGGAGGTTTAAGATTAAACCAGTTACATGTTCTTGTAAGACAGAAGTAAGATTTTATCTATTATGACATGAAAACAAAACAAAACCTCAAACCACATACATGTGCTGCTTAATGGCAAGGGTGTACCCTGAGAATGCACCTGAGGAGAGATTTTGTGTATGACATCATCAAGACACTTATATGGACAGAGATGGCTGTGATGTCAGTGGAGAAATTTATCTCAGGGGAGCATTGTCATACACAGTCTACTGGTGACCAGTGCTTCCTCAACAGTGCATGACTACAATTTGTGAAAACTGACAAAAGTAAAAGACATACTCCCCAATTTTAACTATTTGTAGAAATAATTATGTCTTTTATTTAATAAAAGGTTACAGATTTTCTTGTAGTTTGCAAAGTTTATGAGGGAACAGAGTAATGGTCCTGGCTATTATAAACATCGTTTCAGTTTATAAATACCATGTGTAGACCATGTAGACCTGTAGGCAGGGGAGAATTCACTCATTTTCCTTTGCCTCTATTTAGAAAATGACATGAATTATAAGTTTTGGTAAAGATTTTAAAGAAATATATGTGCCTAGTCAGAATTTTTAATAGAAACTGAGATATTTTTCCATATGAATGAACCACTATCATGAAATGTCCAGTGAGGTGGCTGACACATTTCCACTGTAAAAAAGTCAACTCTGGAGAGGCTCACTGAGAGTAGGCTGCCTAAGTCCTTCAGAGATGAGAAAGACTCAAGACAGGGACCAGGCAACAACTTGATCCAACACTTGCTTCTCTAACTGCCTCCTCTTTCCATCCAGCTCGACCCAGATGGGCTCTAACTCATCAGAGAGCCTGTACAATCAGGGAAGAAGTGGGTCTGCTCAGACAGGCTTCACTATGTGAGGACAGCATGGTGGAGATGCATTAAATTCCAAGATAAAATAATAAAACACTGGCTGTTCTCTCTTATATCCAAGTTATGAACCTCAAATACTATAGTATGTTAGCGAAATATCAATGTTTTTATAACACCCTACTTTAACCAGATGCTATACTATTACAGTATCTAGAATGTTCAAGAACAGTGTTGTGGACATTTATGCTTTTCCTAATGCCAGATGCCACAACATAGTTGTGTGCTTGAAACAGTATAAAACATATCATTACTGTACCTTGAATAAAAACTCCTCCTAGCATAACAGGAATCAGTTTGCAGCACTTGAAGATGACTTGGGTGGGGTAATTCAGGTAGCCCAAAGAAGTGTTTGATAAGCCCATAGTACCCACAGTTAGAAAAGCTATTATCATGTAGGTTTTTCCTGGTATTCTGGAAGAGACAATTTTTAAAACCTTCATTGTGGGACCCAGTTTCATAGTACTTTAAAGATGATGGCTTACAATGTGCTTCCCTGATTTCTGGTTAATGTTTCTGGAAATATACTTTTAAAAAATCATTCTTTTCAAGTTGTAACACTGTTTATTTGTACATGATATAAATTGATAAAAATCAAATATATCTTTACTGAATTATCAATGAGGAATTTCAACTATGTGTTATAATACTAAGAGAATTAATGAGATTTTAACTGATGTACAAATATTGATCAAAGACTTTTTTATAGTAGCTGTAGGCATAGATAAAAATTATCTTAATTTAATTCATAAAAAAAGAGATGATTTTAAAAAATATGGGGCTCTACAATGGTAAAAGGCCCAATCACTAACATTTAAATTGCTGCTTTCTCTTAATGTTTCCATCCAGCATTAGGAAAATCTGACACCAGAACAGTCAAAGAACTTCTCTACAGCAAGCTCAACTCCATGCATGATGGTTGTTACACACTACTTTGTAAACCACCTCTCCATGTTATAATGATCTCCATATAAATCTTTCATGTTACAACGGTCAGCTTTGGTTAGGTTTCTGATGCTCTTTTGTTGTGAGCCTAGCATTTAATGGCTGAGCCATCTCTCCAGCCCTCTGATGCTGTTTTGTAACTTTTAATTCTGTAACTCTGGCTCCACCAGGATTTCCTGAAGGAGATTCTGAATTTGGTATCTTTAGAACTTTTCTATATAAAGGAAAATGTCAGGCTTCTTTTGACTGACTTCCTATGTGCTAGGATGACAGACATGTGCCACCAAGTCTGGGAGATTTGGTGCCAGTGATAGAACTGAGGGCCTTATGCATACCAGGCAAAGACTGTACCAACTGAGTTACACCACAACTTTACACATCTTTTATATGGGTACATATACACTAAAATAATTTATTGGAAAATTTCCATTGAAACAGCATTACTTACCCTTTCAACTTTGAGGTTTTTCCTACTTAAATACTAATGTAGGAGTCTACAGAATCCACTGCGAAGAACTGGCCCACCCATAGGCTATCTTTCAATTACTACAACTGTATTTCCTCAGTGTCCCTGGAGTCTGACCAATCAATCACTGTCCTTATCAGTAAAGGAGGAAACATTACTCTGTTGGCTAAGGATAAAAAACAGCCATCAACATTCCTCAAAGATAAACTAAACAATGGTGGCCAGAAAGCAAAAATTCCAGTAAGCAAACTTAAGAGGAATGGTAACAAAAGCAGAATATAGGCAGAAGTGGGTTGTACTAAGGCTCAAAGGCCTCAGGTAGAGGCTCCAACCCCCCAGGAAACTGTCTACATGACGTTATGAAAATTTCAGCCCTCTTCCTGGTCCTGTTTACACATGGGTGGTGAGGAAGAGGCAATGGTTAAAAAGCTGTTCTTTGGTGAGCAACAGCACCATGCTTGGAGCATAGAAGCTGCAAAGTTACTCCCAAATCTCTCAAGGAAGTCCAGAATTCAGAGACTCCCCAGGCCTTGACAAAGCTGATAAGAGCAGTGCTCAAACCCATGACCTTGAAATTTTAAATTCTCTTCTTGTGCTACATAGCATTACTTTACAGACCTAGGGAGAGAAAACAACTTAGAGTATAGGTCAAAGGCTAAGGAAAGTAATGGTCACAGAAATTCAGCAATCATGTACATGAATTAAAGACAAGGAACCCTGTAGCTGGATGAGGCTCTGTTGTAAAGCACCTCTAAAGACGTCAGGACAACAAGCCTTGTAGAGTGACTTTAAATCTAGAAACTCATCCTTCAAAATCTTCCTAGCTTTAAATCAAATGCAAGTTACTTTATCTACAAATATTTTGTGGTTACATGGCTAGAAAGTGGAGATACATCTAGCCTGTACCATATCTCATCTGGCTGGCCATACAGGGAGGCTCTTCTCACCAGGCTAGCAGACACGGGACATGCTTCCTTCCCCAACTCAGCAGACAGGAGCTGTACCCTGAAATCTATGTCTACTCCAACGCAGAACTTTCCAAGAGACGATGGATCCTCAGCCTCTCACTATTAGTTTTGCCAATTATATTTATATACCTTCTAGTCTATCACCCATTTTATCTTGCAGTTTTAGAGTATGAAAGCAATACAGTGGATAATCTCACACTTGAGTACTTAACTACAGCTGCTGTACATTTACCAGCAATACAATTTGGGAAATAAAATCAAATCTATAAAGAAATTTGTTAGATTCTTCCATTAGGAATCTTGTGTAAACAGATTTGAATATTTAAAACTGAATAGCTACCTATGTCTACACTTCAGAACAATTATATGTAGAAAAAAAGCTGTAATTTTTAAGGCATTAGACATTTATACAAAAGATGGAATGTCAGTATTGTCTTTACTATCTTTTAACTGCCCCACAGACACATGAATATATGCATCCTAGATGTGATGAAAGGATGAACATGCTTCATTTACTCACAAATGGCATGCCCACACCCCTAAATACCTTCTGTTTATGGTCACAGTATTACTGTATTTTCTTTTATATGCCATTAAACATAAACCAAAGTATTTTTTCAAATATATATGGTTGCTAATTTAAAAGATTTTCAAATAAGAGTTCCAGATTTAACATAAAGAAATCTGTTCTTAGTGTTTAGGAACACAGGTCTCCAAACCAAGACAAATATTTGGGAAATTGACTTGTAGGGGAAAAGGTAAGCTCACAGGGCTGGGAGGGAGCTGAGAAAGGGTGGGGTGAAAGTACACACACACACACACACACACACACACACACACACACACACACACGTGACACTGATAGAGAACAAACTGAGTCAATTAAAAGAATAGAAATCTTGGACTTTCAGGTAAGGCAGTACTCCTCATGACTTGATGAAGAAACAGCAGTATAAAAACATTCTATTTTAAGACAGTGTATACATCAACAAGAATCTAGCCAAGCCAAACAACTCTGGCTGCTGTCTGGGAGGGAGGGGTGGAGGTGGAACAGAAGCCTCATCCAAAAGGGAAGTCAGTTCTGGCGAAGACATAGGCAGTTCTACCCTTGAGACAAGGCCAGAAGGTGCCTCTGATTCAGCAGTGGGCTTTGGTGAGGGACTGATGTTCCAGGCAGATAGGTCAGTGCTTGAGTGGAGTCCCACTGAGAGGGCAGCGGCTGAGTGCTACCCTCAGGGACTCTACTGTTCAAAATTTATCTACCTGGGGTGGCCTTAAAACAGGAAACAAGTCAGAGAGCCTGCTGCAGAGAACTGTGAAGCCCCTGAAGGTGGATTGACATTCACAGTTGCTCCCCCAAAAGGGTGATGAACACTCAAGAGGGCTGTAAGTACAGACAGGTGCTTTGTTGCACAGATCTTGGAGCTGTGTGTGAGCCACACTCCAGCACACTTGGAGAAGAACTTCAGTGACATCAGGGGACATTAGGTAAGCAGTCACAGGAGGGTGGGAGCCTGCCCAGCTCACAGACTGCAGAGATTCTAAGTAGAAAGATCTGAACTGACTATAGACACTTATTCACTACCACACAAACCACAGAAAGACAACAGGCCACAAGGCCACTTGCCTCTGACAGCAAGAAATTGGCAGGACCCACAGGGAGGTAGCCATGGCTGCATCCTCTGTCCCCTAAGCTTTTCTTTATTGCGTAGTTAGTAATATATTTACTTTATAGTATTTAAAATAAAAACATGTTTTTACTTTTCTCCTTCATACATTCATCTAATTTTGTTTAGACATTTTCTATCATTACTAAGCAAGCATTTTTCTTTTCTTCTTTTTCTCGTTATACCACCTGGGTTTTTCTTCCATTCCTTTTAGCAACATTTTGACCTTATTTTAAGAAACAAACCCAACTTTTTAGTTTTTTTAATTCTCTTTCCTAATATTAATTTAATTTTGCTTTTGAACTTTCTCATTATTGAAAAATATTTTATTTATTGGTTTTTCTTTTAAAAAAGATTATTTTTTTTCTTTCCTTTTGGAATTATTTCCTTGCTTCTTCTTTACTGTTCCTCCTTCCCATCTCATCCATTTGTTATTTCCACATTTATCACAATCATTCATAACGTTATAGCAATCCTACATTATTTTTTGCTATTTTCTGTTTTATGTCATTGGTAATGTGTAAGCTGTATTTGATTTTAAGTGTATTTTATATCCTGTTTAATGTTACTGTGTCACCGTGGGGTTGTTGTTTTTGTTTTTCCTTTTTGAGTTGTCTGAGGTTTGAGCCCTCAGCAAAAGGCTATTCAGTAAGATGATCTCCAGATATAAGGGAAAGGGATACCCAAGCCAAGATGTGTGTTACACACACACACACACACACACACACACACACACACACACACACACAGACACAGACACACACACACACACACATACACACACACATACACACACACATACACACACACACATACACACACACAGACACACACACAGACACACACACACAGACACACACACACACACACACACACACACACACACACACACACACAGACACACACACACACACACACACACACACACACACAGACACACACACAGACACAGACACACAGACACACACACACACACACTGGGGACTGGGGGGAGGAGCACAGCTCGACTTGGAAAGGACCCTAACTCATCTACTCAATTATTGTATTCAATGGTATTACTGAAATGGTAAAAGGTCAGGTGAGACTTCAAGAGTGTATTAGTCAAAATCGTAAGTGACCTTAAAGAGTATACATACACGCAGCAGGATAAAATCCAGGACTTGGAGTAAAGTCAGCAATATAAAAAAAGTTCTAAAAAAAGGGAAGGGGGAAGATGAGAAACTCAGTAATATGGATGAAGAGTTGGGTAAGGGGGAAAATCAACAAGGAAATTGAGATGATGAAAAAAAGTTAGAAACAAAAAACTCAACGGATAAAATAAAAACCAGTGGAAAGCACTGTGAAGAGACTTGACTAAGCAGAAGAAAGAGCTTCAGGGTGGAGGGCACAGAAGACAAACACCACATTCAAATATTGATAAAGAAAGCAAAAAGAGGAGATGACCTCAAAAGTCATCCCAGGAACTCCAGGATCTAAGCAAGAAACCAAACATAAGAACCTGGGGTAGAAACTTAGGTAAGAATGACACATGCGCAGCTTGTAAAATCATAGCAGAAAATGTCACAAATCTAGAGAATGAAATGTACTTCAAAACACATAAGGTCATTCAGAGTCCCAAATAGACATAACCAAGTAAGAATGTCTTCATGGCATACAATAGACAGGACAACAAAAATACAAACAAGAGTAAGAGCTGTAAGAGGAAAACAGCAGTTGATCTACAGATACAAATATCACAGTAACATCAGACCTCTCATCAGCAACTTCAAGCTAGGAAATAATGGCATGACATAGCTCAGTCTGCTGACCCTGCTGCTATATTCAGCAATACTATCTGTGAAAAGTGATAAATATATTTGTCGATAAGCACACATTAAGGCAGTTCATGACCACCAACTCAGCATTCCAGACGATACTTCAGGGAATACTATACATACAGAATGATGAAAACACAGTCTTAAGATGTGATGGCCTCAACTATTAGGCAAAAGCACTTCAAGATACAGGTATGGGCAGTGACATTATTAAAGGTACTCCCAAAGTGCAGGAGAGAATCTCAAGAACAGGAAACCATATCACACAAAATTAAAAACCTTCTGCCCAGCAAACACAACAGCCACCAGAGTAAAGAGGCAGCCTACAAAAATAAAACGAAACAAAACACGCACACACACACACACGCACGCACGCACGCACGCACGCACACACACACACACGCACACGCACACACATCCGTGTGAACTATACACCAGGCAGGGGATTAATACTGAAAATATATTACTACTCTCATCCACCAATTAAGCACCATAATACAAATCAGACCACCAAGAAATGGGCTAAGAAACCGAATTACAACTCTCAAGAGGAAATGTAAATAATCAGGACATATTTAAAAACATGGTTAACACATTCTTAAGTCATTAAGGAAATGCATATTCAATCTGCTTTGAGATTCTACCTCAACCTAATGAGAACAGATACCACAAAGAAACACATGACAATAAATGCTGGAGAGAATGAGGGAAAAGAAGAATGTTTATACACTGCTGTAAGAGCATGAACCAGGCCACCACTATGGAAATCAGTAAGGAGTTTTCTAAAAAACTAAATAACAGAATCATAAAAGCATGGCCCAGGTACACCATTCCTTATCTTCCAAAAGGATGACATGCTACAGAAATATTTGCACATCCATGTCTACTACACATCCATGTCATCCTGGCTAATTTCAACAGCCAAGGAAAAGAATTAGCCTAAACATCTAACAACCTATGAACAGATGAAGAAAACAAGGTGTGGCTACAAAATAGAACTGTGAGAAGAAATGGAATAATGACATCTGCAAGGAATATATGGAGCTGGAGCTCATTATGTTAAATGAACTAAAGGGCAATCATGAAGAGATGCCATGTGTTCTCCCCATAAAGGGTTCCTGAATTTATTTATATGACACTTAGGAGGAGGTACCTGAGAGGACAATGAGGACAGAGGGAGGAAACAGGGTACTCAATACCAGTGACATAAAAGCAGGAGAGGGGACTCCCTACAGGGAGGGAGGGACAAGAGTGGGGCAGGTAAGATGTGGGATGCAGTGGGGGATGGGACAAACTAGAATAACAGGTGACCACAAATGTACATGAGAATGCCAGAATGAAACTCTTATTATTAACTAACCAAAAAATAAGAAAGGAACACAGATCTCAATTATTAGACACTTCATGACAATGTCAGCAGGATATAGCTCATAAAATATTAACTTCACATTTCAAAAACTATTAGAAAACTCAATACTGGTCTTTCACTTAACCCGTCACGTTGGTACATTTTAAATCTCCCACTGGGCATATCTATTTTGGTCAAGTCATGAACATGTGTATCTGAGTATGTGTTTGAGGGAGTGTGTGAAACCATGAGTTGACCTGAGTTCTATTTGATTTTGTGACACTGTACTTAAAAAGGGCAATCTACTTTGTTCTGGTGCACAAAAGAAACAGATTTATTACTTTAAAATAAGTTGTTTATAGAGATAATGACCCAGGGTCAGATGCGAGCTGGAAACAGAGTCCATCCACATGCAGCAAGCTGACCTCTTTTTTTCTAGATTCAACTGATTCGAGTAACATAAAAAAGTCAAGCACACCACATACCTTCTCCTTTTGTCCTGAATGAGCTGAAGTTCTATTAGGCCAAATATGGAGTAAAACGCAAACTGCACTAAAGTAAGGTACCAGCCGTAAGACTTAAAGCCTTCCACTGAAAATATTAACTCCTGTGAGGAGACAACAGTGCTGTTAGATTCCAGGGGAGATGACTCTCAGTCAACTGCTGTACGCACATTTTAAAAGAAACTAAGCCATATCCTCAACTATACTCCACCTCCTCTCCCACCGAATCACAAGGCTTTATAAAATCAACACAGAAGTAACTAATATGCAATATCTTCTTATGCTTCTACAAAAAAATAAAACAAAAAACAAAATTAAGGTTGCTCCAAACAAAATAGGTGGCCAATTCAAGAACCCACACAAAAAGTTTATTTTACTAAAAGACAGGCATCTACAAGCTGCTTTAAATCTTCCTTGTATAGGAGACACTTAATTTCCCTAAATGCAGAGTGTGTATATTTTTTTCTTTCTTTTGAGATAGGATCTCATGTAACACAGGCTAACCTCAAACTCACTACTTCACCTTGGAGGACAACGAACTTCTGATCTTCCTGTCTCTATAACCACAGTGCTAAGATCCTAAGCATATACTGCCATCCTGTTCATGAAGGGCTGAGAAATGAACTCAGGGCTTAGTGCATGCTAGCAAACACTACCAAAAGAGCTCCTAAACACAATATTATACTATGAAGTAACATACACATCACTCATTGGCCATTTTAACAAGTCAATGAGAAACAGACATCAATCAGTGCTTCAGTCATTCTCTTTAAAAACCACCATGGCTGTGTATGAGTAGACGGCTCAGGGTTGTTAAAGCACTTGCTGCTCTTGCAATGGCCCAGGTCCAGTTTCTAGTATCTACAAAGCACCTCACAACCTCCTTTAATTCCAATTCCAGAGAATTCAATGCCCTCCTCTGGCTTCCTTGGGCAATAGGTACACATGTGGTGCACTTACATACATGCAAGCAAAACACTCTACACATAAAAAATAAGTTAAGTTTTTAAAGATATGAACACACAGCTCCAATTACCTATGTTTTGTTAAATATTTATAAGTTTACTTTCATAATTTTAATTTTGCAAGATAGCCTTTTTTTCTAACTTAAGATATTTAATTTGGAGAGTCTGATCTTTACTCTTAGTTAACTCTTTAAGAGGCTATTATTCTGTAAAAATCTCAAGCTATGAATCAACTGGTAGCCTGTAAATAAAAGTATCATGGTGAAAACAAGTAGTCAAAACCAACATGGACATTAAGTGCTAAAAAAACTAACATTATTATTAACAAATGACTACTTTTTACCTGTAAGTATCCATAAATTAGGTAAAATACAAAAACTCCAGCAACACATATGAAAAACTGTGTGAGCTTGTTAAACTTGCTGAGGTTCATGCCCAGCACCATGATGTCATCAACTGACTTGATGTGTGGTGACATTGCCTGGGTTTTGGAGGGCACAGTGATGGAGACATACTTCCTGGAGTTGTTGAACTTGAGGTCCATTGTTCTTGCTATGCCACATTCAAGGCCTGCAACCTTGTCTCTGCTGTTTTCCACCGTTGGGTCCCGTCTTTCCTTTGCTGGCTGGGCCTAGAGAAGGGAATACGCAGTTATGGCAAATCACTTGGTCTATGGAGTATCAGATTCAAATAGTAATCCAAAGCATACCTTAAAATTTATAGATGCAGCTGAATCTTTCTGGACATCAGAGTTACCACCCACAGCCGGCTCTCAGACAAAGTGAAAACAAGACCCCGCCACCCTCACACACTCATAAAGCATTGGATAGCATTATATTCAACTCCATAGCAACACACAACAGTATGCTTTATCATCTAGTATATATCTAATTCTAACAAAATAAAATGTAAAATATTTTCAAATTATAGTCAACCTTGTACCTTGTAGGAGAATAAAAAGTGATGATTCAGGACTGACAACCATACAATCTGTATGCTAGTGAAGTTTTAAAAATAAAGTCAAACAAGTGTGAGATTTAGCAACAACATTCCTTGGGTTGAAAGGAAAAAAAAATATATGTAGTCGAGGCTGGCTAGGAAATGACAATCCTCCTGCCTTAGTGTGTTGAACACAACAGCTAAAAGCGTAAGCCGCCAACCACAACTAAGATGACTCTCTTACCCTATGAAGGAAATTATTCTACTTTAAAGTACTTGGAATGTAAAAGGCAGAAAAGCATGTCATTTTTTGTCAACAAAAAAATGGTGAAGGCACCACTGATGACTGTCAGTTTGCCTTTGCATTTACATTAACCAAAAATAATGAATTCCATGTAAACACCGAGGGAAGTGCAGAGTCATGGAGAGTACACAGGAGGGAAGGACTACTTTCCTAGAGGGCAGGAGAGAACAATTTTGACACGGGGCTTAACTTAAAAAATATAAAAGAAACTGTCTGTCGTGTGATAGTTTGAAATGACAGGAACTAGAGTCACCTCTCAGTGACTGCTTCTAGTTAGCTGAGCTGAATATATTAGTCATACTGACAGGAGACAAGGTCCTGTGTACAATCAAACCATCAGTATGTAGGCACCAAACCATTATTCTGTGGAACACTTGCCCTATGTCTAAACTTTGTAAGTACTTTTATTGTTTGTTTCTTTCTCTCCATGCTTTTCTTCTTTATTCTGGCTTCCCTTGCTGTGTCTCAATCATTCTTATCACCATAAGGATTATGCCACATCATAGGACATCCTTGAAATAGAATTTTCTCGGTAATTCTTGTTTTAAATTGCCCACCTCCCATTGTCCCGTTTCAATACTAAGGAAAAAGTGCTCTGGCCTACTTTCTATGTGCACAGGGACAGAGCCCAGGGCACTATTTAAATAAACATAGGTTCTCAGCTTCTCTTCCCTAATTTCTTTCAATAAAAGACCTAAACTACTCATCCATTCTCAAGAACAGCAGACCTGCAAATTGCCCTTGTGTTCTGCTTTTGGTGTCCTTTCTGCTTGAAGTGTTCTTTCTTTGGGTCAGATTTAAGGTCAGTGTTGACAACCCTTTTCTGTGACACCCCTCATTAACCCCTCTAGTGAGAAGATAAAGGCAAGATCAAACGCTACTAGTCTCTGTATCGTGGTATCTGACATGTGTTTTTTTTTATCTATACCAGAGAACAAATAAATTGGCACACCTAGTAGACACTCTCAAACCCAGCTTACATCGCCCCTCACTTGGACAGTTTTGAAAGGACTATGGTGCTGGCAAAGTTGATCAGCAAAACTGCAAACCCACAGTTTCAAAGAACTGGTAGGAGAGTGCCAATTGATCATGATGCTACACATACGCACACATGCACACAAAAGAATGAGCCTCTTTCCCAACATTACCCTCTTCTGAAATGTCTATAGATAAACTGTTAAGCACACAGCATCAACTACACTACAGCTAATAGTACATGGTTTGGAACTTTGAGGTCTGAGCTATGGTACCACCTGAGAAGTCTTGGGCAAAGTAATCTCTCTGAGATTTGGGTTCTGTATCTCTACTGGGAAAAGTAAAATGTGCTGATTAAATAATTTCAGCAGAATCTATGAGATAAATGCAAAAGTGCACAGTACACTGTATGACAGCCCACGTGTATGCTAGCTTTCATTATTCAGCTTTTCAGAAACACTGGAGTGGTTCTGGTATGTTGACTCACCCTCCAGAAATGGAGTAGAATGCAGGGATCTGGATTTCTCACCTAGCCTGCTCTACAAATGTCTCTTCCATCAACTGCTATATGATGCTACAGCACATTATGAAAAAAAAATGAAGGACTCTTGTGTTCTAGTACACATGTGATCAACATATTCCATTGCATTCCCCTCCACCACTTTACTACTCCTACACACTTCCTTGGCAGCCTGATGAGCTGCAGCCCTTGGCTCATGAGCATGTAAATACATTCAGCACTAACCTTTTTTAAAGGTGTACAATATGCTACTCATGTCTTCTGAACTCCCTACAAAGCACTTGGGATGAACAAGGAAATGGATTCAGTGGCACTGCTTACATGATCCCTCAGTACCACAAAACCTTCCCTTTAAAAGCTGGCATATAGTGTGCAGTTTTACACTATTGCCCTGTGCTCTGTTGCTGTGCACACAGAAAATAGGCTGGAGCATTTTTCCTCAGTATTGAAACACAGGGCAATGGGAGGTGGGCAGTACATCACTGGTCAGAAAGCATAACTGATGAAGGCCTCTGTTACTCTCAAACTGTGATCCCTGATGTTTTCAATCTCATTTTCTGTTTCTCATATTAATATTTGATATTGTTATCTAAAGGATCTGAGTCAGGGATGGAGAGATGGCTCAATGGTTAAGAATGTTTATTGCTCTTGCACAGAGGACCCAGGTTTGTTTCCCAGAACCAATGTTAGGAGGTTTGCAATTGCCTATAACTCAGCTCCAGGTGAGAATCAGATCTGTCTCATGCATATATCCACAAGTGCACGCGTGTACATGAACGCACATACACACAACAAAATATTACAAATAAATCTTGGGGGGGGGGCAACATAGACAAAGTCCTTAAGGCACAGGGAAAATGCCTAACTACTTAGAGAATTTAACACTAGCCTGTGCTACAGAGATCTTGTCTCAAACAAAACAAAAACCAAGACCAAAAAATAAAACAAAACAAAACAAAAAACAAACAAACAAAAAAACCCACAACCCAAACAAACAAAAGTTCAAGAACAGGATTAAAAGTTTTCAAATCAAATAATCAATACCTTGCTTTGCTTTAGAAATTCACAATAACATCTTTGAAAGTAAAACAGAAAGAAACCATGACAGTGGATCTATCTCTGCCTTGTCTCTTCTTAAGTTCAACAGACACTTAACTTTTAGTACATTGAAGGTAGAAATAACAGCTAAAACAGATGTAAAAGGAAGTCTTTACAGTAAGCACAAACTGTACACTAAAAAAAAAAAACAAAAAAAAACAAAACAAAAACCCAGAAACAGGTGATGTTGACTTACAATGGCATACTGAAATAAAAGATTATTTCTTTTTTTAAAAAAAATCTATGTATTTAGGTCACAGTTGGCAGGCAGGTGGAGGCCACAGACAACTAGTGAGAAACTGGTTCTCACCTTTCACTTTGTGAGTTATGGGGACCAGGCCTGGCAGCAAGAACTTTCACCTGTTGAGTCATTTCGAAGGCTTCACCTAAGCTTTTAATCTAGTCTTTTTCTAACATGAAAGATGAAAGCTTCCCATTACAAAGTTGGAATGTGAAGAAAACCTATCATGTACACAGTCTGGATAATACCCAACTCCACCCATAATTTGGCACACTCTGGTAACAATCTTGTCTTCATGTCTTGTTTCCAGTGTACAGAATAAGATCATAAAGCAGAAAAAAAAAAGATTGTGATTTCCTCTATACCTCATCACACAAAGTGTGAGAGACTGGTAATTTCCAAAACTCTTCCCCCTTAAGGGCTACAATGAGGATTTAATCTATACTTTAAGCAAAAGTGGTGCTATCTAAAATATTTCTCAAAAGCTGTCAGTGTCTTTTTCTCCCAAGTCTCAAACTATTTCAATTCGCTTAAAAGAAAAACGTAAAATTCCCCATTCTGATATCTACTGTAGAAGAAATCCAGATGTAACTCTTTAAAAAAAAAAAAAACAACTCTTGATGGCATACCAACAAAAAATCTTTCAGTGTGATTTTTGTTTCTGTTTTCAGAAGAGGAGGAGGAAAAGGAAGAGGAGGAGAAGGAAGAGGAAGATTATTCAGCAGCAAAGCCAGAAAGAACACACAGGGATTTCAGTGACATAAACTTAATAGCCCTGTAAAGAGCAGTAACTTCGCCGCAAGGCAAACTGGCACCGGGTAACTGAGGGACCGGACACAGACCCGGAAGTGGCACTGAACTGCAAAATCAGTGTAGGAAAACAGGGAGACCAACCGTCTCCAAGCTCAGGGAGCAGACTAGGGGAGTCTGGACGGTGGTCTCAGGCCGGGAGTGGAGGAGAAGCTCCCCGGAAGCGCATCACTGCTACCCCCTTCACAGGTCCGCAAGCCCCTGCCACCTCCACGGCGGCGGCGTCCGCCTTCTTTGCCGACACCGTGTGCTGGCCCACCCCACTCCTGCCAGACGGCACCTAACCGCGCCGCAAGGTCCCCTCCCAGCTCCGCCGCTGTCACCTCCTCCGCCTCCGCCTCAGGTCCCGATTCTGCGCCTGCCTTCGCGGCCGCCACCTCCCCGACAAGGTCTTCACACCACCGGACCCTGTGTGCCCCTTCCGCCTATGCCTCTTTGTGCGCGTGCGCAGGCACGCGGCCCGCCCCTTCACTCGCCCTCTGTCTGTCGCCGCTACCTGTCGCGCATGCCCCGTGCTCTGAGGCTGGGGCGGGACCCTGGCTTTATCCATCCTGTGGGGGTCTACGACTGACTGCACATCCTTGTCCATGAACCGAGGAGTGTGAAGGAATTCAAGTTCAGAATGTTCGAACAGGGATCTAAACAGCCTGAGGTTCCCTCTCTCCAGCTTGCGTCTTTTTTTTCATCCAAAGAAATGAGGCTACTTCTCAACTCCTTCCCTATCCCAGTTCTCCCGACTCATTCCTGCTCTTCTGGCCAAGATGGACTGAAGAAACAAAGAGCCAACATCACATGCCCTTACAGTGACGATGGTTTGTAATTGGCCAAAAATTGACTAGGATTGTGTTGGCGGGGCCACTCATTACTTGGAACATAAATCCCTAGCTTGAGGTCTGACAAATATCATAAAATTGATGATATTTGATCTCCAAATATCATAAATTACCCCACATTGAGAGCTACACCTACAATTACTGAGATTGCAATGAAGAAAATGCCAAGATGGGTTTGGCGACAAGGGTTATTATGATTACCATAACCGATATAATATTTTGAGAGTCTGTTTTGGTAGCGAAAGGGGTAAATAGTGTCAAAAAGAACATTACAGTCCAGCCAGTTATGTGTAAGTTTTAAAATTTCACCAGAATTATGCAGAAAGAGAAGCATTTGTGCTTTGGGAGTGAAACTCTAAAGTGGTGAGGGGAAAAAAGATACAGTTAGACATTTTTAAAAAAGAGAGTAACAAAGCCCATTTAGTGATGTCATTTTGTCACTCAACAATAGCAAATAGTAGCATTAAATCACTCTTACTGTTAGCCACTGAAGCACCATTATTTATCAAGCACCTGTTGAATGGACATATGTATAGGTCATGTATAATTTACAAGTAGAGTCCCTTTCCTTCAAGGAGTTTTAGGATGCAGTTGAAAAGGTAAATGGTAATATAAGCCTAGAATACAGGAGGGGTCAAGGTCCACTCACTCTTACCTGGGAAATTACAGTATCCTAACTGGGTGCCTGTTCCTTTTTACTTCCTTACAGCCTACTCCTGCTCAGCAGCAGGAGCGAGGTTTTTTTTTTTTTTTTTTTTTTTTTTAGGATCTGATGCTGTTGTGATCGCAGCACTTTAATGACTTACCATCTCATTGAAATCCCATGGTTTGCAACTTGATCTTGATGGGTCATATCCAAATGAGATGTTAGAGTTCATCTAACCCCTTGTCAAGCACAACATGGCTCATGCTTTGCATTTTCTGTCCCTTTTGCATGGTACACTGCCCTCAGATATGTCCACTGGGAAAGAAAATGAAGCATTTACCAGATGTTACTGTGGAATTAGGGGTTAAGTTAGTGATAGGGTTGCAGGTAAAAGCAGTCCTGCTTACCAGTAGGAGGAAGGTGAATGCAGTTATGGCAAGCTGCAAAGCTAGCGCAGAAACAGGGATACCATTGCCTGTGGACTCATGAAAAATGTATGGTCTTAAATGTGAAGACAGATGTGCAGCCTCAGCATGTTGATTTCTTTGACTAACCACAAAACAAACAGAAGAACTGAGAAACTACTTGTGCAAGTGCGCGCGTAAACACACACACACACACACACACACACACACACACACACACACAAAATAACCTCATGCCCAAACTCTTCCCTTGATGGGGTGCAGATCCCTTGATTCTTGATGAAGAACACTAACTAAAGCTACTGCAAGTCCTTTCAGTAATTGTTCATCTCCCAAGGCAGTTGAAGCTGTTTGCACAATGACTTATTCTCTGGAAAGCAAATTGCTAACTCATAAAGGGCCATTTGGTGCAGATGCTTAGTTGACACTCATGTTGAAAACTCTGTAGAGGCCAAAGAAAGGAGTCTGTCTCACAAGGATGTTCTTGAGGTCCATGGAAGCCTTCAGGGAATGAATGATGTTTATCTGTTTAAGAGCAGATAAGATCTCTGATTGGTGCTGACTGATGATGCCAGGAAGAGGCAGGTGGAAGCTCCTGAAATAATCTACCTCTTAGGGTCCAAGGTAGGAAATTAAATATTAAAGGCATCTACAGGAATTTGAGAGATTTCATTATTAGCCAGATGTGAAACATGTACAGAAGGTGTTCTCTCCTCCATGGTGAGGTGTGGACTTTTCAGTGAACCTATGCAGATCATGTCTGCTGGGCCTGTAATCTGAGGACCTGAAAGAATGGGGCAGACTGCAATCTAATGCAGTAGGCCACCATACTTTAGTATACGTTTTTACATGAATTCAACAAAGAAAGCAATGATGCAAGTAAGGCTGTTTGAGTTCCACAAAACATGATCAGAAAAACATGTAAATAAATGCCAATAAGTACATAATAAATATCAACAGAGTAGTCCTTTCCCAGAACTTTCTCAGGGCAGAGGAGTTGAAACACAATTACCTGGTACATGCTGTGTATAGATTATATCTGGGAAAGCATGAAAGCAAGGCAGAAGGCCATCTCCAGATTCAGGGTACACTGACCAGATTGTTCTGATATCCAACACGAATAAACAAGTCTTATAAATTGAATGTAAATGTTTGTCACAAGATGCACAAGATCATGTTCAATAACAATCCAGGGAACAAAATGCACTTGATGTAAAAGGCTCTCTGCCTTTTTTTTTTTTCCTGGAGCCTCTCACATTCCCCAAGATGTTGTTCACCATGGGTCATTCTTTAACCAAGTTCTGACTATGAGGCTGTGAAATCAAATGCCAATTGCACTAGGAATTTCAGAGTTTGCATTAATAACAAAGACTTTAAAAACACAGGGATGTTGACATGGTGTTTTGCCCTCTGCAGTAGTTAGGTAAGCCATGGTGTGTGTTGGTGAACTCTAGTGAACTGGTCCAGGTAGCTCCAATAGCAGATGCTGTGAAATATGTGAGACTTTACTATAGATTGCAAGTTTGTATTGGTTATTGAACAGGCAGACACCCCATTAGTAAGGTAGAACAAGATCAGTTGGGGTCTTCATAAAAATAACTGGAGTATGGGTGCACAGACTGTCTGTAGGCTGGGAATAACTATCCTGCTTCCAGTTATCATTCAGTCCTGCAGGAATCATGGTTGATGTAAAGGGTTGCAAGTTACCTTTTCCTCTATAGTCTCAACATGCTAATTGGATCTAGAGAGGAGGTAAGAGCTGTGTGCCCAAGGAAGATGTATATGTGAAGGAGGGCTGAGAGGAAACCTGTTTGGAGTCTGCCAGTATTGTGAAAAATCTGATTTGGAGAGTGCTTCTAGCATATTTGGTTTCTTTTCAACCAATAATTTAAGACAGAAATATGCAGGTACAAGGTGGTAGATAACAAAGAGACCAGCACAAAGGAGCTCATTATGGAGGTTGTTGCCCTTTGAAGTGGGTGTAATTTCATCAGGACTGAAATTGCAAAGAATGGACTTCCTGTAACAATCAATAGTTTGCCTTAAAGGAATTGACAATACTCTTGAAATGAATTTTCTCTGTTCAAAGTTCCTCTGCCTGCACTCTAATCTGATAGACTTCCACAAAAGTCTGATAGACTTTTCTGATAGATCATTGTGCACAGAAAACATTCATGTAAGAAGATGGACAGTGGGCGTATGACTCAGGGAAGCACTCGAGAGCATTCTCTTAGGAGCACCAGCAACGTTCCTTCACCAGGAACTAAGACTTCAGTAAGATGGAGATGCTGTTGTCTTAGATACTTACAGAACCAGAAGTTTGTACTCTTTAGTAGCTACAATAGTTGAAGTCTGAGATCCAAAACTTAGAAAAGGTATTGGCCCTTCTTATTGTGAGTTCCAATGAGTCAAGGAAGATTTGTGTTGCCTATTTCTCTGCTAGATTAGAAGTTCTGATTTCTGTGGAAGAACGATACTACCAGGGAAATAGAAACAAATCAGGCTGCTCCACAAGTACCTGGCCTGGATAGAGTAGAGGTCTCCAGACCCTCCAACTTCCAAGCACATTTCACTCCCTGTGAACATTCTGCCTGGTCCTTGCTGCACATTCTGTTGACCTCTGCTCACCCAGCTGGTCATGTTAGAGTTCTTCATTCTTCTGCACAAGTCCATTGTCCTCCAGCTACCCCATGCAAACAAGGCCATGGACCTCCTGCTTCCTGTACACCCTTTTGTCACTCTGCACTTACTCTGACTGGATAGGCTAAAGTTTCCCAACCCTCTAGCTTCATATGTATTTCTGACTCTCAATATATTCATCCTGGTCAGGCATGTTAGAGGTTTCAGGTGTCCAGCTTCAACCACAGTTTCCTCCATTCCTGTACCACCCGCTGGGGAAACTAGAGGAGGAAAACACTTCTTCTTCCTCCAGTGCACACCCCTACCACTGTGAGCACTCCATAACTGAGCAAGTGAAGAAGACATAAAACTCACCCACATCTGGCATGCATACATCACACTCTTGTTTTTAACAAAATCTAAATAGTTCCATTTTACCATTAAAGACAGGAGCCAGATGCTGGGATGAAAGCCTGCTAGTTCAGAGAGGCAGAGAAAGCACCCAGCTGACCTTCCTCCTCAGCTGACATCCCAAAAGAAGCTCTCTTTCTCTCCACCATCTCAAACTGAATGTCCCTCCCTTCTACTTCCTGTGCATATCTCTATCTGTCCACTAATCCCATAGTGACAGTCTCCAGTGGCAGTGATACAGATGAAATTGCAAACAGTTCCAGAGAATTATTTATATGTTCAATAATCTCAAAGAAGATATGAATAAATGCATGAGGATTTCAAAGAGGATGTAATGAATTCCAAGATGCACAGATGCCTTGACTTTAATTTCGTGATAACCATTCATAAAACAACTACTTGTGTGTTTTTATCTGTATATGTATGTATATGTGTATGTAAGTGTGCCTGTATGTATATGCGTATGTGTTTATGTATATGTGCTTATGTATATGTATTTATTAGGCATTAAGTATATGTGTATGCATATGTATATATGTATATATATATATATATACATATATATATGTGTATGTGTTTATGTGTATGTATTGTGTGTATTTTTCTCTCCACATTGTGATTACTTTGATATGCTTTGGGTCTTAGTGACAACACAAGCCACTGTTTCTGTTAAAAATGTTGTGGATGACTTGTATTCATTAGACATTTAGGTTCTGTGATAAAGTAATATTGAATGAAAATGTTACTTCACACATCTTCTAACAGTCTATTGGATTCTTCTAGAAAAAAGAAAAGGATGTTAAGACCTATATTGCTTGGAGTAAACAGGAATAGCAGCATTGGGTTTGTTTTACTTCACCATACTGTAACATAGAAGATGGTGTCCTTCTTATTCTTGGTTTTCATGTCTAGAGTTATGTGCTAACAGTTAAAGGGACAATTATTGGAGACCGTTAAGAGGTGGAACATACTTGGAGGAAGTTAGGTCATTAAAGAGACAGTCTAGAAGATGACTGGAACTGAGATCTCTTTGTATGCTTGCTTCTTGGCTGCCATGAGATTAGCAGCCTCCTCTGCTGTGTACTCTCATGATGATGGACTGGGTTACCATAAAGCCCTTGAAAACATGTGCCAAAATAAACCTTTCTTCTTTGGTTACTTTTGGTTACAACAATGGAAATCTGTTAGTATACCATGTAATGCAATATTTACCACATATGCTATATGATCAGGTTTGCATCATTGACAAATCTAACAGTGTTTGACTGTAACTTGATATTTAGCAATGCAGTTATTTAAAATAATTTCATTTGGTTTGCTTCACAGAAAGAATAATTTAAAAACCTGTCATTGGCTTTTTCTAGATTACTAATTCCTGCATGCCTGGGATTATCACCAACAGCCGAAGTAACCATGGTTGTGGCTTATTAAATCATTTGATAGCCATTCTGTGTTGTTATATTCTGATCCTAAGCAATGGAAGAAAGCATAAAATGTAAATACTCATGACACAGATATTAATGATGCACAGGCTAATTTGCTATATCATTAACCCATTTCTGATTATTAATCTCACCAGACCATCAGACAAGTTCACTGTTGTCATTGCTAAAATGACCAATGATATCATAGTTTTGCATTTTCTTGAAATCTCCAGTCAGGGCATTAAAAATATAGTGTTATTCTGGATGAAATATGGAAAGAAATGAAAATTCAAAGACAATGATATTAAATATAGGTGAACAAAAGGTTTATTTTACTTCTGTATCTGTACATATGTAGCACTGTGTCTTAGTATGGCTCTCATGGAAGAGAACAATTTAATGACTGAATTAAATTCAAATTATTTCATCTCCTTGTGGTCAATGAATGAGTTGTGAATTATACTAAGGGCCAAAGAGGATGCTACAACTATGCTCTAACCACTGATGAGGTTTTTAATTGAGCTTATATTTTATTATCTTCTTAGTTTAGCTTGCTATTTATAGTTTTATAGTTATAAAATACATTCACATAACTAAAAATTAAGTTACCAGAGCATAAGTGGTAAAAATTTAATCACACACTTAAATTTGTTTAATTCTCCTGTCCTGTGGCAGCTCATGGCACTTAGAGCTTAATATTCTTCCAGCAATAACATATGTATAAGAAACAACCCCCCTATGCTTTTTCCTTTTTAGAAACTTAAAATGGTAGTATAATATATGGTGTTCTAAATCTACTTTCTTTTATCTAATGCTATATCTTTGAGATTGTTGTTAGGTTATAGGTGAAAAAATTGTTTAGATCGTATAGCTTGTAATAAATCCATTAAAAAAACTTTTTATTGATTCTTTGTGAGTTTCACATCATGCATCCCAGTCCCACTGATCTCCCTGTCCCTTTGTTTCAGCTTTCTGTCCTTGCAATTTCCCCTCAAAAGAAAATAAAAGACAAAATAAACAAGACAAAAACAAAGGATAGAAAATATTTCATTGTGGAAGCTGTAGTGTGTCACAGTGTGTCCAAAAGTATACCCTTTTGTTCATACATCTTCACTTCCAAATATTCATTGCAATGAGTCATTGGTTTGGTTTGGGGCCTGTGGCTTCTGCCACACCATCAATATTGGATCCTGACTTGGACTCTTTCCAGTTATCCTGTTGTTGCCCTGTGTCAAGGAGATCTGTCCCTTTCATGATCCCCCACAGTTCATTAATGATGTTGATTTTGGGGTGGGCCAATTCAAAACCTTGGATCTGAGCGTGGGTGGTAGTTGGGTTGGTCAGTTGGCTGTACCACCAGGGTGGACTCTTCAGCACTGCCCCTGCTAGCTCACCCAATGGCCCACAGGGGCCAGAGTCTCTTCTACCCTCATGCCTGTGGGGCCAGCTCACCAGCACTGGCATAAAGCCAGAGCCAGATCTGCTCAGTCAAGGTTTGGGGCCCACTCTCCCAAATGCTGCAGCTGGCAAGGGGCTGGGCCAGCTCTCCTGCACTCATGCCCTTAGGGCCAGCACACCTGAGTCCCTGCCAAGAGGTCTAGCTCCACTGCCAACAGTGCTGCCTGGGGGAGGTACATGGCTGCTCTCCCAAGTGCTGCTGCTGGTGAGAGGTAGGGGCCAGCTCTCCAGAATGTCACAGCTATTGAGGGGCAGGGCCAGTTCTGCACATCTTTTGAACATCTATGTAGTCCCAGATGGCTGCCCAGACCAGGGACATTCCCATAATCTCTACTGGTAATATGAGCTGTGGATTGCTGCTGCATAGTCAGAGACCCAGACATGGCCCTCAACAGCAACATGGGCTGTGGCTTCATCGTGGTGTGAGGTGGCAGGGCTGGTTACTCAGAGCAGGCTATTCCTCTCCACTCTCAGGTCTCTAGTTCCATGTCTCTTCATAATTGCTCAAACTTTGTTTCTCTTTTCCTCTCATCTGTCCACTACATGCTTGCACAATGTAGTGGCTTCTGCAGTGGGCAGGCCAAGTGGCCAGTGGGCCTCTGGGTAACCTCCTCTGCTTGCACCCTCTAGGTGTCTACAGCCTGCCTGCCCAATGTTGTATGCTGGACAGCTGTGTCTCTGGATCTCTTCCCCATTTTTCTGTTATTTAATTTTAAAAGATTGATTCAATGTGGGTAGAAATTACATGTTAGTCTGTTTGCTTCCAGAAATATTTTTAAAATATGCTTCATAGCAAGTCATTTTTTCAAAGACACTTGAGCTCCATGTTTGGTACCTATATTGCATAAGTCTGAGTCATTTAGATCTTAAAAGAAATAAAATTTGTACAATCACAAAAGTAAACGTTTTCTAAAAATTTCTGCATAGCCACATTCTCTTAAATCATAAATAGAAATAAATCTTTGCTTATGGATTTTAATTTTCTTTCTATTATATCTCACTCAAATATTAGACGTTTTAAACAGATATTTTTTTAAGACTTCTGTTTTGTAGCAGTTTCCTCCCAGATTCAAACCTTCCATCTTGGATGGAAACTTCTTAAGACATGGGGTATAAAGAGAAAGGGAAACAACAGAATATTTTATGACAGGTTGTTTTCAGGGAGATGAAACAGCATCGTGTTCTAGGCGGGGGTGAAACTCTCCATCCTTCTCGGAATTTTTTTTTAAGACAGTAAGCAAACAACTCAAAATAGCTTCAGGAAGACCCTGAAACTAACCAGATTCACTGGGACCCTTCCACCTCAAAAGTGTATAAGCAATAAAGACTGCTGCAAGCAGCTCTGAGATGAGCCAGGCAGCTTGGAAGAAGCAGGGACCAGGTGAACTGTCTAGAAGAAGCAAGGACCAGCTGAGATTCCTGAAAGAGGCCAGACCAACTGAGTCAACTAGAAAGGATACTCTCCAGTCTGTTGACTGGAAAGTTTCCAACTTGTTGAGCTGCTCACAGGCTGTGGAACATTCTCCAAGTTTCCAGCTTTTGTGAACTGTTGCCCATGGTTGGATTGGACTTTGGTGATTCAGTTCTCTTTGAGTCAGCCTCTCTGAGTAACCCTCATCTATATTCCTGTAAGTAGCCCTACTAGAACTCATTGACTTACCAAATTGGACATTAGTAGTATCTGTACTTTTTCTATTGTGATATCCCTATCTGGGGTGATTAGACTCTCTCTCTGTCTCTCTCTCTCTCTCTCTCTCTCTCTCTCTCTCTCTCTCTGTGTGTGTGTGTGTGTGTGTGTGTGTGTGTGTATTGTGCTATGTCTCCCCAGGAAAGATCTTAGACCAATGGTTCTCAACCTTCCTAATGCTATGACCCTTTAATATAGTTCTTCATGTTGTGGTGACCCCCACAACTGTAAAATTATTTTCCCTAGTATATTCCTATACTAGGAAAACTTCATAACTGTAGTTTTGCTATTGTTATGAATTGTAATGTAAATATATGATATGTGGCCTATCTGGTCTGTGACCTCTGTGAAAGGGTCACTAGACATACCCCGCAAAGGGGTCACAACCCACAGGTTGAGACCCACTGGTCTTAGTATGTAAAAGTGCATCTAGTCCAGCTGGTCTCTGGATCTGAAATGTCTCTTATATTGCAGGAAGGGTTTGTTAGCTTAATTACATTTAAACATTTTGAATGACAGGAGGATTGCTCTGGGAAGTGAACTAGTTTCCTTTTCAGATAAGTCTAGTCATTACAGAGCTCCATCTTTTATTCAACTAAGTTCTGTTTTCCCATAATTTTTACTCACCATTCTAGTTCAGTCCCATGAATTATAAAGTATAAACTTAATCTTTTCCCTCATAGTAGTCCTTTAAATATTTTAAAGAGAACTGTAAAGTCACTTTTCACATTTAACTTATTAACTACCTTATTATCTTAGACATTTTCCTCTGAGTGGCTCTGCTTTGTAGCTTTTAAAAAAACTTTTCGTGACTGCATACCCTGCACCATTCTCCACTCATTCTCATGTTCATTCACAAACTGTGTGAGTGTGTTGTGTGTGTGTGTGTGTGTGTGACCGTTCTCTACAAGACACTGTTAGTAATAGTGATGTGGTCATACTCCAGCCTGAATCTTCCACCTGAAATATACTAGGGAAATGAAAGACATCAGTGTGGTGGGGGAAGCCACCTCAGAAAGATGTTCAGGGACAGTCAGCCAGAGAATGACCTGTAGACAGGCATGTGCCTGTGTGGACACACCTGGAGACAGAAAGGCTAGTGAATTGTAGGAAGAAAAAGAAGGTCACAGTGACTAAAGACCAGTAAGAAAGGGAACATGTGATTTAAAATGTCTATGAACTCCCACCTAAATGGGGGACTAATTCTCAAGTCTGGCCAAGAATTAATGATTCCTCTAAGGGACTAGAATGTGATTCAAGTGATGCTTTGTGACTTGTGAGGTTAGGTCCTAAAGAAAAAGGTTAGCCTTAGTTCCCTCACCCTGAGAAAGCCACTCAGAGAAGTCATCTGCCATGGGGTGAGGCCACTCTGCAGCTGGGCTGGTTGCTGCGGTACGAAACTGAGGCCTTTGGCAGCAGCAGATACTAAGAAATGCCAAATTTCTTGTCTAAGTGCCTGAGTTTGAGATAACTTTATGAAAACAAATGAGGGGGTGGTAATGAGCTGGTCAGAAGACATTTACCTCCAATAACACAAGAACAAATTACAAACATCTAAACCCAGTGTGGACGTCGTTATATCACATGGTAACAGGCTCAGTGTGTTGACTGCTATTTATGCAAGCACAGGGACCTAAATCTGACACAAGAACTCACATAAAAGTACTGGCACAGTATACATTTACAATACCAGTGCCAGGGGAAGGGACAAGTGGGTCTCCGGGACTGTGGCTGGACAGACTCACCTAATCTGGCAAGCCTCGGGTCAGTGAAAAATTGTGTGTCAAAGAAGCAAGATGGATGACAACTAAGAAGGAAGGGTGTGCAATGTGTGTGTGTGTGTGTGTGTGTGTGTGTGTGTGTGTGTGTGTGTGT